>WBMY01000383.1:197480-270653 GCA_013397315.1 Donacobius atricapilla
GGCTGCCCCGTGGGCCGGCTCTGTCCGTCCGCAGTCTCGGCTGGGGACCGACGGACTCTTGCTGGTGCAGTCGTAGTCGGTGCACGGAGGCTCCGTGAGTTTACCTTCCCTCTCCTGCGTTGTTTGGGTTGTGGTCGGTGCGCACGGGTAAAGTAAGTTCAGCCTCTTCTCAACATTTCGCTGTGTCTCCTCGCCCTCCCTCCCTCCCTCCCTTCCTCCCGGCGCGCGTCCTCCTCCCAGTTCCTCTTCTCCCTCCAGGGAGGAGGGACAAGGAGCGCTGCTGCTTTGCCNNNNTTCCTGCTTTGCTTTCTTGGCTCTTTTGAGGGGCTTTCTTGTTACAACCGAAGTACTTTTCTCTGGTTTAAAAAAAAAAAAAATCCAATAGCAAAAGGGGCAAAAAAGGGTGAACTGTAGATCCGAACTGTATTTAAAGATACAGCTTTCTTATCTCCCATGTATTGCCGGAGTGAGATAGGAAGGAAAAAAATCCCACTTACATTGTATCTGGAAAAGATCAGTGACACTGAAATAAATGGTAACAATGCTCAAAATTTATCCAGTTACACTTGGTAAGAGTCTTACCTGGCTTCATGTTTGTAATAATGTTTCAGAATTGTACAGTTAGACTTTAGTGATACATACCACCTATATTTAATTAATCCTTGAGAACTAACTAAGGTTGTCTCTAGGTGGGAATAAGTTTTCTTGGGAAAATGCTGTAGCTTAGAAAATAATAGCCCCACCTTATTTGGTGTGGCTCTTTTATGTACAAAATGCACAACCGACAGAAGTACACAAACTTAAAGTTAATTGCAAAAGCCACAAAATCCAGACCAATGGATATCCCTAGTACATCAAGTAACATTTTTTTCCACAGGAAGTGTTTGAGAATTGAGACCCAGGACTTGGGGGAAGCTGTGGGTAATGGCTTGCTAGTGATGATCTAGGAAAAGAAAATGATTGATTCTTTTGAAATTACTGCTTCCATGTGACAGAAATAAGGCATAAGAGAATTAAAACCAGGCAAGAAAAAGAGGACCCAACCTGTCGTTAATGCTTACCATAAATTACGTATTTTGCTTGCTTCTGATGTATTTTGCTCATGTGGGTCTGGCTGTGGTTAAGACAACTTGCATTTCATACCTGGATTTTTTCATGACTGCTGACCTGATCAGTGAAACTGATAAATCATTAGAAATGAGGACTAGAGAAGGATCTTTTAGACTGTTCTGCCTGCTTGTCAGTGTAGACTTGCTTATTTTGGTTTTTAATAGCATTTTTTTGGTAAGGTTATACATACACATGCAGGACAACCAGGGAATCAGGCCCAACCAATACGGATTTATGAAAGGAAGGTTCTGCTTGACCAATCTGGTCTTCTTCTATGGCAAAGTAACCCGCTTAGATGAGGGAAAGGCTGTTGATGGTGTCTATCTTGACTTCAGTAATGCGTTTGATGCCATCTCCCACAGCATCCTCCTAGAAAACCTGTCTGCTCACAGCTTGGATGGGAGTAGTCTTCAGTGGATAAAAAGCTGGCTGGATGTCTGGGCTGATAGAGTGGTGGTGAATGGAGCTAAACCCTGCTGGAGGCCGGTCACTTGTGGTGTCTCCAGGGGTTAGTTCTGGGTCAAGTCCTGTTTAACATCTTTATTGATGATCTGGAAATGGGGATTGAGTGTACCCTCAGTAAATTTACTGACAGCACCAAGTTGGAGGGGAGTGTTGATCTGACTGAGAGTACGAGGGCTCTACATGGAGACCTGGACAGGCTGGATCAATGGGCTGAGGCCAGTGGTATGAGGCCGAGTGCCGGGTCTTGCATTTGGGTCACAACAGCCCCGCTCCATACTGCAGGCTGGGGGAAGAAGAGTGGCTGTAAAGCTGTTCAGTAGAAAGGGATTTGAGGGTTCTGGTTGACAGTAGCTGAACATGAGCCAGTGTGTGCCTAGGTGGCCAAGAAGACCAATGGCATCAGCAGTAGTGTTGCCAGCAGGACCAGGGCAGTGATTGTCCTCCTGTACTCAGCACTGGTAAGGCCACACCTGGCATCCTGTGTTCAGTTTAGTGCCCCTCACTTCCAAAACGACATTGAAACACTGGGACACATCTAGAGTAGGGCAGCAAGGCTTGTGAAAGGTGTAGAACACATCTCATGAGGAGTGGCTGGGGGTGCTTAGCCTGGAGGAGGCTTGGGGTAGCCCTCATCACTCTCTATTACCACCTGAAACAAGGGTGTAGTGAGGTGGCAGCCAGTCTCTTCTGCCATGTCTGCAGTGTCTGAGAGGACCTGAGGAGATGGTTGGTTGGAGTAGGTGATCTTGTAGGCCTCTTCCAATCTTGACGATTATAGGATTCTAAAAGTGTGCTGTTCTTAAGGTATTTTTAAATTTTGTATTTGGAATGAATCATTCAAAGCTCAGTGTTTCATTAAACGTGGCTTTTACAAATCATCATCAGCGTTCTCTAGGCTGCTTCAGGTCTGTGCGCTGAAGATGAAAAAAAGTCCTTTTTTTTTTTAAGAAGGATGTCTATTTTTGCTGTAGTAGTACTAAAAACACCTCCTTTTTAAAACTTAATATAGATATAATATTGTTATTGCCTAGAATCTTTTATGTGAAATTTAATTTTAGTAAGGCCATATTACATACATTTTAAATTTATTGTTCAAATTTGTCATAATCTGTATGTAGCATAGGTGTGCACGTATCCACATATATCCCTATAGCAATTGAAGAGATTTACTCAGCATATTTACAAAAGAAAGATGAAGTTTCTTCTTTTCTGCCAGCTGAGGTTTGGCAATACACACTAACTTAAAGTAAATTTACACATGGGATAGACTTACACAAAGAGATTAAATCCATGGCAAATTTCCTGTTGGATTCCCTCAAGCTGATTATTTGATTTTGCTCCCTACATATATTCAAACAAGGATACATGTATATGGAAAAGCTAACTAAATGCTTGTTATGTGCTCTAATGAGAAGAGTGTTCTTCAGCAAATAACTGGAAAAAAGGGCTTATAAATTTATAAAGTTCTTTGGCTAGAAGGGACATTTAAAGGCTGTCTAGTCCAATTACCCTGCAGAAAACAGGGACATCTACAACTAGATCAGGTTGCTCAGAGGTCTGTCCAGTCTGACCTTGAATGTTTCCAGGCATGGGGCACCTACAACCTCCAGGCAGCCTGTGTCAATGCCTCACCACCCTCACTGTAGAAAATTTCTTATATCTAATCTAAACCTACCATCTAGTTTAAAGCCATTTCTCCTTGTTCTATTACAACAGCTGCTGCTAAGAAATTTGTCCCTGTCATTCTTATAATCACCATTTAAATATTGAAAGGCTTCTGTAAGGTCTTCCCAGAGCCTTCTCTAGGCTGAACAGATCCCACTTTCCCATCCTGTCTTCCTAGCAGAGGTGCTCCATCCCTCTGCCGTTTTTGTGACCCTCATTCGGACCTGCTCCAGCAGGTCCATGTGTTTCCTGTGCTGAGGACCTCAGAGCTGGAAGCAGCACTGCAGGTGGGGTTTCACTAGAGCAGAGAGTCATCCTGCTGGCTACTCGTGCAGCCCAGGACATGGCTGGTTTTTGGCTTGCACTTGCAAGTTGCTGGATCACGTCCACCTTCTTGTCTACCACTACCAAGTCATTCTTCTCAGGGCTGCTCTTAATCAGTTCATTCTACAGCTTGCATTGACACTGGAGATTTTCCCAACCCAGGTGCAGGACCTTGAGTATGGTCTTGTTAAACATGATGAGCTTTGTATGGATCCACTGCTTGAGCTTTTCCAGGTCCTTCTGGATAGTATGGCATCCCTCAGCCATGTCTACCACACTACTCAGCCTGGTGTCATCTGCAAGTTTGCTGAGGGTGCACTTGATTCACTTGGTCCATGTCATTAATGAAGATACTAAATAACTCTGATCCTGCAGAGTTATTTATATCTTGTCGGCAGTGTCCATCTGGACATTGAGTTACCAACTACTTTCTTCTGGATGGGTCCATCCAACCAGTGTTCTATCCACTGAACATTCTGCCCATCAAATCCATATCTCTCCAATTTGGAGGGAAGGATGTTTTGGGGGATTGTGTCAAAAGCCTTATGGATGTCGAGGTAAAGGACATCTGCAGATCTTTCATTGTTTACTGATGCAGTCACCGCATCAGAAGACCACTGGGCTGGTCAGGCAGGACTTGCCCTGGGTGACACTGTGCTGGCTGTCCTGAATCACCTCCCTGTCTCCATGTGTCTTAGCACAGCTTCTAGGAGCATCTGTTCCATGATCTTCTCAGGCACAGAGGTGAGACCAACAGGTCAGTAGTTCCAAGGATCTGCCTTTCTACCCTTTGTTAAGGTGGGTACAGTGTTTCTCATTTTCCAGTCACCCGATTGCCATGACTTTTCAGATGTGATGCCAGTGAAGACTAAGGCAAAAAAGTTGTTGAGTACCTTAGCCATCTCATCTGTTGTTACCAGTTTGCCCGTTGTGTTCATCGGTGGGAGTGCATTTTCTTTGACTTTCCATTTCTTGCTGAGAGTAGAAGCCCTTTTTATTGTTTGCATCCCTTGCCAAGTTTAGCTTCATCTTCACCTTGACCTTCTGACCTCATCCCTGCAAAACTGGGCAGCTTCCTCTTCTCGGAATACCTGTCCCTGTTTTTGCTCCCTGTTCATCTCCTACTTACCCTGTAGTTTGAGCGCAGCTGCTTTTAGTTTGGTCTTAGCTCAGCAATACCAGTCCCATGCCTTCCTTTCCTGATTTCTTACACCCAGGAGTTGGTAGCTCCTGGGCTTTATGGGGTGTCCTTAAAGGTGTGCCAGCTCTGTCCTCCTCCCATATCTCTGAGGACAGTTTCCCGTGGGGTCCTATGGATTTAGCTCCTTGAACAGCCGGGAGTGTGCTATTCCAAAATTTAGGATCCTGGATGTACTCTTTGCGTGTTCCATGTCCCTCAGGGCCGCAAACACCACCAGTGTATGCCTCCTGTGGCCCAGGCTTTCACCAATCTTGTCATCACTGATGAGCTCACTTAGGTTGATGACTAACAGGTCCAGTGTTGCATCCCCTCTGGTCAGGATCATCTGTTATATGTCTTAAGAAGCTATCCTCCATGTATTCCAGGAGTCTTCTCCTGAAATAGCTTGTTGTGCACTTTTTCAGTAGATTTTGGGGTGGTTGAAGGCCTCCAGCAGGACAAAAGCCTGTGAGTGTGATGCCTCCTGTAGCTGGAGCAAGAAGACTTCCTCAATAGGCTTCCCTGGATCAACCACCAGGTTCTCTCTTGATACCTTCTTTTGTTTCTTTTTCCAATATGCTTTCATCCTGCTCATGGCCGTTCTTCAGAGACAGCTTTTTACACTCTATCGATTTCTTCTTGTAGAGGACAACATTCCCTTACACTCCTTCCCAGCCTCTCCCTTCTTAACATCCTGTAAGCATCCACAGCCACACTCCAGCTGTGGGATTTTTCCCTCCAAGTTTTGGTAATGGCAACTAAGTCGTAGCTTCCTAGCAGCACAGAGGCTTCCAACTTCTCTGTTGTCCATGCTGTGTGCATTTAAGCTGATCCAACTTGTTACAAAGGTCAAGATGCTGTGAGTGTTCTTTAATTAGTTGTGTGATCAATTTTTTCCCTTATTTTGGGTGTCTGATGATAGTTACTCAGTAACAGGAAAGTCCTGTTCCTCTTATATCAGATGCTTCTGCCATTTATTCCCTTATTTGAGTTAACAATAGGAGGAAATTAAATTTAATAGTCAAATTCAATATCCAGAAGTAAAAGCAATTTTAAACGGTAGGTTTTATTTATACAAATGAGCTATTTCCAGGCTGTTTTGTTGTCAATGCTTTCACTTCCTTTTCAGTTAGTGTTAAGTGTTTGTGCACTTCTCACATGATTGGACCATTGTTGTATTGAAAATGGATAATAATTTTACATATTAAAAAGAAAACTGTCATGTTTTGCTGCATTGTTGGACAAGTGGGACCCTTCAGATTTCTCTGAAATGCATGACAGAGAGCAGAGATGCTGTAGGTGGTATAATGTAGGTGTATATATTAGGACCTGTA
Source organism: Donacobius atricapilla (assembly GCA_013397315.1). NCBI lineage: Eukaryota > Metazoa > Chordata > Aves > Passeriformes > Mimidae > Donacobius > Donacobius atricapilla. Next base: position 203,559 of record WBMY01000383.1, read on the forward strand.
TTATTCAAGTGCTGAAGGACAGGATGCAGAGAAGACAAAATATTGCGGTGTTATGGTGATAAATCTGTGTGGCTTTTGTCCAGTATTTTTCAGAGTCTTCATACTATGATTTAGAAGTCTGTTTGTTTGTTTGGGAGGGGACCCACAAGTTGATGTTCATGTCTCCAGAGTTTAGTAGCAGATGACACAGGAGAATACTTAAGCTGAAGGCAGTTTACAGTGTAACTGTGAACTACTGTACCTGAGTAAACACTGCAGCACCCAACAGGGTTATAAGGACATCTCCATAGGGCACTATGTTGGGCTTTGTTAAAATTGCTGCACGGAGGAATCCATCCTAAAATGTAGAGCTGAAGTACCTGTGTGAAAACTCAACTTTTTCTATAGATGGCTTTTCTAAGAGTGCCTAAGAGTATTTCTTCATATCGTTTGGATTTTTACTGGATTTGCCACGTAAGATAGAGCAGTGGGGACGGGTGAACTGAATTTCTTTTTATTGTCCGATTGTTTTGTGGATTTTTTTCTTTTAAACACATTATTTTTAGTAGAAGCATTGTTGTGTTTAGTCTTCTAGCCATAGTTTATTATTAATTTTTTATTTATATTTTTTATACTTCTATATATAATCGGTGGATCACGCGCCTGTATAATCCACAGCTGCTTCATGTAATTGTTTTAATTTCCCAAACTTCAAACATCCAGTTGAGAGAAGCTGTGCTCTAGAGATGAAAATATTACAGTTTATTTGCCCAAGTGTAACTTTTTTTCTAAGATTCCAGCAAGTTCATCTTGTGAAGGAAAGCAGAAATCAAAGTGAAATGTGAATAGATGTACCTAATAATAATCTCTTGCTATTGTATTCTTGAAGAAGTTTTACTTTTAGATGTTCTGGGGTGGAGGAGGATGAAGAATAGTTACTTCTATGTTACAGATGACACTACTGATCTTCTGTGTTACAGATGGCACTACTGACCTTATTTAAATGACTTATATTCAAGACCAAACCCATATAAAATTTTATTTCCCATATAAAGGTTAAATATGAGATGAGATTGACAAAACCAGTCTGGTCAGTTGTGTGAAGACCCATACTCTGATGTCATGATGTTCATTTTCTTTATCTTTGCAGTCATTTTTACATGCACTTGCTCCTTGCCTGGTTTATTTTTTATAGTCTAGGAGTTCCTTTTCCTGATTAAATTGTGTGACAATGGGAAAAGATGAAGTATTAAAACTTCCATAGAACTTAAAAGCTTACCACATGCTTTCTGTCTTTATTAACACTCTGTATTTATTGCCTATTTTGGTGGATGCAAAGATGAATGAAACAAACTGTAACCATTGTTGCTACCTAAAGAGGGAAGCTTGAAAAAATACCTTCATAGCTGTTGTTTTATCTTCTTGTTGTTAGAATTAGACTTAGGATAAATAGAGGCAGCTGACTTGAGCAGAAACTCTTGTGACCTACTCAGTTGAGAGTGCAGGTAAATGCATGTGGTCTGCTGTGTTTTGCCAGCAGAGACTAGGCTGCCCAGGGTGGGTCCAGGGAACAAGAGGGATGATCCAGGTTAGCCTGTAGTACCTCAGGGTGACAGACATGACTGGGCCGTTGGCTGGGTGGGTGAGTTCTACATTTGCCTCCCTGAGATTGTTAAAGGGTGGTTGCAGTGTATTTTATTGTACAGGAACCTGCTGAAATACCTTCCAGTATGTGAGTGACAGTGAAACAATATTTAATGTAATGTTCCTCCCTGCCCTCAATGCAGCCTTGAAATTCTATTTAAAGGAAAACAATGAAATTTACTGCTAAGTGTCTGTGTTCTGCATTTCATGCCTGGTTTTGAAGGTCATTAAGGCAGTGCTTCTTTAAATGCAGCTGTCAGTATGGGTGGTGTGCTGTTTAATCTTTCCCAGTTTTAAAATGCTTTTAAATTGTTTTTATTGGTTCCTGTGTTGTCTACTTGCATTTTTAGAGGGGATGCAAACTAAATGGATAAAGATAAAATAATGAAATATAAATGTTTTTTCTAGGCATTTTTGAGCTGACCTCTTTCATCGAATACTAAGATTGGTAAGATCATGGACATGTACGCCAGGGCTCAGGGTAATCGCATGAAATCAAGAATATCTGTTGAAAAGGTAATTATCTGTATTTAAACAAAAGAAGTATTTCAGAGCTTTTTCATCCAATAGTGAAGCAAGTGAACTGGTTTATTTGGGTTTTTTGTGTGGAGGATTTTTTACTATGTTTTAATTCTGTTTCTTTGACATTTCAAGGAGGCACAGAAATTGTTTTTGCTGTGTGGGTCAGTATATTTAGTGTAATTGAACTGAGAGCATAATTTAAGGAAAGCGTGGTTTTGTCTTTCAAGATGATGTGATAAAATTGTGATGTATTAATTTCCTAGAATTTACCTTGTTTATTAGAATATAGTTTTTATTTGAAAGCAGATTTTTTGAGTTTATATGTAATAAATTAAAATACGACTATATAGTCTTATTGAATTCTGTGAAGCCAGTGTTAGGGCTTGTAATATCTTTGGATCTTAGTGTCTTCTCTGGTTTATCCTTGTGTTTGCACAAACATTTAGGAAGTGCCTTGGTGAAGAAGAAAATATATCTAGTACTTTCAAAGGATATTAGTGGGGATTTCTAATATCAAATAATTTTATTTTTTAAAATTTTGTCACTTTAACTTAGAGAACATAAATACTGTTCCTAAAATTTTCTTGCAACTTCTACAAGCACTTAATGAAATGAAAGTTGCAGTTCATCCTGAAGGATCAAATTTATTTTTCTAATCATATTTCTCTAGGTAGTCGAACACAGGTAAGTAGTTTTCTAGGTCTTTTTTAGTTATTAGTAACTTCTTTATTTGCAAGTTGCTGCAACAGTAAGAGGAGAAATTGAGCAAGGAAGCATCCTATCACATGAAATTTGCATTACTTTTTTTAACGAGCAGATTTTGTTGTTTTAAAGAAACAGTATCTGTGGTATATGTCCTGTTTGAAGGCAGCGGAGAGTGTTAGGAGGCAGACAGGCAGGTAGTCAGGTGTTCCAGGTCCTGACACAGAATGTTCTCTGCAATGAACAGGCAATTTGTAATTAAGGGTGATAATCTTTCACTTTAAGACACATAGTATAAAACCTTGTATTTTATTCATTTATGAGAACTGTCCAGCTCAAATAGAGATCTTCAACTATGGTCAAGTGACTTTGCATCCTTAACCTGAACATAAACTTACTTTTAAAGGTCTTTTAAAATCTGCCCTTTATTTGTTTTGTTTCAATTTACTAAACAAAGCAAATACCACCCTCCCTGCCCCACCAGGTTTTTAGACCTGTGGGTTACAGAAGTATCTTTCTAATAATGGCAGTGACCAGTGATTCCTCATTGATTCTAATAGTTGCTTAAAATATTACCTCTGTGAACTGCTCCATTAATTGCTATTAACCATTCTGGTCTCTGTGGTTCTAGAAACATTAATTCAACCCTTCTTGCAGAATTCTGCATTTTCATGCGGCAGAGTTCATTGTTTTGATCTGTGGCTGCCTCCTCTTGATGTTTACCTGTGAAGTATCTATTTAGATTATGGTGTGGAACTTTCATTCTCATAGAGCCAAGCAGTAGGGTGGTCAGTACCTGCACTGTGTTTCACCTTCTGTTGATTTACAGAAGATTGCAGTCTGATTCCTGTCCTCTCCATAATACTTTGTCACTGCTAACAGGAATTGTTGCAGTGGTAGCTCTTAAAAGTCAGTGCGCAGTTATGGTATACATGTTTAAAGCCTTAGTTTCTATTTTTACAAAATTCCCTCAGAATATTCAGTCCCTTTAAATCATACAGCAGATGAAATCAGGAAGAGCTCTTTGTTACTTAAGAGCAGAGGAAGCGTGGCTGTCCAGCACTGCACTTCATTTCTCTAGAGATTGTGGCATCTTTCAGATTGTTTGAAATATTAGAAAACCGTTGTTTTTTAAAACATTTCATGAGACCAAGTATCTTCTCCAACGTACTGTGATGGATTCGTTGAGAATGACTTCTCGATTTGCTGGAACAATGCAAATCTTTGAATTGTTCAGTTGAGCTAGAGGTGTGACAAGGATTTCTGCTGTTCATGTCTGAACACCATGACAGTATTTTTGGTTTTGCCCTGGCACAACTTAGTAAATTTGAAATCTGTGCTTGTGAATGAAATAGGATTTCCTGCAAGAATTTCTGTGAGGAAAGAATACCAAGTCCCAGAAGCCTACCAAGTAGAGCTTTATAGATTGCTTGGGTGTTTTTTGCCCATATGTTGATGTATGTTGGAAGTGTACTAGTCATAAAAAAAATTACATCCTTTCATTGAAGATGACCTCTTGTCCTTACCTAAACTGAGCTGATAGTCTTGGAAACTTAATAGTTTTCAGTTTTCAATGTAGTTGCTTCTCCTAGTTCAGGATTGTGAGAGAATTTATTTCATTGTCTGTTGGATAGGAGGATTTCTCTGAAATTGGGTCCAGTCCTCTGCTGTCACAAGCAGAATTTTGATAAAGATAAGAATATCAAGAAGTTACTAAATATAGCCTCTCAGTCAATGAGGGCTTTAAAACACCTCCCCCCAAACCTACCACTGTTTTTGTCTTTTTGAACCACACGGCAGTAATAACTAAGACTTAAGAATTTCAGGCTGAAGCTGCTCACAGCAAGTTTATACCTGTTTGTTCACGGATATCCTTATTCTTCTGCTTAAATAATTGCTTTTGCTGATGTTCACCCTTATTTTTTTTACAATTGCTGATCTGTCCTCTGTTAGCCTTGTTTTTTGGAAACAGTGTAAACTAAGGTTTTAGTCTGCTTTTGTATGAAAGCCTCTGCATTCCAGTGATTATCCTTCATAGTCCTACTTTCTGTGCATGTTGTTAGTTAATCTTCTTTTTACATGTGGATAATACTATATGTGCAATTACACAGGATGTCCTTCTCAGTGACTCTAATGTCAGTTCTTTCACTAGAGGATGCATGTTTGCTGTTTTGAGTGCAGTATCATACTGACTGTTCATTCATTGCTATGCCATCATCAAGAAGTCAATTAAGATCTTTTATTTCCCCGCTTGTGAATTTGCAATTCAATTTTAAAGCTTGCTTTAAGTTTTTAAGGACTTAACTTTGTGTTTCTTGTGACTGTTTTTTAAAACACTTGTGCTGAGCAAGTTCCGCCTGTATGATTTGTGATTCTCTTTCTCAGCTGATGACATCTGCTTACTTCAAATTATCAACAGTCTTTGTTTCATATTTACTTTTTTCCTCATTGAATTTATTAATGATGATGATGCTTGACATCAGTCTCAAGATAAATTTTGAAGAAGTTGCTTACTGACATATATCAACTATTCTCAACCTCTCCCTTAATTATCTCCATCCCGGCAAAGTCTTCATTTCCAAAACCAGCTCTTTTACTTAATTCTGTCTTTACCTGGTTTTGTTAACTCTTCATATATTTAAGTGATCTATGGAAATCCAGATAGATGGGATTTTTTCTTGTGTGTATGTAGTGTGCCTGTAATTTCCATATGGTTATTATTTTCGTATTCTGAGGTTTTTTATATTCATTAATATGAAAAACATATGTCACTTCATTCCTCTCATATTAGCTATGGATATTTTATCTCTTCAGTTACATAGTGCCACCATGGGCTGCCAAACCTGCATATAGTCTTGTATGCTGGTCCTTCCAGACCTTAGGGAGATTTTTCCAGTTGTTTCGTATTTCTTCTTCTCCTACTTCAACTCAATATTCTCCAAAATGTTGAATTGTCCTTCACTTCAGTGACTCCTCACAGCATGCTCTGGTTCTTAGTTATGCATTCTGCCTTTCATGTGTTAAAGTAGGGAAAGTTAATTGTTTATAAATAGGGTGTGTGTAATAGTTTGTAGCTTTTGAAAAGCCAACTAGAGCATAACCATGATTCCTTCTCAAACTGAAACACTGTTGGTTTGCAGGCAATTAGCAGGTCATGTTTTTTTGTTTGTTTTTTTTTCCCTAATTACTATTTTGAATGTTGTGACTGATTAGATTATTGTAGAAGCTGAAAATTAGACATCTCAACATGCTTGTTTGGCTTCCTGAATTACTTCTGTACAAGATGAATGAAGGAATTACCAGGAAACTGTCTTTGAGCAATAATTGGTATTGCAGCCTCCTGTAAATTTGGAAGATCCAGAGAATCAGAGGAAGGCACTGACAGCATTCTTTGGAAAGTATGAAGTGGGGGCAAATTGTAGCTAAACATGTAGGGCCAAGGGAATAGATAAAAGTGGAAATTAGGTGAACGCTTCATTAACTTATTTCAAATGACCCAATAACTGCCTAAAATACTTTAGGAAATAGTTCAGCTGTTACTTTCCTATAAGAGTTACTGTTTTCACTTTTTTAGCGTCACTAGACCTTGGCTGTCAGTGTGGCAGTCTGAGCCTTGTTGGCTTGCATTCCAAAATGTATTTTGGCAATTTCAAAGGTCCTGAAGTTCCGTTTTGCTTTTGTCTGTTCATTCTAGAAGTGCTTTCCTAATTTTGTATTGCCATGAGCACAACCACAGTGACACTGGCCCAGGTCTGTTGAAATTTGGCTTTCAATGCAGTAGTATTTGATACTGCTTTTTATACACAGAAAAAAGAAAATCTTTCTTCAGGTATAACGGTAATATGTAAGATCACTTTTTACTATAAAGAGATTGTTTTTGTGTGGGAGTACCAGAAATGCAAAATATTCTCTGTCCAAATTTGGCTATCTAGCACTTCTGCAATTGTTTGAGAAGCTAGGAAAATTTGAAATACCTTTGTCATAAGTTGGACATGCGGATTTCTTATGTCATTTATAACAAGGCAGTCTTATAAAGAATAATTTTTGGGTTAATAATTTTTCTTAACTTTCCATTTGCTAGAGAAGATGAAAATTTTAAATTAAATAAGAAAAGATTGCTGTCTTCCTAAAACAATTGAGAGGATATTGTCTTTTTTACAAGCTAAGTGAACCAATTTTTTGTTGTTCTTTAGTTTTACTTGCCTTCATAGTATTGATTCATTTGTTCTGCTATGCTTTGTTTCACTGAGAGAAAGTCTTGAATTCTTCAGCCTTTTTTAGCCGTCCCTGGGTGCTTGCATGTCACCATCAATGTTATTACAAGAAATGTTACAAGAATTATTTACATGGGATTAAGTTACGGTTGTTTTATATTCTTCATGGAATGGGAAAGAGTGTATGTGGATTTTCTTGGATGTTTTTGTTTGCTTGTTTGTTTTCTTCCCCTCTGACTTTTGAAGCCACCGCCATTACTTTTCTTGGCTAAAATTGCTTTTCATCCTATTTAAGGAAAAGTTGATGGAAAAGTTCCATATACAGGCTACAATGCAGGGAATAGATGGGATTTGGATTTCTTCTTGGATTCATCTGTTCTTTTTTTTCCATGTATTCTCATCTTTCCTTTTTTTCAAAAGATTTTACAGAATGTCAAACTATTTTGGAAAAAAGTGTTGCTTTAAAAAAATGTACCTGCTTCAGTTTCATGTCCTGAGGTACATTTAAACTTCAAGCCTGGTGATTTATGTACAAAATAATTTGAAATAATAATCAGAGCAGCAAAACTAGTGGGGAGTAGAGAATAGGTAGATGGACTATGTATCTGAAACTGAACGTGCATTTTTTTCTTAAATTTTTTTTCATTTTTTTCAGAATTTTGGTGAAAGTATCCTGCAGTCTATGAAGTCACTGCTACACAGCAGGAAAGAATTATGCAATGTATCAGCAGAGGAATGCTTAAATCAGGAAGAACAAGATAATTTTATTGAGGTTTGCCATAATATTCCCACTTACAGATATTTTGTGGCTATGATAGAAAACAATGTCTCTTGAAACAGTATGGAAAGCTGCAGGATAGTAAATAGAAACAATGCTGCAAGTTACTGGCCTTAAAATCTATGCCCCTTCTTGTCATTCTTGAATTTAGTCACTGAAGCCTTAAAAAGGCTGTGACATTTCAAGGTGATATTTCTCTGCTTCGGAGGCATTTTGAAACTAGAAAACCAATATGTGTAAATAGTTGTCTTGGGTGTACTGCATTTGCGAGCACTGCTGTGGTCAAGGTTATATGAATGGTATCCTAACGAAGTGGCAGAACACTTTGATTCAGGTCTCAAGATAAAAGCTGAAGCCTCCGAATTGCAGATCTAGACTTGTTTTATGTGATTATGGATGGTGTGAAAGCTGGACAAGGTCTGTAGAGAAGCAGACCTGACAGGATGTGGGATTATCTAGGTGAATCTCAAGCTGTAAGGAGGAATTACTAGAATGGTTTGAGTTACAAGGCTAACAACAACTTCCCCAAAGGGAAAAGAAAAAAGTAAAAGCAATGTGTGCCATGTAATTTGTATTATGGGTTTTACAAGACTTCTGATTTGTAATTGACAGATCTGAAAAGGAGCATAGAGAAGGAGAGGCTGACCTGAACAGGCTATGCAGAGGCGATAGGGAGATACAGAGAACTGAAGCAAGGACAACTGAGGAAGTGGTTAGGGAAGACTGATAATTGCATAAGCAGTAGCAAGAGGCAAATGGATGAGTTAGGGTTGCCTGGATAGCACCAGAAGTTGTGTAACTGAATGGATACAGTCAGGGGTTGAGACATTTGGGGAGCAGGCAAGAAACTGAATTCGTGAATGATGAAAGCTATGACAGATTAACGTAAGGACCTGCCTGCAGTGATGGTCCTTGTGGAGAAAGCTGACTATATTTAATTATCTTATGAAATCAAGCAATTACAAGCCCTCTGGTTGAAATGTAAGAGGGTCAATATCCTGTCACAGAGCAGGTATTTTTTCCTTATGAAAATACAGGAAAAGATAATTTACATGGAGGATGATGTTAGAAGAACTCAGACTTGGGAAAACCAGAATTTAGGTTTCCCTGTACCATTTCCTTTGTACCCATGGTTTAAGGTAGCCTTCGATTACAGTGTCTCATACACTTATTTTTAGTTTAAAGAAAGGACTTGTGTTACTGGTGACCTTTTTATTTCCTTGGCCTACTCCCCAACTTTTGAACTGATATACTAACTTGCAGACATGTTCAAGGTATTAAAAGGTGATATTTTTTTCTGCAAAAACTGGATTTTGACCACAATAAAGAGATCCAGATTAGCCTTGTCATTGAGGCAAAAATAGACTCAGTAGTGTTGTGGTCTCTTTGACAGCTGTCTGCTGATCTCACAGTGTAATATTGCCCTTCATTTGTGTGAAGCTATGTCTGCTGCTCACTGTCTTGTGTTTCACGATGAGTTATCCAATGGGAGAAGATAAGGGTTGGAATTACTATCTTGAGGAAGAGGAAGGGGCATGTAAGAAGACAAAAAATAAACACCCATTAAAAAAACAAAGCAAAACTGCCAAAAAACCCCAAACAGCAACAAACTCTAGAGCCTCTCAAAATGTTCTTTAGAGAACTATTTTTTTTCCCAGGTAGTTTAAATTGTTTGATATTTTGTCCCTTCTGTGGAGGAATTCAGTTCATACTGTACGTACTGTACAGATTAAAAAATGTAGGGGTTGAAGTATGTCTTGCAGATGTCATGCAGATGAATTGTGTAGGGGTTGAAGAGAAGGTGTAGGATAGAAATATGTTGCTCTAACAGGATTGTTTCACAGTTAACACAGTGAATGTAGTGCTGCAGATGTGTAATTTGCCTGGGGCTATTTGGAATGCTATGGAGAAGCATTATTTCCTTTATGATCTTGTCATACCTGACATAAAGGATGTGGGTCTGATATTTCTGAGTCTGAGAGATTTTAACCCGCTAGCAGTTGCTAACCTTTTCCCAAGAGAAAAATATCTCAAGAAAGCTTCTTCTCAAAACAATTTTAGTAAACAACTCATTCGTTTTCTCAAAACAATTTTTCTCTATGTGATGTTTGCCTTTCCAATTCTGTGTCTCCAGTTTAACCAATGGAATTAGTGAGGTGTCATTTCTGTTCACCAGTCATGTTAAGTCTATATTGGAACACTTTATAAAAGGTAGTAAGAAACAGACATAAAGCCTTAAAGCCTTCTGAAAAAGTATTTGGAGTCATTCATTTTTTTTGTGTCCTACAACAACATAAAGATAAGTGGATGTAAGCTAGAAGATATTAACTGGAAGCATAAGATCTTTTTTCTAGCATGAGACCCCCTGAAATAAACAAGACAGAATTTTTCATAGTATGATTTCAGTTGAAAATAAAGATTGGTTTTTTTTACTCACACTTTGAAAGGACATATTCAAAACACAAATACAGTTCAAAATAGAATTCTGGCCATTTCTTTTTTCTAGCTCTGTACTTGCAGAGATTCTGTGTATATACAAGCAGGTAGCTGAACCAGTTAATAATATATCGATATAAACATAGTGATGTTCTTTGGAGTAAATGGAGTAGCTGCTGCAAATTTATGAATTATGGCTTAAAAATCAGTCTGTTGCATAGTCCTCTGAAAAAATGGAACCCAAACCATAAAAAACTGAATTTCAAACATCAGTGGAAGTATTTAGTCTCTGTGCTTTATTCCATATCTACAAAATTTTTGGACACCCTTGTTTTGAAAATAAATGTCTTGGTATTTTTTTTCAGTATGCAGATGGCCTATTGATTTGTTGTTAGGGAAATAATAAGTGAGAACTGAGGAAATCTGACATTTGAAACAAAGTTTGAGCAGTGACTGACTCTTCAGTCTGTTTGTGTTGAATGGTACAAAACACCTGTAGGCAGAAGAGAGGGATAGTATGTGATAAACTATCTCCCTTGTCCACAAGCACAAAAACCTGAGATAAAACTGATACTTCTGGCATACTCAAGGTTCCTCAGCCTGACAAGACCTTCTTTTTTTTTTTTTTTTTTGGTATGTTTAATATTTTAATTCTTTTATGTTAGGGTTTGTTTACTTGGCAATGGCATGCAAACATGAGGCTTAAGTAATCTGTTGTGGTTTGGCCTTAGGCTAATCTATTTACATGGTAAATTGCATAATGTGTTGGCATTATGCTTTATTCAGTATATCCAAATGTATAACAGTTTATCAGCATGGACAGATTTCAGACTGGAACTGTTTTATATGTGCCCAGCCTGATGCAAGGATGGATGAGCTCTGATCTTTGCAAAACCGTCTTTATTTTAACAGATAGAATGAGGCTTGTATGTGTTGCTCTGTATATACCAGCCTCTAGAATAATTCCTGTGTAGAGAGTCTTAAATGTTGTATATGCTTTTCAGTCTGATCTGACCTTTCTCAAGTCAAACAGTATAGCATTACCGTTCTTTATGTATGACTGTGTGCTACTGAGCAAGCTGTGCTGCCAAAAGGTATGGTTTTTGTGGCGGTAGAATGAAGCTTTAACTTAAAGTCTACTAAATTTTTAACTGTTAAATATCTGCAAGAAACACACAAAAAAATCTTATTGTACTTGACTCTACTCATGTATTTATTTTACAGATTACATTTATAGGTTTTGCGGAAGAGATGGGCACTGCTCCCTTGCAGGTACAGTAGATATCTAACTATATTGGAAAATTTCTTGTAAGTAGCACCTAATTTTTTAAGTGGAGGAAATTTGATGTTCCAGAAATGCAATAGATGTATCTTAAGTATTTAAAAGCCTAAGTTTCAAATGTCATTGAAAGGTTAAAAAAAGATATTTTAATAGGATAATCAGTGTCTTATATATATGTACAGTGTTACCTGGGTCAGTCTTTGTATTAGGATGCTCTGAACAACTTAAATGCAGTGGGGGAGGATGATTGGTTAGGGGGGAGGTGTTTGGACGGGAAGGGCCTCAGTTGGTTGTGTTTTTTGTGGGTGCTTTTTTTTGGTTTGGGTTTTGTTGTTAAAAAGTTGGATGTATCAGTATTTTGGTTTGTAATTTTACCCTTAGATGAGTTGTGCTTATTGATATGGTGCAGTTGCATGTGTGAAACGAAACTCTACTGATCTGACCTCTAGCTGTGAATTGCTGGTGGGGGTTTGGTAGTCAGTATTATGGTTATGCCTTAAGATGTTATTCTGGGGATTTAGATATGGAAACATTATCTTAATATGAGGGTTATGAGGTGGCATTTTCTTAAGTTAAGGATTTAGTCTTCCTGTGCAATTTATGTATCAGTATAATTCATAACATGCACGTTCACAGTAAAATTTCACGTTTCTCCTCTGTCTAGATCTTAGTAGAGGTTGCTTGTAATAGTTTGCTGACGTTTTAAAATGTAAAACAGAAACTCTGAATCCATTTGTGTTCCATATTAGATCAATGTTGCTAATTCTTCAAATTACAATACTAGACATTCTTTCAAGTATGGGTAAGAACTGTTTGATTGTTTAGGGTTAGATGGAATTTAGAGAAGATTGAACAGAACAGGTTTATGGAGATTTGCTTTGAACTATAGGGATCAGTAGTGTATAGAGTGTTGGAAAAAAAATTCTAACTCTTTCATAGTTCTCTTCTGTATTGTATAAATCTAAGGGTTGTCCAAGGTCATGTTAAAGAAGTGCCTTGCTCTTCTTCTTGTGATAGGGAGCTAGAACACTGTTCCAATAAAGCACACAAAAAGCATGTAGAGATCCATTGAGAACCATCATAGCTGAGGTCAGTGTAGTTGAGTATTTTGTAGGACATTCAGCTGCTTTTCAGCACTTTCAAGATTCTGCCTGATGACTTTTAGGCATCTTCCAAGTATGGACTGAATTGAATCTTGTTAACACAAGCTTTACATCACAGTTTGAGAGAGTAAGTGGGGTGATGGACTAAGAAAAAGGGAAGAAAATGAGAACTTCACCAGAATTAGCAGCAGTTGGGATTTAGGGGAGGCATGAAATCAACCCCATTGTCATTTGCACGCTGTTTTTTTGATTTTGTATTCTCAATGTTTTTTATTTAAAAACAGGAGTTGTCAGCTGTTTCTGTAGAGCTTCCAGATGTTCTGAAATCAATCCAGTTGCGCAAATTAAAAGAAAATGAGGCTGTATTTCTAAAAGACATAAAGAAGACCTTGGCAAAACCTTATGTCAGGAAATATCAGGTAAAATTTTTGTATCTTCTTGCATGTCAGAAGCATTACATCTCGCCTTCTAAAGAGTTCAGTCTTATTTCACCCTGTCTTACTTTTGGTTTTGGGCCATCTTAACCACAGTAGTATTAATATTATATTTCTGTTGTTTCATGAAAATAACCTGTGCTGTATTGTTTACAGAAAATACTTAACAAATATTTAATTATGGTGCTGATCCCATGCTTCTGCTAGGCTATAGTCCCTTTCACTGGCAGTTGCAAACATTGCATATAAGAGTAAAGGTACCTCGAAGAAACAGATATCCTGTAAACTGAAATATTATATGGCATAAATGTGCTCTGAAATACTGTGTTCCTCCACAAATTTTTAACATGCATTCTTTAATAGATTCTTGGGTACATGGTTGTGTTACATTATTGCAATGTTTTATTCAGAATGCAGATCTTACAAAAATAAGTCATTCTAGCTATCAGTCTATACAAGCTGTTGAATTCATTTTCTTGTATTTAAAATACTTTAAAATTATTTACTCTTCATAAAAATGCATTGAAGGAATCCCTTGAAGATTGCTCTGTTTGTTTTCTTGTTGCTCTCTTTTTCAAGAATCAACTTCCTGAAGTGTTTTGTGTGATGAGACTGTCTCCTTCATTCCCAAGGATCAAAGTTGATTATATATTTACCTTGCTAAGCAAGTATACCACAGGCATAAGATATGCAGTGGAAATAAACTCTTCACAAAAACATCAAACAGAGACAACCCATGGAGAAGATGATGACACCAATCAGTCAGTTTCTTCAATTGAGGATGATTTTGTCACTGCTTTCGAACACTTAGATGAAGATGAACCTTCAAAGATACTAAGTGCTGGTAAGCTCTTGCACACTTGTAGAAATTGGTGTTTGAAATTTAGGCTGTTGGGATTTAATAAGAAAGTAAATGTAAATAAACTGTATTTTTTTTACATCAATCATGCCTTGTAAAGGGATATTATGCAACTGAAAAATTATTTTTTGCTCCTTTCACAACAGCTTACCAACTCATAAACTGAAGATTCTAATCTCAGTGTCAGATGGATATCAAATAAAATCTTGTTCTATTTTATGTGCTAAAAAATACATTAATTTGCCAGTGATTCTATTTCTATAATAGGATTTAAAGAAAATGAAAGATTGCTTTAATCATGAAAGATGAGCTAGAGTTTTGCAACAATACTAAACCCAGAAGTTGCCATTAAAATCTATCTAGTTTGCTGTAGTTCTGTGGAAATTCTCGGTTTCGAAGCAATCTCTTTTCACCCCTTTTTTTTTTTTTTTTNNNTTTTTGTTCAGGTACGTGCAGCTTTACTTCTCAAAGCCATCGAGATGCTGCTTCACAGACTATCCCTACTCAATGTTTAGAAGCTGTTGACTCAAAGATTCTTGTGGGTTCTGCACATCGAAAATCATCTGCCAGGTCTTCTACTTTGATTGATATTTTTGGACTTAAAGAGCTGTCCTCAGTAAAGAATTCAGTTACAACCTCAATTTCTGATCCTTGGATACAAAGGAGTTTCTATAAGCCATATAATCCTCCTGATCAAGGTGTTAATTTTTTACGTAAAACATGGTTTTCTTCCTCCCCAGCTGAATCCTCTGAATCAGATTGCTCCAGCCCAAGCCCCATCATCTTCTTAGATGAAGAAGGGTATCAAAAAAGCTTGAAGGCAAAACTTCAGCTGCCAAAAATTCCAGTAGTAAAAGATGGTATAGAGGATTCAGATTCAGAAGTGAGTGAATTTTTTGATAGTTTTGATCAGTTTGATGAGCTGGAACAAGCCTTGGAAAACTCTTGTAAAATTATTAGGGATCCCATCCTAGGGAATCCTGCCCAGAAAAGGAGGACTAAACATGAAAAATTGTCTTCTGCAAGTGTTACAATGAATCCTCAGAAATTCAAGTTTGATCGTCCCACTCTCCCAGCCAACGTAAAGAAACCAACTCCTCGTAAGCCAGAATCACCGTACAGCAGCATCTTCGAGGTCCCGGATTCCCCTCGCCCGGTTAAAACATCAGGGGAAGAGAATGGAGGCTTCTTCAGCCCCATTAGAACATCAGCCTTCAGCCCCCTAGGGAGTTGCAGTTCCTCCGAATGTTTGTGTCGAAATAATCTTGGTGGAGATGGGACAGGTCAAAGTCACCGTGATGCAGCTTATAACAGTTACTCAGCATATGCTGACAGTGTTTCATGTGAAATATTGGGTTCTGTTTTTTTTTCTGAGTCTTCATCAGAACGAAAGTTTGCAGAGAGTGATTCAAAGCACAAAAGGGTTACTTTGAAAGAGAAGAAGAGGCAAGCTGCAGATCGCAAAATGAAAACTAGTAAGGAACTGGAGAAGCAAGCAAAATCTAAACACAAGTCACTAATGATAAGAGATAGCATTCAAAAATTCGCAACTGAATTAGTTGAAAAAAGTTTTGGCAGTGCATTTAAAGACCTCCAAAAAGGTGTTTCTTCATGCACAAATGCACTTTGCCATTTGGCTGCTAGGTTGACTTCTTCAGTCTTTCAAATGGCTTTTTATGAGATTGGAAGACGTAGAGCAATCTCACTGAAAGAGCGTGCCATTAATGGCATAGCAAACTTTTTGGTGAGCGAAGCTATAACTGGTGCTTTGAAAGAATTGCGTCAGGTAAAGAAACAAATATTTACCAACACTGTTGCACGGTTTGCAGCAGACCTTGCTGAAGAACTTGTGTTTGAAGGAATCATGGAAGTATGCCAGTTTTCATATCCATCAACACCTGCTGCACAGCCCTCATCATTTGATTATGAAAACAAAGTGGTAAGATCCTATGCCCGAGATTTGTCTGAATCTGTCATTCAGGAGGCATTTATTGAACTATCTCAGGTTGATGTGACCTTCACAACGCAAGCAGCCATTAGTGTTTCTATGGACAATATCAAATACGTAAGTGCAGAAAGTATGGTAGAGTCAACACAGACTTCCACAGTTTCTCCTAATTCTAATGATAGGGTAGCACTAAAGCCAATCCAAGACTCCAAGAAGGAATACACAGTACAGCAAGCTCTATTTTGTACCTCTGGTGTTGTGAGTTCACTACCTGTGCCCTTAGCTGGAAGTGCTCTTTATCAGCAACAGGTTTCCTCTGATGCTTACAAAGCAAAATTATCCACTGTTCCAAATGTTGATGACACTATGAAAGTATTCAGAGACTCCACTCATCCATTTTTCACAAACAGAAAAAGAGAGGAAGAAGTTGCTTCTTTCAGAAATATTTATCTAACTTCAGATCACAGTCAAAGTACTGAAAGTACTCCCTCACTCTTTTGTAACCAGAATGATAACAAACTAACAAATAGCAGATCTGGAATGAACAATAATTCAGAATTAAAAAGTGGGTCAAGAGGCATTAATACTTTCTCTGGAACTATGGTAGATATGATAGTAAATGAAGCTTACGAAACCATAACCTCATCTAGAGTAACAAAAGCAGTAGAAGAGTGTTCAGACTTTTTAACAAGAAAAGTTATAGATAAAAAGCCTTATGTGCAAGGTACTGGTGAAGACTCCCAAAAGAGCATGTTTGCAGATCATTTGGCCAAGTATGTCATAAAACAATCTGTGGAAGAAAGTAAAACTGTGTTATGCAACACCAGTGAGAATTTAACGTGTAATATGAACTCACGGACTTCCAAAGATACCAATCAAAGAGAACAATATGTGATAAAGAAGCAAGACACTGAGAAACAAAATAATGTTTCTATAATTGTGGAACAACAACAGTTGCCTGTGAATAATCCGTGTAAATTTCTTAGTCCAACTCAATCTGTTCAGTGTTTTTTAGAATCTAAGGATGGTTGGCTGGAACTAAAAGGAAACAAGTTTTCTTCAAAATCACCCCTGCCTTGTTCCACTGTGACTTTTGCTAGGCATGTTCTAGAGGACTGTACTGACACAGGAAGCTGTTCAGTAACATGCTTAAACAAGCCTTCCAAAAAAAGTGATACCCAGAAACTATCAGCAGGAGCTTTGAATTACAGGCATACTGATTGTTTTCTGCATGCAAGTAGCTTTTCTTCAGAGATGCTTGGTAGTGAAGATACTTTGCAGATGGAAGAAAAATCAAGTCTGAAACATGGAAATACCTGTTTAATGCCCGATACACCCCCACCGACTCCTCTAGTACCATGTCAAGGTAGTTCTGAAAGGAACCTAAAAAAACTGTCCAAGAAACTCAAGGGTGAATTAGCAAAGGAATTTGCGCCTGCAACACCACCTTCTACACCCTACAATCCATCCATTACTGATTCGTCTGAAACTGAACATGACTCTTTGGAAAATGAGGAATTTATGCTGAAACTCATGCGGTCGCTTTCTGAAGAAGTGGAAAGTAGTGAAGATGAAGATCGTTCTGAAATGCCTGTTGAGAAAGAGGAGCATTCAGCACAAACAATTCAGTATGCAGATTGCCTAGCTAGCCGCATAATTTCAGTAGCAACTGAAATGGCTGCTTCCCATTTAGGTGGTAAAACAAATGAAGGAGAAGCTTGTAGGCAGGCTCAGTCAGAGATGCAAAAGAAAAGATGTGGATATACTGCATTTGTAAACATCCCAGAAGAGACATGTAATTCCTTGTGGAATTACGCAGGTGATATGGCAGGAAAAGTCATCAATGAGGCCAAGAAAGTAGTAAAGTCAAGGCATTGCAAGCTATTGAGGTTGAAGCGGGTTAACTGCCAGGTGGATTGCTTTTATGTGAGAAAAGGAGATCAAGATGGCAGTTCAAAAGGATGGTGTGGGCCAGTACAGGACCAGTGGCTGGGGGAGAGAGATTCATCTGTGCTTCCTTTGCCACAAGGTTCAGGCACGGCAGGTTTGACTTCCAAGTACCCGAGCTGTGAAAGTGTGACTGACGAGTATGCAGATCATGTTATCCGGGTTTTGAAAAGAGAAGGAGGTCACACTGAGCTGTTAGTGGATCAGTACGCCAGCAGACTTGCTTACAGGTCTATCAAATCGGGCTTGCAGCAAGCTGCGAGAAAAAACAAATTCAGATACAGCAGAAGGACATTTCCTGGGCAAAATGCACAGGTAAATGGTAAGCTGGAGCTGATCAAAGCAGGGAATAAAGATGCAGTACAACAAGTGAAAAGCAGCTTTCATTGCTGTGAAGGCCAAATGTTCGAGAGGAGTGTCGGTGCACAGAGAATGGAATGTATGGAGTTTTTACATTTTTCTGAATCTCTTGCACACAGTATTACTTGTGATGTCAGGAAGAAACTGAAAATGTCGGGAGGATGTTTGCCAAAGTCTCTAACAGATTCCTGTCTATATAAAAAGACTGAATGTGATGAAGTCACTGGAGATATCCTTAAAACAAGGTTTTCTAGGACATTTTGTCCTTTCTCCCCAGATCATAAACTCTGTCACAGTACAGGTAATATAAATGAAAATGGCTACAGTGAAGGCATAATCCAAGCCATAGAACAATATGCTAGGAAAGTAGCAGATGATACTCTAGAAATGAGTTTAGAGTCAGCTGTTCTCCATGTGGCTGAAAACAGAAAAAATGGGGATAAGCTCTCGTATACTGAGAAACTGCCTCCTTTTTATGGAACTGTCTGTAGATACTGCAGTATGAAGGAACAGCGGTACTGTACAGAAAGTATGTCCCATCAACCACCTGCACAAGAATCCTGCATTCCAGCGAGGAATTTTCTTCATTCTGGAGTGGGTGGTGCCTGTCAAAATTCAAGAGTGTTTCAGCTCAATATTCCCAAAATTCATGTTGATGTAGAACAGAGGACAGTGTTTTCTGACAAGGGGGCTACTGCGGCCGTAGAGAAAGCAGAAAGAGAGCTGAGTTACACAAGTCTGACAGCTGACAGTGGTATTGGACAAGATGGAGTCAGTTTTGCTGAAAGCCTTACTACTGAAATAATGACATCAGCTATGACTAATATTGGTCAGGCAGTTACCATAAGGTAATATTAATTTTCTCTTATTTGTTGCATTTTCTACCAGAAAAAGGTTGTTAATACAAATATGTGCTCAGAAGGAATTTTAGTATATATTTTCTTAAAAAGGTAAATTTTATGTTCTGAATATTTTCGTTCTTCTGGTTATATTTAAATGACTCAGAACTAGGGAAAAATAGCTTTTTTCCACCTATGTGAGCTTGAAACCAAGGATACTATGTATATGAGCACACATATGTTCGAATAGGTGAAGAATAAGTGGAACTTATTGTTTCAACTTGAAAATAGTACCTACAATTGTACATACCAGTCCTTACAGGTTTTTTTGATCTATGAGCCATGACAGAATCCAGGTTTGTTCCCTGTTTATACTTTCTCTTCACCATCTGATGCTGGTTAGATGAGCTATTGCTTTATAGTATGAAGATTTCATTTTTTTTATTATGGCTGTGTTGTGATAGTGTCTGTACTACTAGAAAAAAAAAAAACCTGTTACTTTACAAAAAAACAACTTACTAAACCACACTTTCGCTTATAAAATAGTAATACAATAATGAAGGAATTGACTTTAAAACTGTTGTGTATTTAACAAAGGGTAACATACTTGTTCCTTTAGTAGGTCTAAAAATAGGAAATATTTGCCACAGTAAATTTGTGGCAAACATCTATTTCCTAAAACAGATTGCGCTCTGATCAGAGTGAAATGTTTTCAGGTCCAAGAGCAATTTGTGCCTATTTTTTAAAAAATTTTGAAGTAATACTTACATTCCTAGGTTGGATTTTTTTTTTTTTTTTTTAAGAGAATTCCTCACACTGGTTTCTTTCTCTGGTGTTTAGAGGGGCATTATGATAAACAAATGGATTTTTATAGGTTCAGTGTCTGAAGGCCACAGTGGAACTGAACTAAATTTTTCAAGGTTTGATATTAAACACATACATACTAGCAGCATAAAAGTGCTCTTGAGTTAACATAACAACATAACATGACATAGTATAACATAACATACTTATTATTGGTCTTTGCACAACAACAGGGTTGAGTCCTTACTTAATGTGTGACAAAAAAAGAAAGTCATGTGGTGATGTTTTTCTATGTCTATGGTATCAAAGATGACACTTTATTTAAAAATTCTAGTTAGAATATGCCAACAACAAAATGCAGGGTTACAAGAGATACTATTTAATAATAAATTTGGGGCAAGGAGCTGATACTAGAATTTTGCTGTGACAGAATTTATAAATGTTTCTTCTACTGTGTGGTATATAATACATATGTTCCTTGAGAAACTGCCTTGTGTGATGTAGAGAACGGGTGGTGGTATAACTATAAATAAAAATGGGAAAAATGACCTTTTTTATTACCCTGATGGGTTCCAGTTCGGCTATGTATTTATACAAATTCGAGCTTACTGGAGCAAAGTGTTAGGAATGATGTGGTTAATGCTGACTTTTTAAATAGTGAACGTTACTGTGGCTGCTTGCTATGTGGGAGTCGGCTGATCATTTTTCTTGAACTTCTTACTGCTATATATATAGATAATCACAGTGCGCACATGAAAGTTAGTTCATAACTACATAGTCTCATTATGTAAGGGGTTTTTTGTGGGTATTTTTTTGTGTTTTGTAGTTTTTTTAATAAGGAGTTCAAGCTTTTTTAAATGAATTTTTAAAGTGTCTTCTAAAGATTAACTTCTGTGGGGTATGGTTGCTTAATTGGTTTTTGGATAAAAAAAATTAGACTTTCTGAGGGGAAAAATTCTGTACAAGTCACACATTGCTACACTTTCTTGAAGGAGGAAAACAAATATTTTTCTGCAGAAAACTTTTTTAAAAATAGAATCCTAATATTTTAGACACCAGTTTCTACTAATGCACTTTGCCCAAAGTAGCAGACCACTTAGCTGCTTGTACTGATGGCAGGCCAGGGAAAATAGCCAAACAGTCCTAGCATGAACAAGTTCAGAAGTGGTAAGTCTTCTGCTTGAAAAGGGTACCTTGATAAACAATCTGCAGAGCTACAGGGCCTTCTATGCTTCATAGAAAATAATATTCCAAGTGAGAGAATTCTTTGTACCACTCTCTTTGATTTCTAATGAAAGAATTCCAAATAGCAATCCCTGACCTAAGCCTGTTGATGTTTCAGTTTAATTTGGTTGTGCTATTTCTTGTGTTAAGAATAGGACACAAATTAAGTAAATCTCCACCTTTTCTTTTCCAATGGAATTTAATGTCTTTGGAATGTTACTAAATTGCTGTGAATGAACTAAACACAGATCAGCATAAAATGCAGTGATGTTTTTGTCTTAAATTTTTGTTTAGCTCTGTTGGAAGAGAAGGATTTCACTCTGTTGAATCTGTTGTTAGCCAGCAGATGAGTCTTAGTATTGGTGATGATAGCACTGGGAGTTGGTCCAATCTAAGTTTTGAAGATGAACATCCTGATGAGAGCAGCAGTTTTCTTCACCTAAGTGACAGGTAACTATAAAGATATAGTATAGTTAAACAGTTACCTTGACATCAAATAACTTGTCATCAAGTGATACTTCTAGGGTTTGGGGGAGAAGAGATTATTTTTGTCTTCAACACTTTTTTATTAAAAATGGCTCTAATACTATGATTTTGTTTTCTTACAAAATGTTGTTGGCCATGAATGTTAATACTCTGTAAAATATATGGACAGTGCATTGTCATTGGTGCCAGGGAATCACATCAGGTAAAACTGTACATAGAAAATTTAAGTAAAAGATGCTTACAAAAAGATGCTTAGCAAAAGATGTAAGCATTTTAAAAACAACCACCCTGTGTAAAATACAGCTAGAGAATACAGTTTATAAGTTGTGCTCCAAAACAGTAAAACTTAATCCTTGAGAAAATGTTTTACGGAAATTCATTTATTTTTGAAAAAAAGTAACGTCTTGATTTACATGATGAGCTTTTGCAGCTATGTTTGTCTTTTTTGGGACTGGAATTTATAAGCTGCTCTAACTGACATCGGTGTAGTATTTATATACTGCTAACCATGGACTTGCAGGTGTATAATACTGGAACTTACCTGTTCAATGTAGTAACTATTTCTACAGAGCTTCTCACTGTGCTCTCCCTGGCTGATTGATAACTAACAAAAATTAGAATGGGAATTCTAAAATTTGCGATGTCTCTGCCTGTTTCCAGGGAGAGAATTACCCTGAGAGCTGTGTCACAAGCTTCTGTGTAAGGAATGTATGAGGACCGAATAAACTTAGTTTTTTATGATTGATATAAAAAAGTTCAGCATTTCTGTTGAAGAGTAGCAGAAATGGGAGAGAGATTTTTTCCTTAGGTAGTACTTCCAGCATTGCTGAGATTAAAGAAAGTATGGGAGACATGCTTGCTTAAGTAACATCCAAATAGGTTATTTGGTACCAATTTGAAACTGCTCAGTTAAATGTCTGCAGTATTTTTCATGTTTTGCTTAACTAAATAATTTAATCAAACCACTACTATAATTTCTCATTCATACACCTTAATAATTTTGCAAAAGAATACATTAACTCAGAGTTATTTTAGTAAAACATAATTTCTTGAACAAGTAAAAATGATGATGAAAATCTGAGTATAAGGAAGAATATTTGCTATATTTGAAGTTACAAATACACAATAAAATACAGATTAGTTGATAATGCAAAAAAGAATAAAAAAAAATCTCTGGACCAGTAGTGCCCATGTTGTATTTGTTACTTGTTTACCATTCCCAAGACAGATATAAATGAAAAGAAGGTAATTTCTATAACTTGGAAGAAAATCTGTGGCTCATTAGAGGAGGAATTAACATGTTTCGCATAGAAGGGGAGGCATAATTTGGATAGCAAGGTGTTGATGGATGAAACAGGCATGTGCAAATTGGTCATCTAGTTTTACAGAACTAATTGCGGCTTTGTAACAGCACGTGTGTTCATCTGTGTTGCTGAGGTTTATCTGGTGGAAGGAGGGAGCTGGGATTGTTGTCCGATGTGAAAAAAGATAGCCAGGGGAAGATGTGTAAGAAGACCAGATTCAGTAATAATACCCTGTTGTGGTTTAACCCCAGCTGACAACTATGCCCCGCCCAGCCAGTCCCTCACTCCTGCAGGGTGGGATGTGGTGAGAATTGGAAGAGTATTAGTGAGAACAGTCATGGGTTGAGATAAAGACAGTTTAATGGGTAAAGCGAAAGCCATGCACAAGCAAAGCAAGAAATTAATTCACTGCTTCCTGTGGGCAGCTCCATTAAGATGAAAGTTATTTAGAGAACTTGGTAGTTATGCAGGGAAGTGCTTGTGTCTTCTGCTTTTCATGCCTAAATGTAGTGACTTAAATTTAGAATTAAAAAGTTCTTAAGCTTTCTCTCTAGTTCATGTGTAGGTATAAGCATAGGCGTAGACACAGGCTTTTCTGTCAGCATCCAGGTGGGATTATAACTCAGAGCAGCAGCCTCTTGCTTTTCTTGTTATTCTTGTGCTGGCTCATGTTGAAAAGCTGCATGAACCATTACAGAGACACTATGGTGCCTTTGTCTGTTTATTGCTTGCTTTGTAGTTACAGGAGTTTATTTTAAAGACTACTAATTTGGCTATGAATTAGAAAAAGGTCTCATCCCTTTCTCAGACCTTACTGTAATCATATTGATGCCTTGGAAGGCTGACCTGAAACAGAGACTGGACAGAGTTAGAGCATAAAGTAGGTATTTATTGAAAGGCCTTCAGGATCCACCTTGGGCAAGACAGGAGCCCAACCAAGGCTGCACCCAGGGTGGACCAAGAATGATCACAAAATGGCTGACCGGTCACAAGATGTTACATTTTTATAAGTTTTGGTTCATTTGCACATTGGGGTTTAATTGTCCAATTACCGCTTTGGGTTGGGAGGTCCCATCCTTCTTGTTCCTCCCTTCAGTCCACCGTTGTTTATGCTGTGGGGCTGAAAGTTGTCCTTGGTCTCCAGCAGGAAAAGGATTTGTTTTGTCTACCTACTCTGTGAAGAGAACTTACCAGCACTTAATATGAGGCTCAGAACTACACCCCTAGGCAGCACAGAATCTGAAAGTATGAAAATTAAAATTAAAGGCATCAATATGGTTCAATATATATGATTATTTTAGACCAATATTGATCTCTGTAAAGTGCATTAAGTCTCTTATCTAATCAGAACAGTAGTGTGCAGAGGTTACTCTGTTAGATTACAAATTCTTTACCCTTTAGTCTGAGAACCAGGCCAGCTTTTACTTCTCCTTATGTTCTGCATTTGTAACTTCCAGTGAAAGGGGCACTGTGAGTGCAAAGTATTGATACCAATAGGCTATATTTTTTTTTTATACCTGTAATCTAACAATTTTAAGCCAAATTTAATACTTTATATAGAGTGTGATAGTCTCACACAGTAGCTTGAAAAATGTTTTTTGGACCTAGTTTCCATTCTCTGCGAGTTGGTTTCTTCAGAAGCTTCTGCTCTTTAATTTTCTTTTTTCCTGTTTGCATAACAAGAGAACTCCTTGAGTTTTCTTTGGACATGTAGTCTAAATAAGCAACAATGTACTGAATAAGGCACTTGCAATGTCTTAAACTTTTTTTCATGTTATTTGAGTGTGTTTATATTGCAGACTTGCTAACCTGCTGTTCACTGTTGAAATTGGGATCCAAGCAGGCATGCTGGAGAGCAAGGGACACTGATAGGTGATAATGTTACTGGCAAACACTTGAAAGAGATCAGTGTCCATCTCTTGAAATGTTTTCTTCCACCGTTTTGCTATTTGCCTTGAGTTGTATGAGTGGAAATGAGCTTCAACAGTCATATAAGACATAGGTGGAGAAAGCATCTTCTTGCAGCAGTTGTTCTCTGCAGTTACTCCGTGGCTTCTCATGCCATCTCTAGTAGACAGTCTACTTTCTCGAAGAATGTTGGATATTGGGAAGTCCTGTTCTTGGAAGGCTTCCAGACATGCTCTGGGGGAGGTATGAAGTTGGGGAATGGAGATTGAATCATATGAGTTGCTCAGTCTTGTACATATTGACAGACTTAACAAACCGTGCTATTTATCGTGACTGAAATTAACAAGTGTAAGAATATGCTCAGTTTTTTCAGTTCTTTGCCTTGGGTTGAATGTAGTCATAGACTAAATGCAGTACTTTTGTGAACTGTGAGTGAAGTGATCTTTTCAGTGTTGTTTTCGTAGATTAATAAACCTCCTATTTTTTTAAAGATCAACTTACAGAACAATATTTAAAAAAATAAAAAAATAAATATATATTCTAGGAATTCCTTCTTATCAGGCTGTTGAAGATTGTTACTGGGTTTTTGGTGTGAGATGGAAGGATTTTTTTATGTGAAGTTGTCTTCACAATGCATAATTTTATTCACTTTTAGCTGCTCCTTAAGCAAATAATACAGATGTAATCAATTTTCCTATTAGTAACCCTTTTGGAATTGTTGAGCTTTTTTAAATAACAAGTGATGTGCTTAGACCTGAGGACAGAATTCCTGCTAGCACTGTTCTGAAAAATTAATGAGTACAAATAAATACGTTCAGCAGTGTATTGAAACCTGCTAATGTTGCACTATTGTGCACATTGCAGCTCTGGATAGCACTGAGAGTCATGTTTGATCCAGCAAACCTGTCTAGAAAGTTTCAGTGCTCTTGCATTAAATGTCTTGACAAAAGAGTTGTAAGGAAAATGAAGGTTCTAGTTTGAGCTATTGTTCTTTTCTAGTTCAGCTGTCTTCTTTTCTTCTCCTGGCAGTAATGGTAACAGCAGTAGCTGGAGCAGTCTTGGTTTAGAAGGGGATATGTATGAGGAGAATTTATCCTTTCCAACATCAGACAGGTTGGTTGAGTTGAGAAATATAAACCAGATGGATTCCTCATAATTAATGCATGAAATCATCATTTTTGAAAATAAAAATACGGTTTTTATGCTGATACATTATTCACGTTCTTTGCACTTAATCACAATATGATTTTTTTATTAATTAATCCACCCTGAATGATTAAATTTTTCTGTGCTAAAACTGATGAATGTGTTTTGCTTGCAGAAAGGTCCCTTATTTGCATGTTCTTGCCTGCAGTTTTGCAAATCTTTAAATTCACTTTTTTTTTCATGCAGATTAGGGCTTGCTTCCTACAGGATTTCTGGTGTTTTTTTTCCCTTTAGCTTGTGTAAACTTTCAGAATTGCTTAGTAATTTGTTTTTATAGACCACTTATGGCTTACCTATAGCTAATCATATCTGTGACATAATGTGGCTCAACCTTTCCACATGTAAAGCAAAACTATTAAGATCAATAAGTAGCACCCTTAACACCTTCCTCTTATTTCTCTCTTCTCCCTTCTTTTCCTAAGAGCAAATCTTGAGAAGTTGATGATAAATCTGTTTACAGTATGAAATGGTATGAGAAGCAAAGCTGCTTTTCATGATCACTCCTTAATTATTTTGTGATCTTCCTGTTGTTTAACCTTCGTTACAGTCTTAGAATTTATGACATTTAATGCATATATTGGATTGTATTCATATTTTTGTTTTCTTAATCAAAATGCAGTGATGGAACAGAAGATAAAGATGAAGATTCCAAGGATGCTGTAGAAGGTAATGTCAGTTCCTGCATACTGTTCTTGTTGTGTGCACTGTACATTAATTTTTTTGTTCATTCTTTGCCTTTGTAGTGTGCGAAACAAGGTGACAATTCCATTATCCTTATTCATCATAATGAATGTCAGTCAAGTGTCAGAATGTATTCTTAGATTAATGCCCTACATAATCCTCTTAAGGCACTGAAATTTGCAGCCTTTGGAATCATGATTACATGACGCTTACATGAATTTAATAACATAAGGGAGGAAACCTTTATCAGCTTGTTGAAAGTGTGAATTTACATGCAGAGCTTAACTTTTTAAAAAAATACTTGTTAAGGAGACATGGCAGTGCATCCACATGGCTGCGTTCAGCATGCTAGAGAAAGATACTCAAACTGGACACATTAATCTTGGGAGATAGTCTTGAAAAACACTAAAAATTTTGGATTGAATGCATTTGCTATTCTCTCTTTCTTCTTAGTGAAGTATAACATAGCGTTTGTCCAGAATCTCGTTACAACTTTGTGGGTTGTAGAAGATTTCTGTGCTCTGGTTCCCGTCAGATTGATGTGCCAAAGGTTAGCTGAAATGAAAACAGCCTGAATACACAGTGTGTGAAGATGGTTTTAAGATGAGCTGATGTTAGAACAAGTTGTAACAGAGCTCTTCTTTGTGTTGGGTATATTTTGAAGATAAAGTGTTTCCAGAAACTTCTGCTACTTCCTTACAGAAGATATTCAGCCTTGTTACGCATCTTCAAGTAGTCTTAATGTAAGCAGAAAGATGTGTAGGTTTAGGGCTTTTTGGTTGGTTTGGGGTTTTTTTCTCTCTTTTGAAGCTTCTGGAAAATATTTATAAGTGACCAACATCTCTTAATTTTATTAAATCAGACGCGACTGTGAGGATATAAGGAAATAAAGCTCAATTATTGAGTACTTTTTCCTCAGAATAGGTATAATTAAAATATTTTCTGCTCTGTAGGTTTCATCTACTTCATCAATATGTCTTTGCTTTCTTTTGGTCTCAACTTTAAAAGATTGTGGCATCTCAAATACTCAAGTTGCTCAATTAGGATAGTGATTGGATTTTTTCTTTACATGGTTTTGGTGTCACCTACTGTTTGTAGGGCAACAGACTGCTTTATACTGTATTAAGGATTTTCTAGTGAAATTTTTCCAGTGTAAGTTCTTCACCTTCTCACTATTGTTTTGAAAAAGCTCTTTGTTGTGTAATTGTAGGACTGTTTAAACAGTGTGCTAGGTAGAAAACCTTTGTACCTGTACATTTGGTTCAAGTCATACCTGTTCATGTCATACCTGGAAATGTCTGGCTTTTTCTAAGCTGACTGTCCCTTGTTCGCCAGAGAATTTGAAACAAAGCTGTGTTATCAAATGTACATCTATTTTATAAGACTAAAAAATGTACTAAAATTTCCAAGCAATGTTACCACAATGCTTTCTACCCAATGTCATAATTTTTTAAATTGTGCTTTCTCCTATAAAGGGGTTAAATTTTGGAGCTCCTAGACAAATAATCTGTTATCCACTAAAAGCACAGTTTTGTTTGACAGTTTTGCTAGTTAATTTTCTCTTGCTTTTACTTCTGAGGGAATCTGTTTCAACTTGCTTGACTTTGCCAGTTAGGAATGAATACCTTACATACCTCAATTTTCATAAGCTTAGTTAGAAGAGTAGTGAGATTGAGGTAAACTCAACACGAATACATGTTTTTGTTGCAAATATATTCCATGTTTCTGGAGTCAAGTTCAGTAGTCTGGAAGTAGTAACTCCAACTTGGAGAGCACTACGTACATGCCTAGTTGTTTCTGGGAGTGTGACAAAGGATCTCTGTGGTAGCTGGATACAGAAACTCAGTTTGGGAACAGAAATTGACAGTACTGTAGTTCCTAAATGTTATTAACACAACTACTCTTCCAATGTTTGTACAAATTTTTGGAACTTATGCTGTAAAAGAAACATTGAAAAACTGGATATGCCTCAGTAAAACCAGTGGTGTATTTGGAAAAGTTCAAGAGGCAGTCTGATGAGTACAGGAAAGAATTCAGAAATAGATGCTTTTTAAAATCAGGTAGATGAAGGCATAGCAAAAAATCGCAGCTGGAAATGGAAGGAACTGATGGACCATGTGAGAGCCATTGCTGTTCACTTTATGAAAGTCTGTGCTGAATTTCTTGTCCTTTGGAATATACATTATCGTTTAGGTATCTTTTAATACTTAGCTATGTTTGCACACAGTTGTAAATGGGATAGACAGTACTTCCTAATGGGAAGGTGCTGAAACACTTGAAAACAGATTTTTTCCTTTCACATTATCTATGTATACTAAATTGAGGTTTTTTAAGATAATACAGTCCATAAACAGTGTACTGCAGATATTTTTTGAAACAATTTGAAGCTATAGATTTGATTATTTTATATTTAATGTTAGGTTTGGAGCAAATGCGGAAGACTTTATCAATAATGAATATTGATCTGGAACCAAATCTAGTGGACCCACAGCTCAAAGCAGCACTCCAGTGGCTGGCAGCTTCTGAAACAGAGGTGTCTGATCTTCACTTTCGCGACACTGCTGCAAGGGAATTCGTCTTTGTAAGTATTCAGGTTTGATGGGTGGTGGAAAGGGGAGGGATTTCCTTGACTTCCATTTGATGTGATATGCCAGCTGCTATTACTTCATTTGCTGTACGCTGCTGAGGAAAGTCATTATTTAAATCCTGAGAGGTCAAAGTGGAACAGCATGTTTAGCCTGTGTATATAGCATACATAAACCAATATTCATCAAAGCTGATTGTTTCACTTCTTCACTTACAAGTGTTTTTACTCCAAAAAGGATGCAATTACATCATTTCTGTTTGGTGAAAATTCTATTTTTTCAAGCATTTTTATTTAGCATTTAATTGTCTATAAATCGAATCTTCCCCAGAATTTGGTCATGCAATTTTTTTTCTAACTTAACATGTTCTGCCTAGGGTTTTGTTGTTGTTGTTGTTTTTTGGTTTTTTGATTGCAAAGATACATTTTCTTGTTAGAAAGAAGTTAAGTTTCTAAGTAAACTAACCTTTATTTATATGTCTTTATTCTGTAAGCATCTAAAACCAAAGCTATTAAAAAGAACTCTCAATAAGATTGTTTTATTCTTAGGAGCCTTTACTTTCATTTTACCAATCAAACTTTCAAAGAACCGGGCTTTAGCAATTAGTATCTCTTTGGAAAGGCTCAGTATTTTGATATGCATACTGTCCTGAGTATTTCCATCAGAAACACATAGGAGAAACTTGTTATTCCAATAAAACCATCAAACCTATTCTTTCATGGCTGCACACCAAACTACATATGAAAATCTGTAACTTCTTAACTTAAACCTATATTTTTTAATCAACCAAGAAATTACTGAAACATTACCTCGTTATTGAAAGGCTAACTTAATAGATATATAGGCATTGTCTCTAGTGATGAGGTTCATAGGAATGATAATTATAAAACATTTATATTTTGTGACCGGATATTGTGAAAAAGTGTTAATGTGATGCTATTAATAGGATTTTAACAATTAAGATCTTGGCAAAAAAACCTTAGCGTACTTACCAGTATATTAAGGAGGAAAAAGCTTGCTCTCAGTTCTGAAATTTGATATTGACTCTTCAGCTTGGGGCTTTCCAAAGTTTACATCATCATATCAGGAGAAAAGGGGAGTTACTGGGGGGTAAAGGTCGGTATGACAAATCAGACTCTCAGAGTTGGATGGATGTGTGCACTGATGGTGCTTAGTTACTGGAGACTTGTGGTAAGAATGTGAAAGGTGCCTAGAGGCCTGTCCAGATTGTACCTGGTCTGCATTTTCCTAAGAGAGGCTCCTCCCTTCCTGCACACAAAGGGAATGATAATTTTGGGGTGTTTTTCTTCCTGTGTAACTGTATGGAATGTGTATTTGATATTGAGAGGAGGAATTTCTTGCATTCTTATTTGAATTAACCCAGAAAGTTTGGAAATGTTTTTTTGGGCATATAGAAATATATGCCCTGTGCTCCTTCTCTGGAGCTTGGTATGTTTGATTTAGAATTATTTCAAGAATATGTTTTGTTGTACATTAGTTATGACAGAGTGGACTTTGTGCTGCTGTATACTGGAAGGCAGTTTGGGAATACTTTTCTCCATTTCTGGGCTATTTGAAATTGTTGGTTTTACTCCTTATATTCATATGTTTCTTCTTTGTTATGGTTTATAACTGTATTAACACAAAAAAGAGAATACATCACTTTTTCTGTCCTCACATGGCTGAGCGCTCTCTGAAGATTTTTGGATGTGAATGGGTTGGGGTTAGGGACAACAGTCACTCTGACCTCATGAAGTTTTTTGCCTTCTTTTGAAGATCTGTTCATCTGTTTCATACTTGTTGCAAATACTCGGGTAGGATAGTGGCAGGACGCACAAGTATTAATAGTAATTTATTTTCTGTGTGCCTGAGACACGTGTATCTAACAATACAATATGAAAGACAGAAAAGAGATGGCAGGCGCCTCTTTTTTTAATTTTTCCTTGAGTCTCTCGTTCTTTGGCCAGCTCTGAGTTAAGAGACTACACAGTTGTGGTGCTGAGATTGGAGCCAATGCTCCAGGACGCACAGGAAAGTTATTATTAGCTGGCTATGTATCTGAGCATGACTCAAACTACCTTAATAAGAGGACATACCAAGAAGAGCACTCTGGAAAATAGCAGTGTCTGTTATGTGCGCCCCCCTAAAAAATTATAATATTTTTCTACTTGACACTTCAGTCATAAATTGATGCCGAGCTGACACCTGAAGGTAAGACCTTCTTGCAGGCAGTAGTCACGCAGTCCTTAAAACGCTGCAATAGTTAATTGTTTCAGTTAACTTTATAGATTATTCTTGGTTCCCCAGATGCAGTTATGTTCAAATAAATTGAAATTTTGTTTCCCTTCCCGGAGGCAGAGAATGATTTCCCGTATTTTATTCTGCCGCTTCCCAATTGGAATGATCTCTGTCCCAGACCGGATTAAATTGGAAATAGGCATCCGCGGGTCCTGTAGCGCTGAGCGAGCCCCTCCAGAGGGCGCTGCAGCCCAGCAGGATGCGGGGCCGGTGTCCCGGTGCCGCTGCAGCCGCCGCCGTGGGCGTCGCTCGCTCGGGGACCCTCGGGAGTTACCTCGGCTCCGTGGGGAGCCGGCCCGGGGGGGAGCACGTCGGGAACAACTGGTCCCTGTGTGAGCAGTCGGTGCGTTCTGGAAGGGAGCGAAGGCTTGTGTTAGCTGATCGCGGCAGGGTAATGAGCCACCCCTGTGATGTGGCTGCTCCTAGCATCTGTCAGGCAGGGTATGACTTGCTGCAGCTGGGTATGAACTCTTACTTAAGGGTGCTTGAGGCAGAAGGAAGCTAAATACCTACGTATGGAACAAATACGTTTGTCAGGTGGATAACAAGAAACCATTAAATTAGAATAGATAGTTCTTGACGTCTGTGGGATGTCTGACTGTGTGAAGGTGCACATGCCTGGATTAAAAAATCATATGTATTCAATTTTTAATCAGACCTTACCTAGCTGTTTTAGGATTCCTATTTTGAGTAAACTCTAATATTTTACTTATCTGACAGTAAGAAAAAGATTGGTCATCTAAAGAAATAGTGAGATTAAACCTAAAATTAAAATTTAGATGCCAACTCTGTAGTTTTACTGTGGTGGAAAACTTCTTTGGACAGAAGTTTTATATTGTATTTGCTGAAGTAGGTATTTGGACATTAGCCACGCTTTCCTCTGGCAGGGGAAAGAAAAATGACCATTCTTTTATAAACCAACAAGCATCATTTACAAAATTGCATGTTGTAGATTATAAAACTCCTGCTTCCTGTGCTCTGCTTCAAAATTCACAGAAATAGCTACAGATTTCAGTGTCTTATATAGGAAACATGTTTGTTTTTTTTTTTCCCACTGAGAAACGTTTCCAGTGTTCAGAATAAATTATATTCTGGATTAGAGAGGCTTTTTTGCTTGTTCAGGTTAATGGTTTTCTCAAGATGTTAATTGTTTGATACATGTTTTTATGCCTATGATCTTTCTGGCAGTCCTACC
Source organism: Donacobius atricapilla (assembly GCA_013397315.1). Classification (NCBI taxonomy): domain Eukaryota; kingdom Metazoa; phylum Chordata; class Aves; order Passeriformes; family Mimidae; genus Donacobius; species Donacobius atricapilla. The sequence continues at coordinate 236,297 of WBMY01000383.1, forward strand.
ACCTGCCTTGTTGCGGTTGGAACAGGTAAAGAAGCAGGGAAAGATTGTCTTCCTTTATATTTTTATAGGTCCTGATATTGCAGTCTGACAGGTCTCATAGTGGAAACTACATGAATTTTTAATTTTGTAGCTGTGAAAAATATCTCCCTGAACACTGTGTATGACTTTTTTTAAACTCAATATATGGAATGTCTTGGTAGGGACTGTGAAAAGGGGTAAAAATTCACAGCTCCAAAGAATAAACAGGGTGTTTAAACTGTGTTTACAAAATGCAGCATTGACAGGTATCCAGAAAGCTACAGAGAATTGTTTGTGTGTTTGTTTGGTGTTAGTTTATTAATTTATTTAAACTAAAATTTGTTAGTTTTTTTACTCCTGGGCAAGGCTGTCAAATTCATTCTTTCCTTAGAGTAGGCTTTCTTACATGTATAACTGAGCTTGACACATCAGCAATGGAAGATTTTTTTTCTTTGGATCCTGGGGGAAAAGAAATGTTTTCAGCTACACTGATCTCTGCTCCTGCGTGGTAGTTTAACTTAATCATCACCTTTTCCTCTTGCCCAAGATGTTATAATTTCCCAGCGCTGAGGACACTGTTTTCATTGAGGGTAGTGTCTGTGCCACCCCGACCACACTATATGTTGTGAAAGGAAAATCCACATCCTTTTATTAAGACAGAGTTTTGTCGTTTTATACATGCATTATTGGCATGGGAGGGGTGGCAAATGTCTTAATGTTGTGTTCAGAATTTCCTGTTTTCTGCAGTCTTGATGAACCACAGCCCTCATACCTGTGGCACCACATAATTTGAAAATGGTGCTCCCTCCAGAAGAAAGTTTTGTGAAGACTGCCCTAAAGAAAAATGCTTGAATCTTGCGGAAGTTTTTGTTTTTATAGATGTGGGAATAATGATTAACTCATTACAACTGGTCTCTTATGACCTAATGTTTCAAGAATAACTTCTGTAACTTAATCAGGATGTCCCAGTCAAAATATTTTGTTTTGTGTTCCCCTGTCTCCCCTTTAGCTTTCCAGAAGACTGAGAGAAAGAGATTGGAAAGTTGGAGATCTCTTGCAAGCAGTGCTGAAATATTGTGAAATGTTAGAGACGGCATCCGATGGAGAGCAAGCTCTAAGTAAATCTTTGGTCAGTTGGCTTCTGGAGAATGTCTGAAAAATCCAAAGATGCAACACTCTTCGCTTCATTCCTCTTCTGAAAGGAGATAGAAGGAACACAGATGTGTAAAGTAAAATTCAACTAGTGAATGTTTAAGTAATAGTCAGCATTAAAAGACTTTGAGGTGAAAGTCAAAATAGCTGTGCTGTGCTTTGTGATACTGTGCACATGGTATGTTTATTCAGTTCATAATTGGTGTTGTCCACCCACTCATAACTTGTATTTACTGCTGTGTTCATACCACTGAGATATTTATGAACAACCCTTGTCTATGATCGTAGTCCACAGTCTCAGACATGATATACAGGATTCCCCTTGAGCCAGGATAGCTCTTTCTCCCACTTCTGTGTGTGCTGTATTCACAGCAGGACTAAGAGCACTGATTTTAGAAAGAATCTGCTCTGGAATACCTTGCTGCAGACAGTGGAAGATTTATTCATCTTGGCCAGATGTTACGTGCCCAAGAGCAGCATTGCCAGGAAGAAAATTGTGACCTGCCCAAGCAGCCCCTTAATACAGTCTGGCTTCATAGCCACCTTTATCAGTTTTAACTTGATGTGAAGATGGGAGTCTGCTCTGAAATTGCTGAGGTGCAAAGGCATGAATTTGTTGACTCTTGTAGAGCTGGTAACTTCCGGTAGAAGGGCAGAGTGAGAAGTTGAGCATAATTTCATATGCAATTCTTCAGCAAGGTTTCCTGAAGCTTGCCAATCTGATTTAAATTACTGAATTTTTTACTGAGGCTTTTTGTATGCAGATACTTCTATGACACTAGTTCCCTGTCAAAGAATTTGTACATTAATCTCCCATGCAGATATGTTAAAAGCAGAAGACAGAAATTTGTGAGGATTTTGGCCATCTTTTCGAATAGTTTTAATTCTTTATTTCAAAGCAGCCACATACGGATTTTCTTTTCAAGAATAAAGACAATTTTGTTACTCAGTGAGCATGGAAGTGTAAATGTAAACGGGAAATTTCTTGCAAATTTATTTTTCATTTTTGTTTATTACCTTCACTCAGTTTTTTTAAAGGCACATTTAATTGAATATTTTCAGCATTGTCAGGTTTCTCACCAATGCTGCTGATTTGTCTTTCTGTCTGAAGGGAAATCTGGACCTTCACTTATCCTGTGGTTCAAAAATGGTTTTTGGGATTTGTCTTGTAATATATCCTTTGAGAGAAAAAGGCACATGCTGGTGATTATCAGGTTGCCACCCAAAACTTGGCAAATAATCATAGAGCATTACTGATTTTGGATGAGCAGAAAAATCTTAATAGCTTTTTCACAGAAGAATGTACTGTTGATATGGTGCCCAGTTTTTTGATCCCAAACAAGGAGAGGTATGGTCTCCAAATCTATTCCTGAGTTTTAATGGCATATGTACAATTCTGATTTCCCCTAGCCCATGAATTCCTATGAAGTGTCACACTGGTAAACTCAAGAGCACTGTTCTTGCAGTGTCTTTGTATTTCAGGAAAGCATTGCACTGGCCTTTTTGCAGAGATATGGTTGGTTTTAGTCCTCTTTTGTCATCTGGATTTTTGCCTTGGATTTCACAAAATTCACTTTTCTCACAGAGCCAAGGATTTTTATGTTTTTGTGTATGCACATACATGTGTTCACACATATGAACACAGATATATTTATCTATATGTGTATGATATCCCTCTGCTGTGAGCTCCTGATGCAAACTTCTACCATTAAATTAACATTCTGTTATGCTCAGTTTATTTCCTCACTTTATATATCATTTCACTGATTGAAAAATGGATGTATGTGACAAAAAGACCAAAAGCCACTTTAAGGTCTTCTGTATCGTTATACGTTATATAATCCAGGCATCAGGAATGATTTGTCTCCAGAGCCCAAAGCATGTCAGGGGAAGTTATTTAATTCCTAGTAGCAAATATTTTTTAAGAATTGTACAAAGGTTGTCTGGATTTTTTTCTTCCTCTCCCTGTATTCCTTTTTTCCCCCACCTTTTGTTTTTTTTTAAGTTTGATTTTCAACATTTCTTTTGACAAAAATTTGAAATAATTCCCTGGCTATAATACCTGCCTGTTAACCCAGAAATAATATACTTGTACAAATTTACCTATAAAATTGAAATGTCAAGGAAATAAAATGCTAAAAGCAGTGCCTCATGACTAAATTTTGCTCACCAAGTGGAATTTCAGAGCATGAGGATACAGTACAGTAAAGGGTTTCTGTACAGTGAGAAAGATATTGAAGATATTGCAAATGTACAACACTGTACATTTAAAAAAAACCTGCAACACAACCAGCAAAAAAACACTGCAGGAACAGCCATTTTTAAATTAATTTATTCAGAATGATGGATTTTATACAGTTGGAGAAGTGCTTTTTGGAGAAAGGCAGAAGATCGTGCCATTCACAAAGCTTGCAACTTTTCAGAAAGTTAAGTGGACAACAGTTGCACTGAAAATTATTTTTATAAACAGAATCCTGTTTTCAGACTGGATCAAATACATTGTGTAACTATTGATTGGTGTTACATTAAGAAAGAAACGGTTTTATTAGCCTCTGAGGAAAGTAGCATAGTGTCCAAATTTTCATGAGAAAAATGCTATAAACTACTTCATTTTTACTGAAAACAAACAAAAAAAAACCAAACCGGTTTTCCACACCACTTGTTTTAAATTTGTTCTGAATAACTTGACTCTTCTCCTTCTGTATGAAGTTAAAAAGCTTTAAAACTAGCCTGGCAAAATCAGTACAATGGAATAATTTTAATAATCTTTGAAAACCTTACTCTGACTTTATCTAACTGGTGCTGTCTGCCATATTAATGAGAAAGCTGTTCCTAGCTAATGCAAGTCTTGAATTACATTTTTTCTGAGTTTGCTTAAAACTCATGACCACAAATACAGAAATGTAAGTGAAAACTGTAAAAACATGATAGGCCACATTCTGGTCCCTTTGAAGCAGACAACTCTGCTTTATAAACAAACATAATAAGGTAGAGTTCGTTTCATCTTGCATTTTTTCTATATGGGAAACCCTGGTAATTTAATTTTTATGTTGAGGAAAATATATCCTAGAATGTTATTGTTTCAGAAATCACCCAAAGACTTCATAAATACATTTGGTGTTCTTAAAAATGGAAGTGTTGTGATGTTTTGTAAGATTCTGTAGAAAAAACACTTTGAGAAATAGTCCCTCTATAAAGCAAGTTAGAAGTGGCCATATTTAGTTTAAACATTCAGAACGGGGTGCATAAATAATACAAAGTACGCATAAAGCCTTAAAATGAAAACCAAACAAAACTCAAACCCATATTCTAAAATTAAAGACGATTTGCTGTCTCAAAACAAGAATGTGAAAAGGCAGCTCAAACGATGTATATGAATGCAATTTCTGTAGTTTCTTTGTTCTTGAGTTTTAGAAGATTGTGTATGCTTTTTAGAAAAAAAGCCAACCAAAATCCCGAAACCCACATTCCGAGACTAAGCAAGTCTCTCAAAAATGGTATCAGATTTTAAATGCTACATTTTCTAATATAACTTTGTCTGGGACCTTTTCTATGAAGAGAGATGAATTGTTGGAGACAATGGGAACACAGTGAGTAGTAAACACCAGCGCAAACCCCTGTAGTTCTGGACAGTCAATTTGCAAAAAAAAAAAAAAAAAAAAGACAAGATTCAGGAATTATTTTTATTGTAAAAAGTTTGGCTTTTCAGCAAGAGCCACTACTGTCAAGCATTTACTGTACTTGAGCTCTGAAGAGGCAGGTACAGAGCCCAGCCACTGTAGTCACTTTATTTTGTACCATCTTTGTACATTCCTGTTGTATAGCTGGTGTTGTAGTTTTAGAGGGCCTTTGTTCTAATGTCTGAACAGTGTTTAATAATAAAATTTTATTATTTGCTGGAACTGCTGCTTATCTGTGCAGTGTTACAGTAATTCACAGCCCAGTTAGTGATGCAATTGTATACCAAAAGCAGTTTGAATAACTAAATGTTTATGTAACTGTACTCAATGAATATGAAAGTCTTGTACTGTATAATGGTGACAAGTTTTGCCATTTTAGTAATTTAACTATATTCAGTTTTCAGATTATGAACTCCAGGTTGCACTAAGTTTGTCCTTGTTTTAGCAGTGGCTTAAAATAAAACACATTTCACTGGCTTTGGGAGTGCTGTTGTTTCTTGTGAATTCATGGAATATTATTTCTCTTTTCAGCCAACACAGCTAAGACCAGTCTTGGTCAGTGGCTGTGTGAAGGCACTTAAGGAAGGTTATAGTAAACAGTGCATCAGTAGATGGCGTACTTCTTATAGAGTTAAATTGTAGTCCTGCAAGGGGTGAGGATGATGCTTTACTGTGTTACAGTTCCACTGCCATGCAGTAAAGTGTCGCATGGACTCTACTCACAGCACAAAGGGGGATGTAAGAACCAGTCGGCTTCATCTTGCCTGGAAGCTGGGTTAGTAAGATTGCCTTGATATTTTTGTGTCGACTGAGGTTGGACATTGGTGCTTTGTCCTCTATTTGGGAAATTAGCTTAGAACTTGGCTTTAGTTTTCTGGACAAATCCATCAATACTCTGCTAATGAAAATGTGTGAAACAGGACATTTTGCAGGCTTCTTCACAATCCTCAAGTGTTTTGGAATCTTGTGAAATCCACCAAACAGCATATTGTCAACTACCATAGAATAGTAATGCTGAGCAGAGTTGATGTGCACAGGTACCATTTGTAAGATTTAGGATTACTGCTGTTGCAAATAGCTGTCCTAATGTCTTTTGATGTACAAGCTCTGAATCTACTATTCTCAGCTGGGTTTCATTTCAAGGATTAGGAAATTTTTGCTGAAATTACTTTAAAACCAGTAAGTGTGAGTAACTCTCCGTGATTATTTTTGCAATGGTTGTTTAAAGGAGGTTTCTTTAGTATTTTGAGATCGCTTCCAAAAGGAGCATTCTTGTGTCTCATTACCGTATCTGTTTCAAAGATTTTTTTTGTTTGGGTAATGCCTCATGGTCAATCACACAGAAAATATATGTTAACTGAAGCAAATAAATAACTTACTCTTCAAATACAGTATGTTCAAAGAAAAGGCAAGTAGTGAGTTGGAAACAAACAAAACATTTTCATACAGGGAAAGAAGATATGTGGAAGATAAATCTGAGCTTTTTTCTTCCGGCCTTGGACTTTATTTTTCTTTCATTCAGCAGTCTGGTTCTGGCTGGCTTCATTCAACCACGGAACAGTATCCATGCACTTTGTTTAACCTTGGTGTATTAAATTGAGAGTTAAGTCTCCAGCTAGTCCATAGTCTTCTCCCAACATGTGTGCTACTCCATATCTTGCTGCTCTTGGTCAGACCTTCCTCTCAGTCCCTAGCCTGAGCTTCTGGTGTGACAGAATTCCATGCTGGCTATTGCTCCGAGCCTCCGATTGGAAGGTGGCTATGGAAAGTGAGTCATGCCAAGGCTGCAGAAATGTACCCAGATCACTGACCTTACTGGTTATTGAGCACCATATTAATCAAATGCTGTGTCTTTCCCCTGCTGTTGAGGCAAACCATGAAGCGTGTGACTGCCTGGGGCAAGGGAACCGACAGTGACAAGCATGAGGCCATGTCTGTGGTCAGGGTACTGGCTATCTAATCCATGACCACAAAACACCTTTCCACAGAAATTGCAAAAACTGGAATTAGGACCTTTATGTAGTCAGAACATACCGTCTGCATTGCCTTTATCCCTCTGAAAATGGCTGCTGCTTGTAGGACCGTGAGGGAGCTTTGTGTGCATTTACTTGCGTTGGTTTGTTTGTTTTTAATGAGGAAAGGGCAAAAGAGAACACTTGTGCGATTCATTTGACTTAGGTTTTTGAAATTCCAGTGATTCAACCAGGAATCAGATGAACATTAAGAAAAAGTATGTGATAGTGTGGTACTTCTTTCTGCTATTTGCCCCTGTATCCCACTTAATTCCAATCTCTTATTTTGTACAGCCTCCACCTCATTTAACTTGTTAGTTAAATCAAAGGCTCTTCCTATGCTTTCCCTGTGGCTGTTGCTGGTTTATACTTTTTTTCTGTCCCTTGGCAAGTCTTGTAGTGCGGCTGTCATCTTTAGCTTCTCTTTTGACCCTGCTCTGTTGTCCTGATGTGACTTCTGGCCTACTCATACTTGTCTGGTGGAAGTGGTTAAAAACCAGCAAGGGGAGTCTTAGCTGTGAGGCTATGGAATAAGGCTTGCCTACCAGAAATCATCAAGCAGTGAAGAAGAGCTAAACTTGCTTTTGGCTGAGTTTTACACTCCTGTAGGAAAGTAATCTGTGGTTGCCTTGGTTTGGAACCCAATTTACTTCTTGCAAAGCCCTTGGATTTTATGCTGATCTAAAAGTAACTTTTAAGCTGATACTGAAGTATAATGTAATTCTAACATACTCCATAATTCATGATGCTGTATGTGCAGTGTGCTGCTGGTTGGCTTTCAGAAACAGGGCAGAACTCAGTCCTTTGGAAAGCTGACAAAATCCCAGTTGTCTCACCCAGTTGCATCAGGTCTCAATTTAGATAGATAGTAACTTTTAATAGCAAATAGTCAAGACCTAAGAAGGTTGTATTTTTATATTATTGCCCCATAGTATTGTGCTGTGAACAGATGCTGCAACTGGATTGATAACCACACAAAATCAGACAGGATGCTATGAAAATGCTAACAGTATGGACAGAAATGCAGCAAAGAACCATCTGCTTCTGCTGGAAGTTGTAGTCAGAGGAGATGCATTATGTTTCTGTCAGAAATTAGAATATGAGTCGGCAGAAACCAAGTTATAAAACAGAGAAATTATGTCAAGAGAAATGGCAATACTCAGCTGTCCTGTTGAACTCTTTACAGTATGTTATGCAGTATGTATCAGAGAGTTAGAGTTCACAGCTAAATCCATTGGAGTTAAAAGGCACTGGGAATAAGACAACATCCAAGCTAACTGTTACAGGACTGTGAGATGCTTAACTAATATTTCTGTGGCAACAGATCATACACATTTTTCATTCTTGTAGCTTAGGCGGTTCAGAACTTGGCTTACGCCCTAATTAATTGCTGTAAACCACAATGTGAAAATTTTATCTTCAAGGCAATCAGAGTTTTCAAAGGGTTAAGCCTGAAGCATCCTAACAAGCCTAGTACGTTCTGGCATCTTCAACAAAACCTCTTTTCCTGCCTGAGAAAAAATAAGGAGGTGGGTGTTGGAAATTCCCTAAGGAGTCCTCATCAGTGTGATCAAAGTGCTTTTACAAGGCTCCTACAGACATGGTTTCAGAGAATTTGGTAAATTTTGTTTAAAATTTTCTTGTGAGATTTTTTTCACCTTGTGCAAGTTTTGGAATGGCACTGCTTATGGCATATGCCCATCTTGTAATCTGCATGTTTAAAATATGACTTTATTTTTCTCCATATATTAGCTTGCCACAACTGTTAAGAAAAAATTTAAGTACACAAAAAAGTCATCCTTCCTGCTGCCGTCCAAATTACACTGGATGAGTGATTTAGATTAATTAGGGAAATAACCAATAATCTGAATACATGGCAGGAATGAGAAGGTTGGTTGTTTCCATCATTCATTTTAATTTTTTTTCCTAGAATGTAAACATTTTCCAGTAATTAAACTGGAAGTGCAGTAAAGCTAAAGCTCATGAAATTGTCTCTAATTAACAAGGAGAAAATTAAAGAGAATGAACTGTGATTGCAACAGTCTTGACCCTGGAGCTCACTGAATTTGAACTGAAATTCATTTCCTACCAACTGTCTTTTGTTTGCAGGTTAAATGTTCAAACAGAGTTATATCCTGATTTCCATATCTGTTTTTAAATGTGCAGTTTCTACAGTCTTGGGTTGCTGAGAAGAGTAAAGGTGCAAAGTTTTCTTTTTTTTCAGTTGTAGTGTCCTTAGTGGATGGTACTTTTTAACTTGTCCACTTTTCAGTCTATTACCTTTCAGCAGGAGTTATGAATTGCATTTATGCCACATAGCATCCTTGGCACCTATTCCATGGAATTTCTGCAATTTGCTTCCCTGACTTGGTTTTGATACTACCCTCTATTCCTAAAAGGTCTCCTAACCTCCAGTCCTATGCTGCAGACACTTCATTGACCCTGAAGAAGGTTTGATACCCTCAAAGAAAATGAAATCTGTTGGAAGGAGTCAATCTGTGAAATGGAACAATGATCCTGGGCTCTTCTGAAGAGTTTTGGACATTCAGAATGACTTCTTGTATTTATCAAATCCCACAATAGTTGAAAGTTTTATTACTCTCCCAAATATGATCCAACTAATAATTTACTATTTCAGATACGTTCCTGTAATAATGCTTGAAAACTGTGGGCCTTTTCAGGCAAATCAGGGAATCACTCAGGGACTGTCCCAAACTGGTTGCATGTAGAAAAATCCTCATGATTTCAAACATAATCACTTTGCAATTTCAGCTCTGGGCCTGCCAACATAAGGACATGGACCTGCTGGAGTATGTGCAGAAGAGGCCGCTAACATGATCAGATGGCTGGAGCTATCTGTGAAGACAAACTGAGAGAGCTGTGGCTGTTCAGCCTAGAGAAGTCTCTGCAGAGGCCTTACAGCACCTTCCAGTACCTAAAGGGGTCTGCAAGAGAGCTAGGAGGGGTCTTTTTGCAAGAGCATGTAGTGATAGGAAAAAGGGGAGTGGCTTTAAACTGAAAGGGGAGAGATTTAATTAGCTATTTGGAAGACATTTTTCACCCTGAGGATGGTGAGGTGCTGGAACAGGTTGCCCAGAGAATTTGTGGATGCCCTATCCCTGGAATTGTTCAAGGCCAGGTTGAGCAACCTGGTCTAGTGGAAGGTGTTCCTATCCGCGGCAGAGGGGTTGAAACTGGATGGGTTTTAAGGCCTCTCCTGACCCAAACCATCCTATCCTTCTAAGTACCTGATGCTGTTTTTTTGACCTTTCTGTAGGGGGTCAAAAGGATGAAAAGTCTCACTCTGTTCTACATGATGACTCTGCATGATGACCTTCAAGGCAGTAGCAAACCTATGGCTATGTGAAAGTCTAGGAATTCCCAAAGATAACACAAGAAGTAAAAGGATCTAACGCTCCACATGATATTATCCCTCTTTGTTTTGTTTTCCCAAGGACATGACTTTATAATAAAAGCCACAACAGTAAAGACTGCATTAAGATGTATGATGTTTGTTACACTGTGATTGCCTGGAAAAAGAGAATTCTCTGCTCAACTCTGACATGGGGCTTCTGGAAGATCTTTTGTGTAGGTCTCCTCTCTTATTCTTTATTTCTCATTTCGTAAAGTTGACTGATGTCTCCTGCCCTTTGCTCAGGGAGGTGGTGGGAATTGCCTCCCCCTCTTCTCTAGCAAACAAGGAGTCTCCTGCCAAGCTGAATTTGATTGATGAGGCTCCAGGGAAAGAGGTCATTGGCAGAGGATGATGTATGGCAGATGAATGTTAACAGGCATGTTAAGTGGTCATGTGTTAATTTAGGTGCTGGGAGCTAATTTAACAGCTAATTAACCACTCCTTAAGAAGATCTGAAGTAACCATTTCAGAATTGCAGTCCTCTCCCATTGAGAAAGTATTGGCCATGGGTTGACATGATTGAAAATTGCAGCATAAAAAGTGTAAATGTTCATTGTGTTATGCTTGAAAGAAATAAAAAATACTTTAGGTAGAGTTACATAAGTAACTGGGTATTTCCTCTTGGTATATGGGAGTTCAAACTGAAAATGCTCCTTGTTAGCCTTAATATGTGTTCTGATGCCTGCAGCCCCTCCAGAGAATGGTTCTTCATACACTCTATTTACAGCTTAGCAGAAGAGAGGCTTCTGGGATGGTACTGAAGCACATATAACGGCAAGAAGGAGATAAAACCATCCTGGCTGTGCTACTCACCTGACAAATACCGTGCTCTCAAGAAAGCCACAGAAATGTTTTGAAGAAAGCAGCCTAACCACTCTCCTGCTGGTGGTTTGGTGAACCTCATGGAGCGGCCCACAATCGGATGTCAGCCATACTTTCCAAGCAGCAGCAGGGCTGGTCAGTGGTTTGACATAAAATGCAGCCAGGCTTGTGCTTTGGCTCCAGGTAATGCCACCACAACCTGTTTAGAATATTTGCTGTGTTTATGGATAGCAATGGATGTTTTGGCCGGACTGGACCATCACAAGCACCTTCATGATGAACTGCTTTGCACAAATTGCCCCGCTCATGATCTTTCTGGCTGAATCTCAAGTAAATGCTAAATGCTTGAATTTTCACCCTCACAGAAATACAGAGCTTTGATGCTATGGGCTTGCATGGTAGCAAGCTTTGCCAGGTTTTCAGTCAAGGCCAGTATGTTAAAATTATAGTAAATGTAGTGCATGCTTCTCTCTGTAGTGTGATAGCTGTAATTTGTTAGCTAGAAATGCACTATTACATACATACTGAGGTTTTGTGGATTTCCTGGCATCGTTTTTACAATGAGGACAAGTGATTAATCATGTAACATGTCTAGTGATGAGTGAGTACATCCGGTCCTGTTTTTATTGCTGTTTTATTTTAATCCCTTTTTCTGTACCTCTCTAGCTTACACATAGTTTTATACCAGTTCTTCTGCTCAGGTTTAATCTTTGTACTTACCACTGACAATTTCAACAGCCTTTTAAGGAAAAGAATGATGCAAAAATATGACTTCTCAATGTTAAGAAAATTGCCTATACTCAGACCTTTTTTTTTTTCCTTTGGAGATGTATTCTCTTAGTAGGTAAGAAGTTTCAATTGTTCATGTCTTTTACTTTAAGAATGAACATAGAACCCTGGATGCTGAACCTAAAATTGTGGGTTTTGACATTTTGTGAAGTAAATCTTTCCTATCAAGTCCTATTATTGTGAACTGTATCTGTGAGACTGATGTGTATTTATTTTCATCAGCCTTAAGCGATCTTCCGCACCTCCACCTGCCTCCCACCCTCACTTAACCAAAAACACTGTCAGAGAGACTCAGCATCTGCAATATTCCATAAGCAATGTCCTGGGACCATTTAGAGGATATTGGCCCATTTTAATTATTTACATTTTTTCTGCAACTCCTTTCAATAACTTTGCTCTGGAAAGCAGCAGTAAAACCAGGCTCATAATTGAATTTAAATTTCAAAAATATCTGCTTTGCTTTTAAACCCTGTCACCTTAATCCTCACTACAGTAGGAGTGGCAATTCCAGATTGTAGGAAATTTGTTATGGTTTTGTGATTTCAATGCTAGAATTAAAGAAAATGCAGATTTACCCAGCTGTGAAGATTACTGAGGTGGGTTTCTGCAAAGGGGATTTTCCCATTTGATAAGTGTTGCAAGAAAGTGAGAAGAGCAGCTGGCCAAGAGGTGAATGAGGTTACCCACAGGCACCAGTGGTGTACCCAATATGGCTCATTTGCCGAACTGTGGGTATATGGGTCAGTGAAAAGGAAGAGATTACTGGAAAAACAAAGAGGTGTTGGAGCTGGGGAATTCTAAGTAGCAGCAAAAATAGGCAACATAATGTGTCACAGTTTTAATGCAAAAAATGAAACCAGACAACTTTGCTGTAAGGTGAGTGCTCAATAACAAATCTCTGGAGAAAGGCATGGATCTCTTAGCTTGTGTATGTGCACCTCCAACCAGTGTGCAACCAAAGAAGAAAATGTCACACTTTGCAGAACCAGAAATAAAAGTCCAGACAGGGGTAAAACTACAGGCCTAGTGAAGCCCAATAGTAGCAACAGATTTTCTAAGATGGACGTGCTTACTACTTATGTCACTGAATTTGGCATTGTGTACTTTATGCCTGTCTGCTTGTTCCTCAAATTGGCTATAAGCATAAGCTCACATTTAGCTGAACACCTGAACTGCTATGAAAGGACAAACACCCAGGTTTAAGCCCAACTGAAGATGTGTCCATGGTATAGACAGAGTTCTGCACATTTAGCTCTAAGATATGGAATCTGCCACTGTGAGCTTGTCAGTCCACAGTTTTTAGCTTTTTAGAGGATGTGTGCAGTGCCACCATCCCAGATTTTGGCAGGATTTTTCAGATGGAGAGAGAAGCAAGATAAACAGTGTTCTCAAGTTTGCAGTTTCACAAAGCTTTTGAGTTACTTGGAGAGAGGCATTTGTGAAGGCATCACAGATGGCTGCAGTCTAAGGATTTTAATGCCAAAAATCCTGGTCCTAATTTCCAATTAGGCAATTATTTAAACTGGAATTCATAATTATTGGAAAGTCTTTTAAGGCTGATGGCATTACGTAAGTAATGGAAGATTTTTGGAAGTACAAGAATCATGTGGGAAGATGACACCTTTGCTCTTGACTGTTGCTAGAAACATAGAATGAAGCTGGTGAGGCTTGTTACTCCTGTGGCTGTTCTTACCCTGAGCTTTTATAAAAGCCGATGCATCTGACAAATCAAGATGACTTCTGGATGGCTGAGATGGAGATATCTGGTGTCCTTACTACTTAACGGTGAGGTAATTTTCTACAGAAACTTCTACATATCCTCCAATGTCTGGCCTCTGTAAAAGGGGTCAGTAAAATGCATTTGTCAAAATGAGTGTCTCTTTGGAAAATTTCCACTTTGATACACTAATGGGTATGAATCAAGAGGAAAATAAATAGCTAGGACTTCTTACTGGGTTATTGGCTTTTTTAAGGTTTTGGAGTCAGAAATAAACACACAGTGGTGTCATTAGGTTTACTTTATGAGACCAAAAAATTACTATCAGAATTTAAAACCAGTGTGTTTATGTAGACAAAATCTATTTCTTCTGTTAGGAGCTAATTTTACAGTGCTTAACTTTTACTTCCCAGAAACATGCAGGACAATGTCCTTGGCCTGTGTATAAAAAGCAATATTTGACAATATAGTAACATACTGCTTCATGCTGAAAATGGTCTTATCAGCCCATCAGAGGAATGCAGACATGTCTCAGCCCACAGCCCACTGCTGACAACCTCTGTTGGTTTGCCTGTCCTCAGATATGAAGGCAGCTTGACACCACTGATGGACAAGTTGAGGACCTGCCATGAGTCCTGTTGTGTGCCCACTGCAAACTCATGAAGTGAACTTCTGAATGGCCGAGAGGATGAAATACCTGATCTGCTGCTGGATATCTTTATTTTCTAGTAATATCTTCCTTCCGTTCCGTTTAGCATGGCTGACAGCATAAAGCTCCAGCCAGTGAATAGTCACGTCAAGATCTGTACATTAAGATGGACATGGAAAGACATTTTCCAAAGCATTTAAGGCCTAATTTCAGAAATGGGCCTGGTACCCTGTTTTGGTCCCAGCTCTAACACAACTGTTTATGCATTTTCTCCAAAGCAGCTTAAATGAGACACGTAAAATGCATAATCAGGCCTAGAAGGGAGGCCAAGGCATTCTCTGTCTTCAGGGAAAAAGCCAATTTATAGTGCTACAGTCAGAACACTCCTCCTGTATCTATTGCTCACTCTGACATTCACAGGGTATTTTGCAGCAAGGCTTGGTTAAAACTGTAAAGTCAAATTTTGCTGTAGCAGTGACAAGCAACTCTTGGAGTGCAGGTGCCTTGGTGATTTAAATCCCCCTCAGAAGAGTCAGGCATGGGAGCAAGAGCATTCTTTCTGGGAGCAATGTTCCTACCAAGAAGCAAGTATGGGAACAACAAGAGGTGTCTCAGTTTTCTAGACTGGATTGGATCTCCTGTGAGTCCACATCTTTTATATATTGCTTGAGCAGAATGGTACTAGCTTCCCCAGTGAATTTAATAAAGTTCTGAATCCCTTCCCTCTCCAGTCTGGAATTACAGCTGAGATTTAGGGTATAGCTGAAACCCCAACCATAAAATCTGCAATGTAATAAAAGACTCCTATTTCATAAGCAAAGTCTCTATCAGAGCTGAAATGTCATTTATGAGACATATATACATATAAGGTGATTCACCTTGCACTTATGTTGGAATCAGTGGCTATAAGTTCCCTGTAGGACTCAGGGGAAACAAAACCTCCTTCTGGAGCATGGTTTGTCTAATTTCATGGAGACATTTGAAAACAGAATAAATGTCTCTATTTCTTTTAACAATTGCAGAAACAGAGAATCATAGAATTAGGGTTGAAAAAGACCTCTAACATCACGGAGTCCAAACATTAACCCAGTACTGTCAAGTCCATCACTAAACCACGTCCCTGAGATACACATATTTTTGAGTGCTTTCAGGAATGCAGATTCCACCACCTCCCTGGGTGGCCTCTTTTAATGCTTGACCATCCTTCCAGTGAAGAAAATTATCCTCATATCCAATCTAAACCTTTCCAGGCACAACCTGAGGCCATTTACTCTTGTCCTGTCACTTGTTACTAAGAGAAGAGACTGACTCTCACCTTCATACAGCCTCCTTTCAGGAGGTTTTATAGAGTGATAAGGTCTTCCTTGAGCATAGAGAATGGAAACACATTAGAAAATGTAATTTACCTGGGCACTGTGCTTACCAGACAACTCAATACAACTCTAAACCCACCCTGTGTTGCTTTTTCTCCAACCCTTATGACTCAGCTAGGTACTTGGATAGAAAATCCCAACTGCCTAACTTTATTTCCACCAAGAGGATAATTCCAGAAGTCTCTAGCCATAGCTGAGAGAGCAATTAAAACCAAACAAACAGCAGGCTGCATGTAATTGTGTCCTTTTCCATCCTAGTCAGTTATCAGTGGTCTTGAAACATTGCAAAAGTTCTGTGGCTAACAAAGTTAATCCTAAACAAAATGAAAACCATAATGTCTATCAAGGGAAAGACCTATTTGTTTTACAGTTGATGCTTAAAAAAATAAAATATTCTGATAATGCGGAAGAACATGTCTTGGAGCTGGGAGAGGCTGTCTCACCAAGGAACCTCAGCTCCTAGCATTGGAGGCCTGGCATGAGACAGTAAACCACATGTTCCTTGGGATGAGTGATTATTAGTGACAAACAAAAGCAGTTTTGGCAACCCCAAACTTGCAACACTCATGAGTCAGGACTCCAATCAGTCAAAACTGAAAGATGTGCAAAGAACATGTTTCGTGTTGTTTTTATTTTCTTGCTGGTGGTTGAGCATTCAAGACTTACAGTTTTGTTTTCTTTGTGCAATTTGAGACAGTGAACAAATTCTTGATGTTGGGTGTTAGGGGTAAAAGGGCTGGTTATTGTGATACCTACCATGAAACCTCAAAAGGTTGCTAACCCACATTGTTTGTTTTGAACCTGAGCTTTCTTTCCATTTGCTAACCAACGATTCCTGATGGTTGTGGATATGCTTCTTAGCCATATTAAGAGTTGCTTGGAAATACTATCTTAAAAATGGAAAATGTGCTTCTCATAAAAATCAAAATTTACCACAGGAAGATGGTTTAATTTTTTTTTTTTTCTGACATGTTTCCATCAACACATAACATTTGTAGCCTCAGGATGGGAGGATCCAGGATGCTTGGTGAGCTGCTTGACAGAACCCAAATGAAAAAAAAAAAAAGAGATTAATTTAATATTAATATTAACCCATGTCCTCTGAAGTTCTAAAGGATTATTTTTTGAGTTCTAGAGCCTCATTTTTTTTCAAGAGTTCTCCAGTTGCCATTCCAGGCTTTTGACATACATCTTATCTATGATGTATATCACAGATATCTGTGGCTGTCATACAGCGTGGAGGTATAGTCTGACCTGATAGCCTAGACAGTTGCCTGAGCTATAACTTCCCTAAAATACAGAATTCATGCTTCTTCCCATATTAGGAAGCATGATGAGATTTGGACATATCTGTTTTCTCACTAGAGAGGAATTCCTCTTTTTCATTAGCTGTGTTTGTACATATTATTGAATCTGTATAAAAGCATTTCTGCATATAGATTGTTGAGAAAACATTCATTTTGCCTCCTCACAATATAGTTTTGTTATGCAAAATGCTGCTTTTTTTAATGATTACAAACAGAATCAGACAATAATTAATTCAAATAATATATTTCTGGATGAAATTTCAGATAAGCAAATATATTCCGAAGTGCTCAAAATGTAGCTGACCTTTTAACGTCTTCATAAACATGTGATGGCTTTTTGTTAAGGAAAATTCCCAGTCTGAGCATTTGGAAGGCACTGGCAGTCACAGTTCAAGACCAGAGACTGCCACTGCTGGGTCAAAGCCCCTTTGCAGTGGGCAGCTCCCGTGACCAACGTGTCCCCCTTGGCTCCCCACACACCCACTCCACAGTCAGACCAGGTTTCCTCTCTGGTTCAACCCCAGGTTTCCCACGGCAGAGTCTCAAGCCTCTGGTTCTTTTAAGAAATTTTATCATGATTGTCATGGTTTAACTGAAACCACTACAATGATGCAGCAACAACTTGAGCTGGTATTACCTTCAATGAGGGATCCTGAACAAAAGAAATCCTGGGTTTTTATACTCATAGAATCAATGTGCACAAAAATCTGGATTCTTCCAGTTGAATCCTTGGCTCCTGCCAGGTGTCTGAATGATTGGTCACCTGGCTGGTGCCACAGGTCCCGGTGCCCTTTGTTATGCAAAGGGTCAGCAGTCCATGGCCCCTTGCCTTGGGCTCCCACCGCCCAGAGCTCAACCTGCAGCTCCCGCTGTATCTTCACACTGAGCTACCTGGACCAAATGTATTCCTCAACAATCTTCAGATATTTTGGAAAGAAAAATAATTTTAAATCCCACAAGAATCTCAGTTTGTTTCTCTCTTTTTTTAAGTGGCCAGATTTACAAGAAGGTTTAGTTACTAAATTGCCTTGGCTCTCACTATACACAATGGAGGGCTAGAGGTATATCCAAAAGAAAATAAGGCAGCTCTCCTAAAGTTTGAATTGGCTTCTGGATGTACTTGTCCAGTTGCAGAGACAGTGGAAGGATTCTAAGGGTACATCTACATTGCCGAATAAAAAAGGGCTGGGAAGTGAGCCCCAGTTATCCACAGTACTGAAGATCTGGCTTGCTATCCATCACGGTTTCAGACATCCCTCAGCAGTCATCCCCAGGCCAAACCTGCTATAAAGGGAGGGTTGGATTTGTGCAGTGAGGACAAAGGCCTGTCTGGATTCCAGTTCAGGCATTCACCTTCTTTCATTTATCTCTTAAGACACCAAATTGTACAGAAGAGGTAGAAATGTAACACTGAAATGTTGCAAAAATCAATGCTCTATGAAAAGCCAGCCCTACATACAAGTATACCCTTATTTGTGCTGTATCAACAATTCAATTTTCTTCTAATCAAACTTTTCTGAGCATTTGTCTAATTTGTCATGATGGGTGCACATAGATTGTTCATGAAAAACTCATCTGACAACAATGGCCTCTAATTTTCATTGCCTCAGATATTTAGAGGATTGACAAGAGACCAAGAATTTAAAGGAATCTGCAATCAAAGGCAAGGGGAATTGCAAATAATTCTTTGAAAGCTTTGCTTGGGAAGTAGCATGTTAGATGGGCCTGAGGGAAAAGGCATTTATATTTAAAATGCCCAGATTTTTAAAATCATGTAAGACTTTGGCTACAAAAGCATACAAGCAAAGGTGGATGAAAATGCAGATTCAGAAACACATTTCCACCTCAGTGGTTCTGTTGGGAAAGGCAAAGTGATACATAATCCTAATCTGTTAGGTTTTCTATTGCCTGACCATCCCTCGAGAGGAGCAGTAAGTGGCCTTTGACAATATTTGAGATCAGACTCTCCTTTCATTCTTTAGTCAATTAAATTAGTTGCAGTTCTGCTTCAACATAACAAAATTGCTACATGGTTTCAACTTGAATTGTTTTGAATTCAGTTATTCAGTTTTATTGTTCGTCGGACTGGTCCCGTGAATCCTTCCCTCTATCACTTCCTTCTTATTCCCTCTTCTCTCTTGTTGTCATGTGCAATCATGGTACAGCAATTAGTATACACTGGCCTGGCAGTCATTATAAATTGCAAGTGCTTCTTATCCTTGGCAATTACATGCTGGTTAAGCCAAACCAGGCAGGACTGTGTGACAAACCCATAACATCTGTGTCCTGCCCCATCATATCATTAGAATGTATATATTCATGGAGTATGGTGAGCTGTTGGCTGGGAGTCTGAACAACAAACCATAAATAGGATAATGGCTTTCCTCAGTACATTATCATTATTCAAAAAACAAAACCTCACTTGTTTTTGAGGACCTTTTTGGTTTGTCTAAATTTCTCCATGGATATAGCTTGCTACTAGGGATTGATGACAGAGGTGCGCATTCGTTGTCATCTTAACCACTAAAAGCCCTGTGCCCTGTCTGCGGTACAGGACATCCTCCCCATGTCTCCTGTTACGTTTTCCGCCCTGCGTTGCAGTCAGTCTTGGCTCTCTGTCAGGGGGACAGGCAGCCGCCAGCAGGTCATCCCCTCTCTGCTCAGGCAAGTTGTTTCAGCTAAAAGGGGTCTCTGTAAACAAGAGCAAACCCGTTACCTTCAGGTGTGAAGAAGAACTGTTACTTAGTAGTGTGTTTTGACTCCAACAAATTTAACCTCTGATGCAACCAGACACCTGTTCAATCCAGGGCTAAATGAAGCATGATTTTTAGACTCTCTAAACAAGAAGATAATGAAGAGGTTGCTCAGTTTCTTAGATGGAAGATGCTGGCTATGGACAACTTGGTGTATATGCATTCCCATACTTTCATTGGTAGGAGGAATTTTATACTCTTATGCAGGAAGAGATGGATACATTGACCTCAATTAGGTAAGAAAAATTAAAACCTTTTCTATTAATTTCCTAGGTTTTAATGACATTCAGCTTCTTTCAAGATTCCTTTTACAGCAAGTTACTCAGTGTATCATGGGGGGTCCACAAACTACTCCATAGATTTTAAATACTGCAAATAATTACAGTAGCCAAACACCAATGTTCTGCCTAGGGTCCACCACTCAGCTTTGAGCCTCACACTGGCATTGTATATAGCACAAACAGCAGCAGCTGAAAATCAGATTAAAGCCTTTAAATACATATATCTTTTTTTTTCACTCAGAGAACCCAAGGGAAGACTCATAAATGTGGGGTTTTTCACTCGGGGAATCCAAGGCAAAATTTGCAAATGTGTGTTGCATCACTAAATTGATATGATAACAGGCCTGCTCTCTGATCTCTAGCATTTGGGTCCCACACCTTCCATCCTACGAGAAGATGGCAGAGCATATCTTGCCCTGTCTCATCTCTTGTTGACGTGGCATGGATAGCTGGAGCCTTTATGCAGCTGAGTACACTTTATGTAATCAAAAAAGCTGGGCTCCTGCCTCCCTCCACAGAAATGGAAGACCTCACTTCAGCCTCAAGCTTTGATTTCACAGCCCATTTGACCACTGAGTTTGAGCCCGTTCACAGCTAAGTTTGAGCACTTACCTGAGCCTCGATACATTTGCTCTCCTTTCTCAGTGTATGCTTGGGAACCAAATGGTTTTGTCTTTGAGTCTCATACCTTTACTGAACAGAAGAGTAGTGGTATTGCGCAATATATTGCCCATGATTCCCACACAGAGTTAGTTGCTGGAATTAAACCCATAAGGAGAAAGATGCATTTCTTTTGGGTGGAATTTTGTTGTAATAGTTGAGCCTTGTTTTCATCATTAGCAATTTAGAAATCAAAAGAGAAAGGTTAAAAAATTCCACCTGGGCTCTACCAGCTAGCAACACTAGTACCAGTAATCAGCACATACTGTGCAGGCACTGGAGGGTGGTGTGGCCAAGGGACCCTTCCAAATGGAGGGTACAGAAGATGCAGTGCCATTGTGGGATGGAAGAGTTCATACGTGCAGAAATTATTTGTGCTTTATTTCCTGTCTTTGGGCTAACAGAACTAGTAGAGATGTACCTGGGCATACAGCAATTTAGAGAAAGATGTACTATCCTGGGCAGCAAATGTTTCTTATCACAGTCCTTATACAACATTCAGATTTTGAAGGAACATGCCTTTTAGCTTTACCTTCATCAAAACATTTTAGAGACTTCTCCAATCAGATGGCATACGGGAAACACTCTTGCCTGTAAGAAAAAAAGAGTATTCAGGAATGTTTTAGACAGCCTATTCTAAGGATGATGTTTAGAGGAGAAGTGACACAGTTCTGACCTGCAGATTGTCTAAGTGCTTATGAGGAAATTACATACTGGTATGCCTTGTTTTTATCATTGTGTTTCAGTAACAACAGTTAACTTGGTTCATCCTTGAAAACCCTCATACTCTTCCCTGCCACTAGCACTGCTGGTTCCCGATGGTGGGTAGCCATACCATTTGCTTGCTGATAAATATTGTGACAAAAGATGAGCCTAAAGTGCCAGATTTAAAAGCAAACACATTTACTCATCTGCAAAGATGAAAGAAGTAAACTCTTGACACAAGAAAAATGAATCATGAATAGGAATGATTTTTTTTTTTTTTAAACTGCAGTATTTCACAGAGTTTAGTGCCACAGAAGAGAATTAAAAAGCACTTGGATGAGATGGAAAAAAGGCCGTTTACTTACCTATAGACACCACCAGCACACTGGCCATGGCCTGATGGCTGAACAGAGGGGATATGGGTCACAGAACAAGGCTGAGCTTGTACAAGAGCAAGTACAATAGGAGGGGACTGAGAGCACTTGAGAACAGTTCTCAGGTAGAAACTGGAGTGAAAAACTGGCTTGAGCAGAGGAGAGAGAGAAAAAGAGAGAAAGATGTTCTCAACTCCAAGAAAGATTGAGGATGTGCGGCTATGGGAGCAGTTATATCACAGGCAACAAATGCAGAAGCAAAGATAGTTGCATGCCTCAGAGGTAGGACAATGAGGTAGTTGGTCAGAACCTCCTGCACTAGAAGGCTGTGAAGATTGCAATGAGGTATGGGAAACCTGGGAGAAGCAAATGGATGGGGAGGCCTTTGTTTTTGTCCCATATTGGGCCTCTGTAGGTAGAAAATATGTTCCCAAGCCATGGCAAAGCCAGCAGTACTGTTGGCTCTGGTAGTGTGCAAGAGAAGTGATGACTGAGAGCCTTCAAGGGCTTGCACAATGGGTACATTCAGGTGGGATGTGCTGGCTGGACCCAGGGAAGCTGTAAAGTTGGGGTTTCACATCAGTGTTTGCTCCTGGCACACCAGTGTCCCTCTGCCAGGCCCACCTTGGCCTTCCTACACCATCTGCCATGCTGGCATTGGGTCCTGTGGCTCCGTGGCTGCTCCCTTCTGCTGCTTGAAAATTAATTTTACAAACATAGTTTAAAAGAACCTGATTTGCTGTGGCAGAGCACTCTTTCATGCTGGCCTGGTGCCCTCACAGACCTGGCCAGGGGGGTCCTACCAGGAAGGTGGAAGCTATCAGTTGCTGGGGAGGAAAAGATGTTTCCAAAGAAAAACTTTTTGGCCCATCTATTTGTCAAAAGACACGGCAAATGCAAAGTTACTGGTCATAGAGCAGGAAATCAAGCCACCAGCCAGGCAGACTTTTTAAGCTTTTTTTCAGAAAACTTTCAAGTGGGTGTTTTTAAGGCCAGGCATGCACCCTTAGCCCTTTTGTGTCAGAATGAGCTGCCAATAAAACATGGCTTTCAAGATGGATAGCCCACTTGAGACATTGAGGTCCTTTTGGAGCATGAAGTGATAAAATTTCAGGACAGGGTTCAAGGTTATTATTTTTCTTGAGGCTTTGAATGGCAAGCTGTGGATTTATTGTTCTATATCTTCAGTCAGCACTTTTCAAAGCACTTGGAGGCAGCTATCAGTAAAACCAGACAGATGGAAGACACACTCATGTTATGACATATCCTGCCTGTGGCAGGATATCTCAATGCCAAAGCAGCTATAGGCAGGCTCTAGCAGTTCAGGGGATCATGTTGCTGTATCCAGAAGCTGGGATGGACAAGATTTTTTTGATACAAACAAACATCAACCATCTCGTGCTCAATTTCTAGCTATCTTAATTCCTACCCTATCCACCCACCTCATCCCTCTCTGCCTCCACTTGAAACCAGCCTAGTCACAGGATTGGTCAGATTTACTCAGACTGAAAGCAAGCAGTGTGTGGGGTGGGGGGTGTTGGAAATTCTGAAAATGGTATATGCCCACCACCCCAAGGCAACAGCGATGTGTGATCCCTCATAGCAGGAAACCTGTAAACTTTCTGTCCTTGATATGCCACTTCCTTCACAGCATGAGGTTTGCTTGTAGCAACTCACATTGACATGCAAGAACAGACCATGGGTCAGTGCACGAATCATTTTGGTTAAACAACTCCCAAACTGGTCTTAATGAAATTAATCATTTAGACTATCCCTGGTTATTCATTTTAAAGAAAAGTTGGCTAATATGGAAGAACATGTTTCTCAGGTGCACACCTTCATCTTTTGAAGCCTGATAGAAGGCTGGAGATTACTAAAGTCCTCAGGACTTGAAGAACCAGTCAAATTAATAGTGACAAGCAATAGCCCGATTTGCTCAAAAACTGAATCAGACTCCAGCAAATCAAGACACTTGCTTAAGAATCATCAGACTCCCAATATCATTACTACTAAACCATTATTTTTTTCCTTTATACTCACATGCTTTCTTCTCTGTTCCCTTGTGGCTTTTCTCCTGTGATCTCCCTGTGATTACAAGGGCTTTCAGATGAAAGTAGGTGGAATTCTCAGGTAATAAATAACCTGATTCTAGGGTCTAGGGCTTTAAGAAGACAACCAAACATGCTCAGTCTCAACCATTAAACCACAAATACTGGCAACACTTCAAGAGTAATTTAGGAGTTTGGGTTTTCATTTCCAAGTTGTCAGCAAGTGTTGTTGAAGCCCTCTGGAAAAGAACCCTCTCCAAATGACTCCTCAGAAGCTGCCATGAAAAGCCATTAGGAAAGTCTGGGGATAGACATACCTGAACTTTTTCTGATTCCACCATCCCCAGGTTGGATAACCAAGAACTGATGCCATCACACTTTTGAACAGATGAGTCTTCATCTCTCTGTGTAGATTTTGTGTTAGCCAATCTCAATCATCTTCATCACCCCTGACTCTCTTTCTGGTCAATGAAGAAGCACTTCTATGGAGATACTAATCTTCATGACACATAAAATAGCTCAGAAGAAGAAGGTGGATGACAGTAATAGGAACCTTACTGTAAAGCTAACTACTGCATGGAACTGATGTAAAGCTAGGTGAGATGCAAGGCACAGCCAGTGTCGATATTTCCATTACTGAAAGCAGTTGAGGAAGCACAGGATACTTTGTGAGATGTTATAAACACTGAATTGTTTCTTGGGTTCATTTCTGTTAAGCAGACATGGTGTGCTTGCAAAATGCCACTTTGCTTCTGAGTGGCAATATCCGGTTGATAGCTGTTGATGGAATTTGTGAATCTTATTTCAAGAGCCCTGTAGATACTACCTATCCCTTGCAGATGTTTTCAGTTAAATTGGTTGGCTCTTCTCCAGGCCAAATGAAACACACT
The DNA here is from genome assembly GCA_013397315.1 of Donacobius atricapilla. Classification (NCBI taxonomy): domain Eukaryota; kingdom Metazoa; phylum Chordata; class Aves; order Passeriformes; family Mimidae; genus Donacobius; species Donacobius atricapilla. The sequence continues at coordinate 260,942 of WBMY01000383.1, forward strand.
AAGTGTCCTGACATCTTTATCTGCTGTTCTCTTAAGTCTGAGTTCTTGTTTCTTGGAATAGGTTTTCAAAGACTTTTTTGGACTGTCTTAAAAAATTAAAACACTGCAAGTTAGCTGATCCTGGCCTGGCTTCCAGTGAAGTTCTAACTGATTTTGTATACTTGGTGAGTACACTCTAGTAAAAACAAACTGTACGGGACTGCATAAGTCACCACAGAGGTGGCCCAACCTGCTACAGCGTTACAACCTGCATTTCTCAATATAAGGCACTATGTCCGCTCTGACCCTGAAAAACAAACCATAAATAAGATAATGGATTTCCTCAGTACAGTGTGATTACAGAGAAAAAACCTCTGTTATTTTGAGGACCTTTTAGTTTCTCTAAATTACTTCATAGATACTTTGGTCTTTTGACTGTCATTTTCTGCTAAGAACTGATGACAGAGGTGTATATTTTAACCACCAAAAACTCCCCAGACTCTTTTTGGTACATGACATCCTCCCAAAGTTTCCTCTTAGCAGGTCTGCCCCATGATGCACACACAGTGTGCAGGCAGGAAGAGACATGACAAATTACTTTCTTTGGCTTCTGCTTGATACTTTTGGGAAACAGGCTACAAAACTATACCACATGGACAAAGGAGGGCCTCATCTTTTCTTATCTATTTCACCAAGGGGGAAGCAGCCATTGCCTCTCTAGGTTCCTCCTTCACATCCATGGTTCACCAGCAGAAACCTGTAATTTCACATTATCTGGGTATTGAACCTTGGAAAAAAAGGAGACCTCCATATTGGGAAGGTATTAAAAAACAGAAGTGGAAAGGGATACAGATGCTTGTAAGCTTCTGGTGCTTAGAAGAGGGGCCCAAACTCTGAGGTGATCATTCTGGACGTTCTTTATTATGGACTTACAGGCCTGCTCTTCGCATCAAAGATCAAATATGTTCTGAGGAAGCCACTTCTGCCCAGTCAGGAGGAAGGACTAGGGATGCAGGGGTGCCTTACAATCCCCATGCATAGTAATCTTAATCTATTTTTTTCATAAATCTATGTAATTTCCATAATACAGCCAGAGAGTTGTGGGATCAATAGCGAAGGCAACAGATCTTCAGTCAGGTGTGGCAGGGAGCTACACAGATAATGATCATTGACCTGTGGGTTGGAGAAATCATCAGTACCAGCATAATACAAGCTGTGAAATTAAGAGATTGGGAGTGTCCCTGATGAGAAGGACTCGGGGATACTGCTGGTTGAAAAATTTGACATAAGCCAGCAACATGTGCTTGCAGCCTGCAAAGCAGCAATGTCATGGGCTGCAGCAAAAGCACAGAGGCCAGCAGGATGAGGGAGGCAATTCTGACCCTCTACTTTGCTCTCATGAGTGCTGTGTTGAGTACTGTGTCCAGCTCTGGTGTTCCCAGCACAAAAAAAGACATGGACCTGTTAGAGTGAGTGCAGAGGAGGGTGACTAAGATGAGCTGAGTGATAGAACACTTTGCATATGAGGAAAGGCTGAAACAATTGGATTTTTTCACCCTGGAGAAAAAAGACTCCAGGGACACCTTATAGTAGTCTTTCAGCTCCTAAAGGGGGTTAATAAGAAAGACGGAGACAAAATTTTTAGCAGGGCCTGTTGAGATAGGACAAGGGTTAATGGTTTTAATCAAAAAGAGGGTCAATTTAGACAGCATGTAAGGAAGAAATGTTTTATGATGAAGGTGGAGAAACATTGACATATGTTGCCCAGAGAAGCTGTGGATGCTGCCTCACTGGAAATGATAGAAATTGAATAAAAAAGAAAAGAATAGAATAGAAGAGATTGTTCAGCTGGAAGAGACCTACAACGATCATCTAGTTAACCGCCTGACCAGTTCAAGGCTGACCAAAACTTAAAGCCTACAATTAAGGGCATTGTCAAAATGCTTCTTAAACTAAGACAGGCTTGGGGTATCGACCACCTCTTTAGGAAGCCTGTTTCAGCATTTGATTATTCTTTTGGTAAAGAAATGCTTCCTAATGTCCAGCCTAAACCTCCCCTGATGCAGCTTTCAACCATTTCCACACATTCTGTCTCTGGATACCAGGCAGAAAGCTCAAACCTCCCTGTCCTTTCTCCTGCTCAGGAAGCTGTAGAGAGCAGTGAGGTCACAGCTCAGCATCCTTCCCTCCAAGCCCAGACAAGCCCAGACAAGCCCAGACAAGCCCAGACAAGCCCAAATATCTGCTCCTAATAGGCCATTCCTTCTAGCCCTTTCAACAGTTTTGTTGCTCTTCTCTGAGTGCATTCCAGTACCTTCATGTACTTTTTAAGCTGTGAGGCCCAGAATTGTGTTGCAGTAGCCCAGGTGGGGCAGCACCAACCCTGACTAGAGTGGGATAATTACCTCTCTTTCCTGGCTGGTGATGCCGTGTTTGATGCACCCCAGGATGTGGTTTTGCCCTCTCGGCTGATCCACCCTGCACCTGCTGCCACTCAGCATCCCCAGATTCCTTTCTGCAGGGCTGCTCCCCAGATAAGTATTCAAGGTCAGGTTAGATGGGACTTCAAGTAACTAGACTGAGTGGAAGATGCTCCTGCCCATGTGGGAGTGTTGGAACTAGATGATTTTTAAAGATCCCCACTGATTCAAACCATTCTGATCTCATGGTTCTATGATCCCTGACTGCAGCGCTTTCTTGCAGTGCCCAAGCACAGGAGAGAGTAGAGGACAAAAATCTAACTATATCTTCCTAAGCTATTGCTTTGTCTCCAGTGTGCTCTGGACACAGACCAGGGTGCTACACTGGGACCCTTGCTGTCTGTGCCCAAGGGATGACCTGTGTGCTGTGCTGGTGGAACAGCACCTCTTATTGTGGCCCAGGTGGCCCTTGGTGCCTGTGAGCCACTCAGCAGTTCTCTATTGTAGCCTTGTCTGGCTGAGAGGTGGAACCCCCTCCTTTTGCCCATTTAGGACACGAGGCTGAGAGAGCAGTGCCTCCCCAGCTCAGCCTCCTCAGTCCGGGAAGAGGCAGTCAATCAGCCAGCCGCTCGGGTCACGGGGTAAAGCCCTGGCAAAGTTTTTAATGAGCAAAAATGCAACAAATTGCTGTTGCAAACACTTGGGCTGACTCCTTTCTAGGCTGGAGTCATCTGCTGAAGATGGCAAGAAGGGAAAGATTTTTCCTTTTTTATCATCAAGTTGCTGCCTGCAGAATGTGAGAGTTCTAACTAGTGTGCTGACTCTGGCAACAAGTCAGACCCAGCGTCTGCCTAGCTGTTGGCAGAGAACAACTGGACTCACAAGTTTTCAAAATATTTTCTTTTTCTCTCCTCCTCATGATTTTCTTTGTTTACCCAGAAGAAAGAGATTTGTTGGTAACCTCTGAAGATATAATAGTATCATATTTCAATTGAGATCAGGACATGTAAGCCATTTACTCCATTTAAAGTTACTGTATTCCAAGATCTATGAAGTACTGTATAGATTATAATTGCTTTCAACAAATATGTTAGTGAAATTGCAGTGTTTCAGGGTGAACCATATAATCAGTCTTCTTGGAAGTTTTGGAGACAGGAGTTAATAATGGGTTATCTTCTCAGTTATGCTATGATAGACCATTTCCTATCTGGAAACAGGTCATGTCAAACAGTAGCAGCAGTTTATTTTTGCTATTATTTGTAACCATCAGTAGCTGCTATCAAAACAGGAACCTCATTTTGCTGTGTGGATTAAACATGTGATAAGCAAAAGCAGCCCTTAGCCTACAAACTTTGCTAAAAGTAAAATGCTGTAAGTGGATGGACAAAATATTTTGTGGTGGATTAGATGAAGCAGAAATAATAGCAAGGAAAGTATTGTTATGAATGCTGACTGCATATGTAAAGCAGTTTCCCAGCTGCTTACCTACTTTTGGTTGGAGAACACCCTCATGGCTGGATGATTTGGCCATGGCAGGAAACTCCACCATGCTTTGAAAACTTTGCCTGATGTGCTTTATTTTCCTGCATATATGGAGGGCTGGCTTGAAGTGACCTTTGAACTTCTGGTATTAAAGGGGAAACAATTTATCGAGCTGATTTTAGGATTGGGTTGGTGTCTTTGAGTGGTGTCTCCAAAAATATCCTTGTTGATCAGAGGCTTAGTCAAGAGCTGTGGGACTCAACTCTGCTTTCCAAGCCTACGCTTCTGACACTGTGGCAGGGTATCTGTCACTCAACCAGGAACCATCACAATTCTTCCAAATTTCTCAGAAATGTGACATCTTTGCCCACCATGACCATACAATCCATAGACTTTCCTGACAAATATGACCTTGGTTTCTGGGAAATGAGCTCAGGATACCTAAACATGTTAGGAATATTTTTTTCAGCACGAAAGATGAATGTGCACTCCTCATGCTACTATAACAGGGGGATACTTTTACTTCTTTTCCTACTTCCATTTTTTTTTTTTTTAATATTCTGAGAAAAAAAAAGAGATTTTGAGGGACTCAGAATTCTCAAATTAGTGTGAAGTCATCATGGCTAAATTGTGCTTTGGCTTTGACAACTGATGCTATAAAACCAGTGATGTGCAGTCCCTTGTTAAAAGTGTCTCTCTGACTCAATGTCATTCACACTCCCTCACAAACAGTTTTATATGTAATACAGGAAAGGACAGGCATGCACTCTCACAAAGTCATTCTTAGAGACATTATAAGCAGAAATCTTCTCAGAAAATTTTGCCACCTCATCTTACTGTAACTACCTTCTAGTACAAGACACAATGGGGGAGGTGACATCTTCCCTTGAAACACCTTGCTTAAGTAATTTCTAATATTAGAAATATTGAAGCATAAATCAAATTGCAATATAAAACCAAATGCTGATATAGTAAGGGACTACAAGTCCCACACCATCTAGTGATGAGTCACATTTCATTGTTTCCAAAAGCTTTGTGCATACCAGCATTTAACCACAGCCAGTCACAGCCAGTCACCTTTGCCAAGAGCATTTCCAGTCATCTACCCCTACTAAGTTAGGTTAAACTGAATCCTCAGAAGGTTGCAAATGCCACAAAGAGCTGATATGTATGTGACATATCACCATAGTGGTGGTACAATTCCACTTTGAGGACCTCCTTACTAAGTGCAGCCAAATGAAAGAAGTAGAGCTGCTAGAGAATTGCAACGCTGCCCGACTTCATGCTCTGTGTTATTATTGCCCTTCACATTCTGTAGAGTGTGATCATTCCCTCCAGTAATGTAAGCAAATGAGTAATTTTCTTAAGACAATACTGAACAGCAAACAAATAGAGAAAACCACTATGTATTAATTCATCATAGTAAAAATATAATGCACAGAAGGCTACTTGTGGCTTTGCGCAATTCAGGGTTTCCTGATGTGCTCTGACATCTTGGTATGTGAATGAGGTTTTCTGATGCAAGTAAGTGCAATTCCCTAGCTTGATGTTAATCTTGTTTAACAGAAGGTGGGAAATACTAAAAAGTCATTTAGAAGTCTCAGTGTTCACTCTTGACTTAGGGACATTCCCATGTGGAATACAATAGCTTTTTTCTGTACACCTCAAAATTTTATCAAAACTCAATGTTTGATTATGATGGAAAGATTTTTATTCAACAAAAATATGACCCTCCCCACTTCGTTGTATCAGATATCCCCGATTTGTCTTTTATAATGGATCTGTTCTAGACCCCAGGATCCCATAAAATCCTGGCCAAAATGACAACTCATGGTTCTAAAACTTTGAAATACATTTTTTCCCTATTAAGAGAAATTCCCCTTTCCCCAAGCACCTCAGTCTTTCCTGGATCAGAAACATTTCCAGCTGGAACACTTGAGGGCTTGTCTGAACAGCAGCTGGCACGCAGGTGTTTTAATAATATAAAACGGAAATTGTCATTTGGGCATCCTCAGTCTTGTCATTATGCTGTTACCGCCTTCAGATACTCGGAGAACAGTCTTAAAATCCAGGATGTGAGAAGGAAATGAGCAAACGCATCCTGCTGTTGTTCTGCCTGCTTAGGGATTGCGAGGCAAATGTGTCCATGCAAGTCCAGCCATTTCGCCCGCTCTCTAGGAAAGAAGATCCCGTTCATGGCCTGTAATTATGACTGTAAATCTGTCATTTCTTCCTGCATTGCTCTTTCACTCAGCTGTCACTTTTCAGCTGCTCTGGCAGCTTGGTCCTGCCCCCACCAAATGATTCTACTCACTTCTTGCTGGAGCTCCATCCGCTTTCCCTTGTGCAATCTGTTTTCTTGCTCCACACATCCCTGTGTCCCTAAATCCTGCTCTCTCTTGCCCAGCTGTTTCCCTGTCCCTCTTGGTTCCTCCTTCCTTCCACCCAGTCAACGCTTCTGGATCAAGCCAGCATCCAGCTGTGGTTTTCTGCTGACTTTCTCATCCTTGTCGGGAACGGACATAGAAAAGGGGGAAGTGTCGTCCTAACCGAGACAGCAGGATAGGATTTCTTCTTGTTGAAAACAAGCAGAGACAGAAACCCTCCTCAGAGGCGGCTCTTTCATTTATTCCTTCAAAGGTTTGGGAAAGCAAGCAGTGATCTTCCTCTGGACAGACTTTCTCCTACACTGCAATTCATGGAAACTGTTGACCATTGTGGATGAAAATCACAAATTCATGGGAATATTTCTGGATTTAAGACTACCAAAGGCTCTTTGAAAATTCCCATGTGAACAGAGCTGCCAGAAAAATTTGCTGTGTGGCAACTCCTGAGGTTTCAGTTGTTGATTCCATTCTGTGCTCACAGGAAAATAAAAGTCTTCATTAAAATGGGAGGTGACGGGATACAGTCTAGAGACTGGCAGCTGATAGACAGCTTGGAATAAGGTGAGCACAAGCTCAAGCGATTAATCTGTTTTAGTAAAATCAGAACTGTATGGAGAAGGAACTAGACTGTGCCTCCCACAAGAAGTTGGCTATCACCTCCCCTCTCCCTCCACAGACACAGGAAACTCCCAGGAAATTGTTTCTGCAGTAAATGTGAGACTTGGAAATGCAGAGTAAATTGCCAAGTTTATATGGCAACAATCATAAACTCAGTCCTTGTACCTGCCAGAGGGGCTGGGCAATACTTCTTGATAAATCCAGAAATATTGGGGAAAACACAGAAAAAAGGGTAAGATAGTTCCAAAACTTGTAAATATTTTGCAAATCTTAAGAATTCATACCTTTTTAGCTTTATCTTTCTATTGAGTAAATGCACAAAATCAAAGCTTTCACTTAATAACGTTGAGAAGTCCTAGCCCTCAGAGCTGCAGAAGGAAACATTTTAAACTGTGAATCCCAAGAGCCTGAAATGTTGAATAAACACAATTCAACTCGATAACTTTAAAGAATTTTGGGTTTCTTCTAAAGCTGTTGTAATTTTGGGGTCCCACCTTACGATTCTCGAGTGTCTGAGGTTAACACGGTATGGGTGCCTAGTGCAGGGTAGGCTTTACACTACAGCCATGTGTCACTGGGTGGGTGGAATATCAGAAAATGAGGGAATAACTCAAGCTTGTGCACGAGGCATACACAAGTGAGTGAAAGAGCGAGAGAAAATGCCATTGGTAGCTGGTAAGAGAAAATTCCTGGCAGTAAGAGCTGTCATTTTGTTGTTATTTTGTCTGACATTAGCAGTGAGATGAACTGAGTGATCTAGGAGTGTTTTGTTATCTCTTACTTCTAGGAACCCTGGAGCCACAATGCCACTTGGACAGAATTTATGGACAGCTTTTCAAAACAAGCAGGCGAAACATGAATGTACATCCAAAGAAGCTTGGGCAAAGATGGCTTTGGTTTTCTTCTTTCTTTTTGTTTACTGGTGAAAAGATGAACTTTTAAATAAATGAATAATTAGACATCAATTTAAACGTTTAATATACTACAGTGTTAATGTTCCATGTGCTACACACTCTTTTCAATTACTTAAAAACCCCACAAGTGTCTCTGTACCTTTTGAAAGAAGGATGCCATTTAAAAAATAGGAAAAAATACACAATATGATGTCCTGAAAGTGGCGGAGTTTCTGTCAGCTCCTTGTCACCTATCCCACAGGTCACTGATTTTTCAACTGCAGCTCTAAGTAATTTGACTTAAAGAGATTTGACTCAAAGAGATTTGACTCCTCTGCAACTGCATATTTGAAAAAGCAGAGGTTTAAATGTGCATGTGTCTCAATTGATCATATTCTGTGCCTTACATATTTGTGTGCACTTATGAAGGGCATGTAACTATTTTCAGTTTTTGCAAATCCTCTTTAGGCACACTTTTTTTGCTCCTATAATTGTTCTGTTGTTATGGTAAAGCTTGCAGTCTTACAGCTTAAGCCTCAGAAATTCAAACAGTTAACAGTTTAATTTTATTATTAAAAATACTATCACTAGTATTTAGGATAGCATAGTTGTATTTAACATCCATGATAAAACTTTACTCCCATTGTCCACTGCTTGTAATGCAAGCGTGTATCTACAAAATTACTCACTGCCTTCCTCCTTAATATTTCATTAAGCTAAAATTTGGACAATGAATAGCTAGAAATGCTTGAACGGAATTTATCCATTTAGACAACAAAGCCCCATTCAGAGTGCATATTTAATTCCAGATATTACATACCAACAGACTCATGCCATGCTGCTCAATTTAAGCATGATGGACATTTTTTTTAGGCATACATTTATTAATTTTGAAAACCATAGTGACTTGGCATTTATAAAAATAAACATATTATCATTCTACCTTATTTTTGCTGCATTTAGACTTCTGGGACTGGAAATCTTGCTTGCTTAGTTACAGAATTCAGACTCTTGGGATTTTTGGGGCAGGCTTTCCCTCATTTGATAGCAATTTTTAGTGGCTTTCTTTCAAACTCAGCAGTAAATATTTGCATGGGCTTCTTTACATCTTTTGACTTCATGTTGTAGCTGTAGCTTGTTGCCTTTGTCTGTATTTTCTTTGGCTGAGAAAAAGGGGATTATTGAGCACTTTTCCTTTCTTATGATCATTGCCGTTAAATCCTTGAAGCTTATCATGCTTTGTCAAAGTAATTTTCATTTCAATTTCTATTACAGATTTGATTCTCTTAAACATTTATCTATAGTCTTGGGGGACTATATTTTAATTCCTTCTATATGTATTAATACATCTGCTTTTTAATGTCATTCTAACTGAACATGTGGGTTTTGTGGTGCTCTTGCACTGAGCACACACAAATGAGTGATTTTATATAAGCACGTAGGGAACGGCTTAGCTCTTCTTACAGTGTTTATGTAAGCTTCGTATTAAATATGTCTAAAAATTCAAAGGCTGCAAACCATTCAGATTAATTGCTTTTCTTTTGCATTGACCTGTCATACTCCTACTGTATTCAGAATGAGCTTTATGGCACAGGGAGTATACTGCTAGGAAACTGCTGTATGGAAAAGATATCTATCCTTTGGCAGAGGAAAGCACACACTGCATCACACGCGTCGGGATAATTACAGTGTATCTGGAGCTGGAGGCGTTCAAGATGGCCACAAGCAAAATTCGTGTGAGATGCTGCAGAGCATAATACCCTCTGCCATCTATAAATTTAGGATATTTAGAGTGGCTTTTTGTTTTTTTCTTTTTAAATTTAAAACCAGAACAGAACATTGTTTCCTGCATTTGGGGTCCAATATCCTAAACCCTTATGTAAGTCATTCCATAGGCTTGGAAAACTTCTGTTTTCTGCCTTTTTTTTTTTTT
>WBMY01000383.1:270693-370238 GCA_013397315.1 Donacobius atricapilla
TTTTTTTTTTGCATTCTTTTAACATATAACCGTCACATAATAAATACCAAGGGAAAAAGTATGCTTATGCAGACTTTGTCTGTGCTGTTAAGGTAATTACAGGCATAGGCTGATTGTCTTTGTGGCCTCTTGGCTGCTTTAGGGGTCCTGCACATGCAGTCACCTGGTTCACACATGCCAAGGAAATTTCATTGAATTAGCCATGCAATTTCACTTGGTATTTTAACAAACAGCTGGAAAAGCTGTGGTGATTTGTGAGAAAAACATTGGCTCTAAATTGACAATTTGGTGTATTTAATACTTCCCAGTCTGTAAACTGGCAAACTTTGACTTTATGCTTCTTTTTAGAAAGTGCTGGGCTCCCATACTACCTCACCTGTACACTTAGCACATAATGAAGCAACACTAGAAATTATCATTCTGCTGTGTTTCTGTACCTCTGTCCATCATCTGCATCACACTTAATTCTGTAGCTTTTGGCAGTGTGGATTATTCCTGTTTTGGAGCTACATGATTGTATCACCAATCTGAATGCCACAAATACATGGTTTACTGCCTCCCCTCTCTGGAGTAACCTCATGCTTCCTACCAAAATTAGGCAGTTGATGTTGGACTCAAAAATCTCCTTATTTAAAAGAATTTAAACTCTGTGGGGAGCTCTGCATTTATTTATTTTTCTGTCACTGATTAATCCCTTCATTTGGTATAATCTGGTAGAAGAAGCTGTCCAAGACAGGAACCAAAGGCTTGTCAGTAAAAGAAGTCAAGCCAAGAGAGGTGAGGCTCTTACCTGAAAGGAAATTGCCTCCCCAAACCTGTTCATCTAAATCCTGAAATAGAGATTGGAAATGGCAGCATTCATTCTGGCATCTGGAAAAGGGATACAGAATACAACAGTGAATTATATCCCAGAGTCTTTCAAAATAAGTATATTTTGTGGTATTCAAGGCCATAGAGAAGAGCAAAACTGATGCTTCACAGTTGTGTTCCTAAGTTTAGTTCTAAGTAGGATGAGCTGCTTCGGTACTGATAAAAGACTTCTTGCTTGGAAGACATCCCTTCAATCATTATTCTGGTCTTCTTGCAAAGCACGTGCCTGTATTTGGTTTGCATGACAAGGTTTTGGTACTGGGGGGCTACAGGGCTGGCTTCTGTGAGAAGCTGCCAGAAGCTCCTGCTGCGTCCGACAGAGTCTATGCCAAGTGAGTCCAAGACGGACACACCACTGGCCCGGTCTGAGCCCATCAGTAGTAGGACAACAGAGCTATAAAGAGGAAAAAATGATGCACAGCAGCAGCTGGGAACAAGAATGAGAGTCTGTGAGAGAAACAGCCTGCAGACACACACAGGTCAGTGAAGAAGGAGGAGAAGGAGGTTCTCCATGCACTGGAACTGAGATTCCCCTGCAGGCTGTGGGGCAGCCCATGGTGAGGCAGCTCATGAGTGCCCCTGCAGCCCATGGAGGTCCTAGCAGGAGCTGAGATCCACCTGCAGCCCACGGAGCACCCCACGCCAGAGCAGATGGATGCTCGAGAGAAGATGTGAACTCATGGGAAGTCCATATTGGAAGAGAAATCTGGAGGGACCTGTGGCCTTAAGGAGAGAGGAGGACCCCACACCAGGGCAGGTTTGCTGGGAGGAGTTGTCATCCTATGGGGGACCCACACTGTACCCCATGGGAGGGGCCCATGCTGAAACAGTTCGTGCTGAACTACAGCCCAGGAGAAGGACGTACATTGGAGAAGTTTTTGGTGTACTGTCTTCTGTGGGAGGGACCCATGCTGGAGGAGGGGCAGAGGAGTCCACCCCTTTGAGGAAGAAAGAGTCACAGAGAAAACATGTGATGAAATGACCACAACTCCCATTCCTCACATCCCTGTGCTGTGGGGCAAGAGGAGGGAGTGTATTTGCATGTGAAGTTGAGCCTGGGAAGAAAGGAGAGGTGGGGGTGAGGTATTTTAATATTTGCTTTTATTTCTCATTATCGTCCTCTGATTTGATTGATAATAAATTCAATCAAATTTCCCAAGCTGAATCTGTTTTGCCTGTGATGGTAACTGGTAACTGATCTCCCCCTGCCCTTACCATGACCTATTTCTCTCCTGTCCAGCTGAAGAAGGGAGTGATGGAGCAGCTTTAGTGGGCACCTGGCATCCAGCCAGGGTCAAACCACCACAGTCCATTAGCTGTGGAGATATTTCCCACCAGACCCATCCTCTCTTACCTTTGAACAACCTTATTTTTCTTGGCAAAGGCATTTGGAGCAGCTCCAGGAGAAAAGATGGTATCCTGAAAGGCACTGCTACCCGTGTGCATTCTAGTAAATGAAGAATATTTGTGTCTGGGAATGGCCTTACTCCATACTCACTTGAGGCCATATGGATTTATGTGTCTGTGTATGCAGACACTAAATCCTGAACAGAGACTCTAGGGGCACTTCATAGTTCTCAGATCCAGATGTGTATCCAGCCACATCCTGACTACAATTCTGGGTGAGATTTTCTGCCTTTTATGTGTCTCTTCCTCCTTCTCACTCTTCAGAAATGTTGGTTTCCCATTGGAAAAGGGAAATTTAGTGAGGTAAAGCCTTTGAGAGCTAGTGGCATTCTTCATTCAGTCCTGTGTCTGGAGTAATCTGGAATATTTCTGCAAACAAATTTTATATTTTTATATTTTATTCACATGGGGGTGAAGGGGGTAATATAACACTTATCCTGTTTGGAAGAATAAAGAAAATATGTATTTTCTGTAGGTTTTTCTTGTATTATTATTTCAAAAATATGTGTGCCCCATTCTTGCTTTTTTTGCCAATAATAGTAATGCCACAGATATTACAAGTTTATTTTTTCTGCGCTGTTGATACTTGCATATTATATAATTTTAAAATAAAATTAAAATGAAGAAATGGAGAGTACAACTTCAAAGAAGTTTCCAAGGCCTTGTTTGTGATCTTATTTAGTATGTTTTCAAGAAAGAATAATATTCCTTAAGTGTACTACTTTTTGCCATAAAGATAAAAAGCAGACTAAATGAGATAATTGTTTTATTTTTCTTTTCAAGTAAAAGATTTACAGAATGAGGTTGGAAAATTGTGTGTAGGCTGATGTTTTATATTGTAGCTGGTTATTATTCAGTGAGTCACTAAGTTTCCAGAGCTTGCCACACCTTAAGGTTAAGCTGCCTCAAATCAGGCAGCAAACTGTTAGCCGAGGCACTCTGAATGAATTTTTTTTAATGTAAAAAGGATATATATTTAAACAATGTGCAAACTTTGCTGAGACTACTCAGATCCTCTTTCCTTAAAAAGTGTTCTCTGTACACTCTCTGTTTTTTCTTGTAGAATTAAGCATAACCAAAATACTTATTTAATTGTCATAGTCACCGGTACTTCCTAGGAAGAGTTAGAGGCCCCCCTATTGATAGGAAGGAAGCCAGTATTCAACAGCATAGTCACACCAAGTAGTTTTTTGGGACTTTAGAAAGATATGTCAGAAATCTCCAGTGAAAATTGAGTAAGCATGTGTCTATGTCTAAGATGTGAAACAGAGGAAAGGAAATTCGTGGAGTGGACATTCATATTTTCTGTTTAATTCTGATGCCTCAGTGTCTGCCTGTCTGAACACTATTCAGAATAAATACTGAAACAGCCAGTTCTGGAAACGTTATTTAAAAAGAAATGTAGTATCAAAATAATTAATAAATATGGATTCAATATAATGTACTATCATCCACCGATTTTCAGAGGTGGCTTCATTCTGAAAATTGAATGCTTCAGTAACCAGCCAAACACAGAATAAGGATTAGCTTAAAGCATATGAGTCACTCTCCTGGGCTCTGGGCAAGACCAGAATTGTACTTTGTTCTCCTTTGGGTGATGTGTTCTCAAATGTGAGGTATATTTTGAAAGCATTTTCAAATGCAGTAGAAAATCCCCAAAATTTCTTTTCACCATTAAAAAAAACAAGGTCATAAGCTTCCCATTAAAAGCTACCTTAATAATAATTAAAAAAAAAAAATAGAAAACAGGATTAAGTAAACAGGTGTTAGGAATATTGTCAGACTAAGTGAAAATTATATTGAATTTATCAAAATAGAGGAAGGTAAGACAAAAGTCTGTCCCAGTAAAGAGTCCACAAGAATGGGTAGCTAAGAAATCAATAAAATATGTAGGTAGGGAGAAAATGGAACACTTTCCTCCCTCTCCATTTTTTTTTTTTTTTTTTAGTGGTGGTAGTTTTTTTGTTTGTTTCCTGGATATTGTCATGTTGAATTTCAGAGGACTTCCAGAAGCTTTTTGGAAGTTGTTTATTTTATTGTTGATATTCAGGTGTTGAATGTTGGTATTCACACTAGTTTCAAGTAGCTACACAGACATATAAATCATGTGAACTAGGAAGTGAAAGAATGAAAAAAATCCTCATTCTCCCCAGCTACTAACCACGTTTCTTCTCTTTGCGCATTTGATGGTAGGCACTGACAATCTTTTAGCACCCAATACTGCAAGCCTTTGTTCTGTACAGCAGGAGATGGACAGCAGGAAATGTTTTCTTTTTCTTTCCCCCTTTCTGTCCCGTTCTGTGGCTGTCAACGTCTCTTGCTGCTCCTTGGCATACTTGTTCTGAAAATGAGCATGGGTGATGGTTATGAATTAGCTTTCAGTTAGTGGTAAACAGTTTTTACTTTGGGTCGTGGGTTAGCCCTTAATTTTCTGGGGTTTTTAAGTGTATCTCAAATCTTTAAAAATGACCCTCTTAGGCATAGACCAGTAGGAGATTAATGAAGGGAAATCTCATCTGGTCCTGTGGAAGGGCTGTTCTATGTAAAACACAGTGATGATGGTGTTAATACAGCTAATACACTTTTTCACAAGGACCCTGCAGGCATGGGGCATTGCACTAGATCAGAGGCATGCCAAGAAAAGTGGTGATGCCTTTGAGGAGCCCTGGAGAACAGACATGAATGGAAAACAGGTTTTAGCAGCTTTTCTCTCTGTGTGGATTAAAAGGATACTTTTAACAGCCCCCGCCAGGTCTGCAAACCTCTGCTACTGGCTGCTGAAGCCAAGACTCCTGGAACTGCTGTACCCCTCTGTTGTCCAGGGCGCTTCCTCTCTGCTAGCCTTGCCATGTCTGACTTGAGGGTTGTTCACTGAAGGACGTGTTAATGGGCATCTCGCATCATCACAGCCCCTCTACCTCTATTTCTGTGCTGTGGCATATTGCAAAGCCCACCAGGTATAATCTGTCAGGCAATACTTGCAGAGACCTCTTCAGGGGCTCAGCTCATCACAGCTGATGTCACTGAAATTCAGAAAAGTCTGAGACTGTGTGGAATAAAGGTTTCAGCTTGGAACCTTCCTTCTTACTGAGAGCTTCTCACAAAAGATGACTGGGTTTTCAGGGCAGGATTTAGTTCTTGTCAGTGAACACTTCCTTTGTCTAAGCACTGATCTCCCAGCCATGCACAAGCTGCTGGTTGGGTAAAGTGAGCTAGTCAGCCCCATCCTCAGAGCCAGGGGGGGCTGCTCAACCAGCCAGACACGTGTCTGCTTTAAGGAGAGCAGAACAGCTCCCCAGACTCCTCTGCCCCTACAGACTGGTCTCCACCTGCTATAATGGGAGCTGGATCACATGAAGACACCCTCATTTAGAAAGTATATTTATGTGTCTACAGTCTGGACCTGAATATCAAACATTTGTGGCTTAGGGATTAGGCTGCCTAAACATAGATGCTATGTGGTGTCTGAGACATCCAAGGTGTACTTAGGGGTAGGACACAAAGACTGTGAGGGAGCTGTGGGCCAGGATATGGAGTCCAGGCAGGACTCTACAGAGAACATCAAGTGCCTCTAAATATCTGTGTGTGGCCAACAGACCTGAGCCTTTATGATAATTCACATTTATAGATACTCTCAAATCTTGTTTCTTCTGTTTAGTCTTCTATTGGCTTTTTAAAAAATTATTTTATTTTTTATTCCCAGTTTTCCATGTGAAGTGCCTATGTAGTCATCAGTAAAGCCAGGAACTTAGTGTGACCAACTACAAAGAGGAAGCTAGAACTTTATTTTACCTGATGCACGTTTATTAGAGCCTCCTTGAAGGGCTGATTCATGCCCCTCAAAATAGAAGTCTCTTTCCTTGACCTTCACTGTCTTTCCCTCCCAGATAAATCAAGAGAGAAAAAGATAGCAGAGGAATGACAAAGCTCCAAAGAGAGGTTGCTCTTTAATTTACACTGAACCACAACTCTTTACTAAGTTTGTTGTTTTAAAATACTTTCCTGATACATCTGCATCAATACCAGTCAGATACTGAGGAACAGGATAACCCTTGCTGAAGTGGTTTAAGAAACTTTTCAGAACATCTGACATAAGTTAACACATTGAACAAATGAACAGATGTGGAATTTCCCACCTCAATAGGCTTTCATCCAGGGCCCTGCAGCTGAGGATGAGGGAAATGTTGAATGTCAGTGTGGCAACTACTCCTATGCTTCCTGATCTGCCATATGGCCAGTTGCATCCTATATGATTTTTCACATGGTGGGAGGAGCAAAGAGTCTGATAATTTGTGATCATTTCAGATATGACAGAAGTGCCATAAAAAAGCATGTAAGAGAGGTGTGGAAGGGGTGATGTGGTGTTAAGGCACAGGAACACCTGTAAACCTCTTGCTTTTCCCTAGGAATTTGGAGTTTTTCCTTCCAAGCTTTAAAAGGTGCCTTAAGTAAAGGTACCTCCATAGCAAGCAGCTGTAAAAAGAAGCAGAACACAGAATTTAACAGTCTGCTATCAGGATTAACGTATCATCTGTTTGTGTGGTGGACAGAGTGCCAGGCTTTGTGAAAGACTGAGATATGATTACAAACACAACAGTCCCATCAATGAATGCTCAAAAAGGCGGGTTAAATTTGCTGCTATATGATTGTTACTGATAGCAAGACTAAAAGCAGATTTATTTTTTTTCCTTCTTTCAATGCTTTTTTTTCCCCTGGTGTTCTTGTTCTCTCACAGTTTAATATTCTGTTCACATAGAAAGGAGTAGGCACAGCCTGAAATGTCCTTTCTGTAGCTGCCTTACAGAAAGCATTAGGACTGAGAAGGACAGGATTTCAACATTCACAGTAGACTTTAGAATGGAAACATGAAAAGCTCACATCCATAATAGGAGACTCTACAGGCAATTTCTGAGACACTGTAACTCTGATTTTCCGAAGGATGTATTTTCTGTGTTGGTGCTCTCACCATGGAGTCCAGTGCTTCACAGCACTTGTCTCGAGGCCATGAGAGGGCTGAAGCTCAATGCCGTAAACATGTGGTGCCTCACTGCTGAAGGAATCCCTTTGAATAGAAATGCAGTCATTGTTTGAATAAGAGTGAAACTGAGCACCCCAGTGATGCCTTGATCCTTGATTTAATGCCACACAGGCAGATTGCTGTAGGACCAGGACTGGAGGTGTTGGCTTGGTCCATTGACATTACATAGTTTACATACAGGTTTACTCTTATGCGTGACTATAGAAAACAGATAAATAAGATAAATAGCTATATGAATGTTATTTTACAACTCAAAATGAAATTTTTGTTGCAATGGCAGTGACAGTTCTAAAATTAAAGACTGGTTACCAGGAAACAAAGGCTACTTCTCTTCAAGCTTGTAAAAGACCTCAACACAACATGGGTCAGCTAATTAGGATGATGAAGGAAAACCTTGTATGTGTTACAAGCAGAGAGGTCAGACAATGAGTGGGTCTAAAAGCAGCTCATTCCATGACGCATGCCTGTGTCAGATTTTGTTGCAGTTTGGAGAAACAATTATGTAAATATAGATTTGAAAACAATTCCACAAAGTGACAAAAGAGTGTTAATTACCAAGAATGTTAGTGATGTGTCTAGCCAACCACAGAGTGATGAAATCATGGCCATATTAAAAATGAAAGCCTGATGTAACCACCTTGGGTTGTATAGGGTTTTTTCAGGAACATTATCTTTCTTCATATCTTTGACTTTCAACTCTCAAAAGCATCTGGATTTTTTTTTTTTTAATACTAGGCCCAGGAAAATGACACAGATGCACACAGTGAAAATAATGTCTGCGCCTATTGACAGATGGGAATGTCATGAGTAGTGCCACCACAAGTCTTCATAGACCTACAAATCAGTTAATTTGGGCTCAGATTCTCATCCTGAACTAAATAAGAATTTTACTTTGCTTTTGATAGAAAAAAAAATCCAGTCTATTTTCTTTCAACAAAAGAAAAAGCAACATTGATCGTAACTTTTTCATGTTTTTGACTTGCATAGAGCTTCTTACACCACATTGTA
Organism: Donacobius atricapilla; assembly: GCA_013397315.1. Classification (NCBI taxonomy): domain Eukaryota; kingdom Metazoa; phylum Chordata; class Aves; order Passeriformes; family Mimidae; genus Donacobius; species Donacobius atricapilla. The sequence continues at coordinate 279,017 of WBMY01000383.1, forward strand.
ATCACAATGTAATAAAGCTCTTTTTTAATATTCACTTGATTCTTTATCTGCCTGCCTATAAGCTCAGCAGTTCAGCATTACAATTTAAAAGGCTTATTTCTCAAGAATGTAATCAGTGTCTTTATTGTACTCATTGTCTACTTGGGCATTATAAACATAATAGATAAATAGCAAGAGACAAAATAGATCCTACTGGTACTAAATACTGGTATCCAGTTACTCCACTTTCCCCAGATTATGGCTATAGATGTCACACAGGATTGACTAAAAACATTCTTTGGAAGGACTGTAGAAGTTCACATCAAGTTTAGAAAAGGTTCTGGATGCAGTTAACCATAAATAATGGTTATTTTGTAATATTCAGAAACATCTTATTTCCATGGATAAATTACTACCTTCTCTTTCTCTGGTGAAAATTTAAATAGTAGCTTCAAACAAAAGCTGCTTCTATTCCTGCCACAAGCTTATACAACACAGTGTTGATACAATTTAAAGGAGCTGACATACTGCTTAAAATATGGATGCTGCATATGACTTAAATAATACGAATTATATGCTGAAGTCATTACTGAGTTGTTACCCAGGGAAAACATAGTGTTGCTTCAATAAATATTTCAGGATTCAACACTATAATTCTTAGGAGACATTTTACAGAAATAGGATGGATAGTAACTTTAAAAATGCTGTGGAATTAGTATTTCAGTGTATAAATATTTAGCCAGCATTCACTGAAATAGTTTTAGTGGATTGTTTCTCCACATATTTGTTAACCACACAGTAAGTTTATGAAGGACAGATCATATGTCCTATCTTCTCCCTCCCCCGTTAAATGAATGTGTAATAAGAATTCATTCCCATTCTTCTAAAAGTCTGGGCAAATCAGTCTTGCTGCCTATGTCATAGCATGGGAGAGAAGTTTTGATGAGAACACATCTGTGAACAAAAGCTCTCTTCCAATCCAATCTGACCTTTTATCTAACACACGAAATAAAGTCCTATCTTTTAATCAGAAATTATTTTCTACAAAGAACAATTGAGAGACCTCACAGAATATTTAACACAAGTTTTATTTCTGTAATACTCAGAAGAGGTTCCATTTCTACAGAAGTAGAAATTCAGGTGCAGAGAGAGTGTGTTTGATGATAGTCCAACATCTGAGCGCCTGCTTTTCAGTCTCTCTGCTAAGGGGCTTGAGTTTGAATCACAAGCTATGCTGCAGATTTCCCAATGCTCCACAGCCAGTAAAGTGCAAATCCCAGGAAAAATAGGTTTGGCATTTCTATCTTGGCTTGTAATCTATAACTAATAAACCGACTAGGAAAGGATGTAACTGGCAGGCAATAGCAGTCTTAATGTATAGCAACAAATTTGTCATGCTACAGAGTGGTGTTCCTCTTCAAAAGGTTCTAGCATGAACATCTAAAATGCACATTTAATTCCTGCCTTAACTCCCACCTGCAACATCTGTATGAGTGCCAAAGACATAACTTTCAGTTGAAAATTAGTTAATATTTGTAGAGGATCAGGCTCTTACCTCTTATCTGTATATGTATTTTCCACAGTGACCAGGTTAATGGGATTTGCAATCTCCAATTATAAAGATAACTGTTATAAAACATCTCCATACTTTGAGATAAGTAATGGGAAGAGGCAACTTTTAAACTTCACTGTTTAATATATTAAAGAGTGGTGGCTCTGATCCAAAACTAAGTAATTCATCAGAAAGCCTCCTACTGATTTCAATGGGCTTTGAATCAGGGAATGGTCTTTAAAATGTTCTGTGCCTCTTGCTCAGATATGAGAAGCAAAAACTGAAGGGAGAGATTTTTTATTCCTTTAGTGTTTGAGATGACTCAGACACAGCATTCTGCTAGGAAATTGTATTTATACCACAAGGACAACACTTATTGCAACTTCTTAGTCATCAGAGAATGGCAAAATTCTGTTGTAAAGTCTGGTACAAGGTCACAATATGCTGCTTTTGGATTATTAATTTACTTATTTAACATATGTTTTTTTTAAAATTAATCCTATCTAGGAGTTGAAGATTAGGGTGTTTCTAAGATTTATTTAATCCAGACTGTTGCAGATTAGTGGGTTATTTCAGTAACACTCATTGATTCCAAAAGCTGGGGAAGCAAATCACATGAATGAATCCGACGTAACACTGTTGCCAGACACCACCACATGAAATACCTACCAAGCATCAGCGACAAGAGACTTCCTCTGAAAATTTCCTAACAGAGAAACGATCCTCCTTTTTAATTTCGATATTAATTCTGTTTGGGTCCTGTCACTCAAAAAGAAAAGCTGCTACCTTTTTACTGTCTTCAGCACCTGTGCAGATGCCCATCACTTTGGTGCCACATTCACATCTCCCCAGATGGATACACTACAAATCTTTGCACATCTGAAACCTTTAATTTAGTGGAGTGAGCTCAGTCTTTGGGCTGTGTGCAGACTCAAGGCTTTCTTTAAAAAAATCTCTCCCAATTTTAATATCTATTTGATATTGGCAAAGAGCATTTTGGCTGTGTCATGCGGCGCTAATAGGCTGCAAGGTTTCTTGGTTGGTTTGACATTCTGCTGCCCCTAGGTAGCAAAATGCTGCGGTCTCAGAGGACAACCCTCAAAACTCAAAAGAGCTGGGTACTGACTCCCAGCGGGGCTTCCTTTATATGAACTCAGCCAACCAACAACTCCATGACTCCAGCAGACGTTTTTGGCCTTCAGACCACTGGGTGAATTTATCTATCTTCCCTCATTCCCTCAGTAATCTATCTGGCTGAAGCCAACATGGTTAAACCTGGATCCATGCCGAGGGCAATCAGGAATGAAGGGCTGGCTCGATGAGGTTTTCCAGCATGTATCAGGCAGATTGTATTCAGGGGCAAAGGGTCCATGCTATAAAAGTGCCTTAGAGCCTGTACCAGTGTTCTTTGCTCCCCATCGGGCTCTCTTTGATTGCAGGTTTTAAATATGTTATGTATTTCCAGATGCATTACTTATGTTTGCTTGTGTTGTGCAATTTGTGGCAGAGTGAGGGGTCTACTGGAAAGCAGCCCTTGATTTAGTGGGCAGCCCTGTAGCAAAATATTAGAAATACAGAAATCTGCTTCTCTAAGTGAAATTTGATTTAAACATGGAAGACAGAAAGCATTAAAATAATTCATTATTTTTTTAAATATCAGTTTACACATTTGGTTGGTTACTACATTCAACTACATTAACTAGAAGCACAGCAATTTCTATTTTTATCTTCTGCTTCTTATTCTATCTTGCCTCTTCTTTCCCTTTCCCTTTCCCTTTCCCTTTCCCTTTCTCTTTCCCTTTCCCTTTCCCTTTCCCTTTCCCTTTCCCCTTCCTTTTCATTAGGCTTCATGATAGGAATGAGGACACAAGCTGTGGCTTGATCTGGTGGTGCCCAAGCACTACCAGATGGGGAGAAGTGGGTGGTGGCTGTTCATCCCTGTGGCAGTGGCTCAAATAAATGATGGGGTTTTTTTCAGCCAGTCTGGGTAGGAGGCTGTGTCTGCTTCTGAGTCTAGACTCAGATACCAAGATCTGTGTACACACTAGCTGGAGTTTAGGCAGTACTCCTGCCATAAAACTGTACCTTCACCCCTTCCAGAAAATGAAGCTAAGCACAATCAACATGTGGTGTAATTGAATGCCAGCTCTTGACCCTGGTATTTCACAGTCAGTCATCCCAGATGTTTTTATTATGGTTTCCAGCACAGTTAACTCTATCTGCATTCTGATTTGATTTACTATGTTAAAAATTGGATTCTTGATTCATGCCATACTGCCTTGCAATCACAGGAAGCATTTAACCAGGACTATCCTGACTTTAAAGAAATGTACCTTCCAGAAGTGCATCCTTCATGTTGTATTCTAAATTTAGAGCTTTTCCTCTCCCAGTCCAAATAGTTTTAGGGTAAATGCTTATTTATCCATTTGTGCATAGGTTCCAGGAGTTCAGAAGCATATGTGTACTTAAGGCCAGATAATTTGTGGTAGAACATGGTAGCTTGCCTTGACTTAATATTTGTGTGGCTATTTCCAAGAATGATTTCATTTTTGGTGCAATTTAAGTTATGGGATACCCTAAAGTGCTTTGTTTAGGAATTGGAACAATCTGGGAAGTTACAGGAGTGATAAGTGATCATTGCATGACCATGACAATCTTTTTTTTTTTACTTGTCTGACCATTAATGTGCCTTAACTACCACTTTTGTGATCATCCTGCTCTGAATGTTATGTATTGTATATTGAAATTTACCCTACTCATCTGTGTGACCACAAAAGGAATCCCCAGGGCCATCTTCAGTTTCACAGTCAAATGCACTACTTGACTAGCAGCCTTGAAAGCAGTGTGTATCCTACAGTTTGGATCTCCTCTGGGAACAGTATCAAACAGCTGATTTAGCCATTTTGCTTCATACGTGAATCCCAGCAGGACGATTTTGGAGAGGTGGTGCTGGAGGAAGGGCAGGGATTGGGAAAAATACATGTTCAAGTTAAAAAAAAAGAAAAAAAATAAGATAGAGGAGGACCCTTAATGTTTTTTTGAACAAGATGTAATCAGTTGCCATAATACTGTACTGTTTGTTTGACTTTTTTTCAGTGCGGTTACTGTTACTTCATCCCTGAAACGTTTCCAATAGAAACAAGGGATTGTCCACAAGATAATCACCGCTGTGTCTGACTCCTCTGCGTGTAGTATGGTGTGTCACTAAGAGAGAGGTATTATCTACATGCAGCCTGTGAACAAAAATCAAGCATACTCACTGGGGATCAAATTATGTGAAAATTGTTCTGCAAATGGATGATTTCTCGAAAAAAAGTTCCTTGCTGCTAGGTAAAGGAAGCACTCTGTTTTTTCCAGTATCAGTATTCCAGTGTCTGCGTGGTTGAACGTGATGACACGTTTAACACCTTTAATCTCTTCAGTGGTAGTTTAGGAGAAGGCCAGTTCATGATTTCTGAACTGATTAGCCTGCACAGCAGGCAACAAGTCCCCTTGTGAGGCTGAGCATGGTGAGCCCATGCTCCTGTGCTCTCAGAAGCAGCCAGATCCAGCCAGGATGCCTGCTGTGAGCTGGCTTGTCCCCATGGCTCATTTAATTGTTGCCCTGCCTGCAATAACTGGAACGGGTGAATCTCCCATCCTACAAAACAAAAGGCAAAGTTCACCAATGCAGTGTTCCCGTTCTAATATATAACCTTATTCTCCTCAGGTGTAAATCGACACTATGAAAAGGGATGTTATGAAACTGTCAGCTTTGAGATGGGGACAGTCCCCCATCTTGGGGTGTCATCTGGCAGGGGCTTCAATCTCTAAGAAATACCGAGGATCTCACACAAGCTACAAGAGTCACCAGAGCCAGATTTCAGGTGGGCATGTTCACTCAGCACAGCACCCAGAGTAAATTTACATGAATAAACAGTTGTTTGGTATTTGTTTTGTTTTGTTTTGTTTTGGTTTTTTTCATGTTCAACTCATATATTTGCATGGGATCTATTCAGCCCACCTTAGCAGGGAACCTAAATTTGACTTACTTGATGAAACATTCTTTCCTAACAGGGTTTTAAAATTCTCTCTAGAGTCACCAAGAAGAGGAAGGTGCCTCTGGAGACATTCAGAGGATCAAGCTGTCACCCAAAGTGGTTTCAAATGGCAGGCTGGATCATAGCATGTATTAAAACACTAGCACTGGTTTAGGGTATTTTCTTTAAATTTTGGTTCTTATTAACTAAATAAAATGGAATCATGCTAGTCAGTTCATGCAGTTCATGTAGGACTTTTTAAGTCCTTCCCTTCACATCAACAGTTTACATGACTATCAAATAAGTATACTTCCAGAATTAGATATATTAGACATCTTGTGGCTTTTGTTATCGTTTTGCTACAATTATTTATGTTTCAGTGTCATGGAGGAGCTTGCTTTTACAATCATAGTCTACTATTTGTGTAATGAGAGATGAGTAGCTGATGGGTCTGCTAGCAAAATCTACAGCTATTCAATTTTAGAATGATTATATTTTCAAAAACTGTGATGTTTGTATTAGAAGAAAAGAGTACATTTTTGATATTTTTAATACTTATTAAAAATGGAGGGACATTACCTTAAGTCCAGCATGTAACAAGATGGCATTTATACCCAGTGCCATGTCTTTATACCTTTACTAGTTTAAGTAGGTTTTGGCTTCAAAGCTGATCTCATCAGAGCAAATTTTGGCTTTTTGTGCATCAGCTGGCAAGGTCTCAAGAGTGATGGCTGTTGGCCACTAATGTAAAATTGGACATGAGTTAGTTGTAATCAATTCATAGGTAATCAACTAGCTTTAATAAACCCATATAAACTATGAAACCCAGTGTTCCAGTGTCAGAACACCTTGCAAAAAGTTTTCTATGCCTCTTGATTTCATTAGATTTTCTGTGGACCAGTGAAGAGGGTAATATGTTTGATTCATTTTATGCATGTTAGCACTTTTTGGCTAGAATTGAATAATTGCATACCCTCATAGAGAAAATTTGTTTCTGTGCTATGAAAATGTCCTCACAAGCTGTGAATTAATTCTGTGCAAAAATTGAGTGATGATAATTAGCAGAAGTGAGTAAAAAATAGCAAAAAGCAATTATGCAAATCAGCAAAAAAGCTTGTAAAAATGTTGCGTAGGTGCAGCAGCTTGGAAAGAAAGCCTTGACTTTGTTATTCCTTTTCTGTCCCATGACTTAAAATACAAGCCTTCTCTCCTACGTTGATGGGAAAAGCCAAAACATATGCTTTTCAGCTAACAAAAAAACAACACACAAGGCACAATGTTATTGCAAGTGTGAAACTAAATGGAACTTTTCCATAAGCCATATTCAGAGCAGTGTCAATGGCCACAAGGCCAGCTTCAGCTTGCTTCTGGGGGTGTTGGAGCCCACACGGGCTGGCATCCAAACACAGTAGAAATACAATACAACGATGTTTTTGCCTCCCGATGCTTTTCATGAAACCACCAGAAGTCCTGCATCAGGATCACAATATATCAGTCTAGCTCAGGAGTTTAGGCTTGGGAAAACATCTGGTAAGACTGCTTCATGCATCATGCTTTACAAAACTTGACTACTTTGCATTTGAAGAGGCATAATTACCTGTGTTAAATATCACTGGTTAGAAGCTGCACTGAAAAAGAACTGACATTTTGATGGGTTGTTACAGCAGTGACAAAATGAATAATTTTCAGCATTTTGACAAAAAATAATTGCATAATTTAGTACCTCAAATTGCATTCTTCAGAGTGACTGTGTGATAATGGTATTTCTCACCCACCGTACTTATCCTCAATGTGAATTTAGTCATTGCTACCTTTATTAATTGAAAGAAATGTTTGACAGTTTTACATGTAGAAACTCTGCTGAGCCAGAACTGAAAGAGGAGGGAGAGCTGAAGGCTTTTGGATTCATTATCTTTCAGAAGCACTGTTAAATAAGCAATGACTGACAGCGTCTCAGCCCTTCACCTACAGGCAGAATACTCACATCCTCAGGTGAAATGCTGTGGAATAGGATGGAAAGCAATGGCAAGGAGCGTTTCCCCTGTAACATCGCTGCTAGTGGCATTAATCAGCAAACCAGGAAAAACATGGCTTGGCTTTTGACCCCTCAGATGTGTTGACAGAGCTGACAGTTAAGAGTTCTCTCTTTTTTTAACTTGTGAAATGCGTGTGCTTTACCTGGAATTACTGAGTCACGACAAATATGGAAAAACCACTCTCATGCCATTTCCCAGAGATGAGCAGTCATTTAATAACAGCATGTTTATACAATATTTGTTTCCACTGTCCATGTTAGAGCCTCAAAGCACTTTGAAAATGTTAATAAAACTATTCATAATCCTTTCTAGCTAAGCAATTTATCTCCACTTCATTGACCAGAGCCATAAAGACACTGCTAATAGCTTTTATCTGTTACATGAAGGACTTCTGAGCTGTGGCTTTCCATGTTCTTTGAAAAAGAAAAAACAAACAAACAAAAAACCCAAGCTTTTTATTATTAAGTCTGTTTTACAGATGAAGAAATAAGGCTTTCAAAAGAACCAGGACTAACTGATGGATGTATAACCCATGATACCTATACGCGATGTACACACAGCACGTTCATCGTGCAAATTGTTTTACCAGTCATGGGGGATTTCTAGGGCAGTGGGAAGAACTAGAGGGCCAGTGGAGGACAAGCAGCCCTCCTGTGGTCATGTCAGTGTGGTTTTTTTAGGCTGCTTCCAAGAACTTGTTCAGTGAGCACATCCCAAAGTAGACAGTCCCATGGATGTCCTCATAGTGGGCTGTTGCACACATTCTCATTGCAGTGAAAGCCCATGTGCATTCCACATTTGTGCTATAGGGCCTCTGGTACTGACAAAGCCTTGCATCAGTTTCTTCAGGGCTGATTTGCTTCCAAAATATACATACATATATACACACATACACATATATGTATACGTGTATGTGTATATGTATATGTATATGTATATGTATATGTATATGTATATGTATATGTATATGTATGTGTATGTGTATGTATATGAATATGTATGCACACACCTATATATATACTTTAAAAAATAACATATGCATTTACCTCAACCATGCAACCACATCTATCTTCTGTTTCTCCAAAGGCTTTGGGCGTAGGATTGCTTGGTGGACATGGGAAGCTCCCTCCAACTTTCCATCTTTTGGCTCTAGTCTGAGGGCCTTCTCTTTGGAGGTGGTCCATAGAGCTGGTTTGGGATCTGTAGCATTCACCACATGCCCAAGCACAGCCTAAAAAACTGCAGAAGACAGGTGTGAGGGACTGAGGGATTGTAAGCGGGGGACTTTGGTCACTGAAGATTTTACCTCAGGCATTGAGTCAGAGGAAAAGTCCCTCACCATCAAATGACACACACTTTATTCCTGGCAGGAGGCAAGAAATATTATTGTCTCAAACAACATCATCGTTATTCTAGGCTGTTGGCAATGACCAGGTTTTTTAGCCAATGGCTTTGCTGCCCTGTTGTAGTCTAGACATCACCTGAAGCCAGTCAGAGATGCCTTTGCCTCCTCATTTTGAATTGCTCTCAGCAATCTCTGTGGTATGTGACTGAATTATCCTTTTTTTTTTTTTCTTTTAAATTATGATATGCAGAAGTGGATTCTCACCAATACCCAGTCTTGCCATACTTCTGCCTACATTGATGTAGATGTACTGGCATTATCAATGCCTTTTGGAGAAAAGAAACTCTAATGAGTGTGTATGGTTCATTTTCTTGACCCTCTGTAAGGTACTTTGACCTCCCCAGCATCCCTGTGAAGGTACGCTTTCATCCTCTTACACTGACAATTCTCCCTAAAGTGTTCCTCTAAACTCATAGAATCACAGAATGGTTTGGGTTGGAGGGGACCTTAAAGATCACCTGTCTTGACCAATTGGATGGAGAGAGGTATCAACTTTCTCCCCCAGTCCCTGGCCTTTGTAGAAATACTAAAAAGTGGAGTCAGATCTTTTAATGAACAGGTCATGCCTTCTCACCAAAGTGAGTGTGTGTCTGTGTGTCTGTGTGTCAAACAACGGCAATCACCTGCTTCCAACTTCCCTGTCATGGGCAGGGATACCTTCCACTACACCAGGTTGCTCAGGATCCCATCCAACCTGCCTTGGAACACTTCCAGGGATGGGGCATGCACAACTTCTCTGGGTAACCTGTCACAGTGCCTCACCACCCTCTGGGTAAAATTTTTTTTCCTAATTGCTAAACTAAATCACTTCTCCCTTCTTTTAAAATGGCTCTCCCTTGTCCCATCACTATCTGCCTTTGTAAAAAATAATTCATTAGACACCAGAAGAAATTCTCTCTTTAAATTTATGCTTTACTCGATGACTTTCATAAAGGGAGGCTGTATTAGCATCTCTGTGTGCTGGAGAACCATGCCAAGGAGTCTTGAGACTGAAATATTTCAGGCTTCTGGTTTCACCTTATGGTTTCAATGCTGTCTCACAGCTGTTGCTTACAGGAGAATTCAAAGAATGGCCCTTCAATTAGTATCTGTCAGAAGGAGCTGATAGGTTTGGATCTGGGATATCTTCACAGAATCATTCCTCCACTGTGAGTCCATGAGTCAATAAACTTTAAATACAACTACTGGATTTTGAGTTCATGGTCTGTGAAAGTGGTGTCAGAAATGTGCAGAGAAATACCGAGGCAGCTGATTGCAAAGTTCACATGATACTGGTAAATCTTCAGTCAAAAAAAAAAACCCAAAAAACAATGTAGGAAGAGATACGGATCAGTTTTTAAAATTATGCTACACTTTAAATACAGATTTATCAATTGTATTTTTAGGTTTATACACCCAAAGTCTACAGACATAAACAGAGGCGTCAAAATAGAGGTGGAAAGTGGATTCATTGGCAAGATCTTAATGGATAGCATTTATTCCTGCCCTTTGCAGGTTTTCAAGAATATTTTCACTTGCTAAAAATCCCCACAAGATGGCAGTGCTCAGTTCATTAACAAGCGAAAGCAAAATAACTATTTTGCTGTACAGCGAAAATGAAATATAGAAAAAATATCATACACAAGATCAGTGGCTTCTTAACCCTTTCTGCCCGTCCTACACACTAAGACAATTTCCCCGTAAAGAGTGCAAGAATGTGTGTGCAAAATCCACAGTGAATATCCACAATCCTGAAGAACAGCCAAATCTTGCTTTGTTACTCAGATATACAGAAATGTCTTGCTTAGCAAGCTAATCTTCCAAAGAGCAAGAGAAAATGAAAATGACACATGAATTCGTCCCAATTATGTATATGTATATGTATATGTATATGTATATGTATATGTATATGTATATATATATTTCTTGTGTGTGCCCGAGGCTCGGAGCTTCCGAGATTACACACAGCCAAACTGCAGGATGTTTTTTTTCTTTTTCCAAACACTGTGTAAGATAAAAAATAGACAGGCTTAGCCTCCTGTATGCCTCTATTTCTGCTTGTTTGATAATACAGTAGATGCAAGGATTTCCTGCACCATTGCAGTGCAGTATTGTATTATGGCATTTTTTAAGAGACTGTTTTCTTCTTAATGAATTTTCCCAGTGAGTGCACAACATCTCTATTTGAAAACATCTTCATTATTTAGCTTGAGAGCTGTTCAGAACGTGGCAAGTTAAATATCTAAAAATAGAGAGTACAACTTCTCTTTGTTCACAGCATCATTTCATTGATGCAGCTGACCAACTGCTGAGAAAACAAAACTCAGTCCAGGCTCCTGGACACCCAGGCTTCTACCCAAAGATCAATGCTCAGCTTCAGTTTCCCACTTCTTAGGTTATGCTCAGCATCAGGAAAAGGAACAGAGGAGCCAACAAACCTCCTGCCTGTCTCTGTGCTGAAAGGACGCAGGTTTAACCTTGTCTGGCTGAAACTGTGCTGCCTTATAAAACTGTGCCACCAAGCCCCATCCCCTGCCTGTGGTGTGCTCAAGATCCAGAAGGGTAGGCCAGTCCCTTTCTTGTAGCCACACCCACAAGCTGAGTCAGGCAGCTGGCACATCTGCCGCTTTCATCAGCATCAGTGTGAAGCCATCAAGGGACCTCAGCAGGGTCTCCTGAAAAGAATGGGACTATGGTTTTGGGGAAAAACCCCACCAACCACGAACCCAATATATAATGGCTACAGGTACTCAGAGATTTCTGCCTGGTGCCGGGGAGAAAAAAGGGGGCAAAACCATATGAAAAATGCCCAGGAGGCACCTGGTTTCCCTGAGTGAACATGCCCAAGTTGTGGGCGTCCTTGCCTTCTGGAAGGACAGAAGGTAAGGTATTTCTGGGTCCTCAGGATACCTCCAGAGACAGGAAACATCTAGCTACCAAATGGTGACTTCCCTTAATTGGAAGCACAGCCCCAGGAAGCAAGAAAATGCCCTTCCCCAGTATTGTCCGTCCCCTCACTACAGTCCCCACCCAGCAAAGGGCTGCAGCTGGCAGGGCATTCTTCACTTGACAGTGAGCTACTTTTCCCAAAGTTATCAGCTTTTGCCAGCCTTCTCCTCTAGGCAGCAAGCCACCACCTTCAATCTTCATGCAGACGTGGTAGCCAGACCTTCTCGCAGGCGCAGTCTGCTGCCCTCAGCCCCATCCTTGCAGGGTGGAAATGCTCCCTCTGACTGTAGCAGCCTCTTCTCAGTGCCAGAGCAGACTTTGGGCAGATGTTAAGCCAGCTTCCTGGAAGGGAATTTCTCCAAATTATTTAACTTCTGTGCTACTTGGATTTGCAGTAAATCCCAGCTCTTCACAGGTGCAGAAAGCGGCCAGGCGTGCTGTTCCCCTTTGCTGCACAGTGGTTTCGAGCCAGGAGTAGACAGATACCCTAAAAGCTGCATCAAGATCCAAAACCTTGCATCTTTGAGTGATTAAAATAATTAATTTTTTATGCTGGAGCAGACAAATGGTGCATCTGGAATAACATGAAAATATTTGTTTGTCCTCTTTATTGCTGCTGTGCTAACAAAAATGGTTAAAATAAAAATAGGTCCTGTAACAAAAATATGTTGCTTAAAACTCCTACCAGACCTTCACCTTTTTCTTAAGTTCTGTTAAATACATTTTCCTCACAGCATATTTCTTGTTTTATTCAGATTTATTCAAAGTTATCATGTTATTTCACTTGGCCAAAAATAAATAACAAAAAAGGAGAATTGAGTCACCTGGCATACCTATAAAACATTGGCAAAGTAGTAACAGATTCTAAAAATGTAAAGACAACTGTTCCAAAGTCAGCACCTGCTGCTGTGAGTTTGGTATTATTGTTTTTTGCTGTTACTTCTATTTCTCATGGTTTGTCAAAGCAGATGTTGCCATTTGGGAAGGTCTCTAGTTAACAAGACCACTCTTAATCAATCACAGAATTTTTCCAGCAGATTTATTCCTTATGGCAAGGTGTGCAGTTGCTCAGAATGTTCACTATGCGCAGGATCAGAGCTGAATGAATGTAACATAGTTCTCGAGCCCTCCAAGCAATAATACCAAATGACACAGTTAATGTGGTTCCTCATTAAGAAAATGCAATGACTGATTAACACTTCACTCCTTCACATCTGAGATCACCCACATTCCCACAGGACATCTGAGTATTTCCTTTTATCCTTGTCAAAACTGTACAGTGGGAGGGGAATGTGGCTGTCTCCCACAGGCTGCTTAGTGATGTTGGCAGTCTTTTAACATGAGAGGCTCAGGCTGCAGTATTGGTCTGCTCATACAGAGGGATTATGAGGTTCATTTTTGCATGGACAAAGTGAACATGAGGACCCACTCACTGCTTAGAGATAACAAATCATTGCTGGGATAAATGGAAGCTGAATTTCGGGGAGTGCAAGATGTCAGTCCCTGTTGTGGGGTTTTAGTACTGCTTGATTGGGCTGCACGGAAAAGTGCTGAGCTTGTCTGGAAAATCCATGACCACACAGAGGAAATGAAACTTAGAGAGTAATCTGTGGTTCTTACCATTGTAGGTAAGTGTGGCATGAAATTAATTGTTTAAAAATTGCACCTTGCCCTAAGTGTGGTTATTCAGGTATGACATTTATCAGACTAGATTCATGGCCAGATGATACACTTGGAGACAGTAATGCAGGTGTGTGCCTTGCCATAAGCTCTCTCCCACAGCCACAGCTCTTACATTGTGGTTGTGTAATAGCTGAAACTCACATGAGCTGAAGATGATGTGGTCCAGCTCCCCTTCCCCTGCCCTTGAATGTCCTTTCCCACCCATTTCCAGTGGTACCACTGGTACCACTGAGTGTGAACAGTGGCAAGTCAGTTCAGGAAGCTGATATAACTAAAATTGGACCTGGCATGGTTGTGTGGCAACTTCTGCTGGTAAGAAACCCCCTACAAGTCATTATTTTATGGCCTGTTTCTCCTAAGCAGTAGTGCAAGCCACAGACATGGCTTTGCAAGACTTCTCCTTCCTCTGCTCCTTCTGTACCAGTCCTTCTTTACCTTGGGGGGAGCTGAACTGTCATGACACTGGCCAGATCCTAGGTATAGCCGTACTGTCAGCTTCCAAATGCCTAAACTCAGTTTTCCCTAATCTGCTGAAAGACTATAGCTGATGCTGAAGCCAATCTGTGGAAATACCAAAAAGGAGCATAAAAAGAGGAAAACAAAGATCTTAATGAATGCAGGGAAATGTGATTCAGTAGTAAGTTACATGTCTAGGGATGTGCTTTTTACTAAGCCCATCCTTTTCAAATTACTGTTCTCTGTATGGTGGTAGGAAATCTCCACTTCTCCCACTGAACCTAACTATTCACAGCCTCTCTTCTATTTTTTCCCTTCTAAAAAAGTAATTTTATTCAAGACAACACTGCTCCTCCTAAACCTAAATGTTCAGAGCATCATGACCAAATGCCCAGTTTGCTACTTTTGGCCATGCTTCAGCAGAAATCAGTATGGCCAAATTGCAAGGAGTAACTCTTCACTGAGAGGGTGTTCAGTCCCTGGAACAGGCTCTCCAGGGAAGTGGTCACAACCCTGAACCTGTCAGAGGTCAGGGAGTGTCTGGACGACAGTCAGAGTCATATGGTTCAGTTTTAGGTAGTCCTAACTACCAGCAGGCAGCTGGGCTTGATGTTCCTTAGGGGTGCCTTCTAACTCAAGATATTCTGTGATTTTGTTTCTATGAACTCTGGTTCAAGCTTTTGTGGACAAACCTGAAAAGTATAAAATACCAGACTAATCTAATTTTAAATAACTAAGGGATAGCCTTATATTATACTGCTGGGAAACAAATGGTCTCCATGGCCAGAGACAGACCAAGAAACAGTACTCTGTCAAAGTCCTGTATTGACAGGACTTCTGGGCTGGATCAACTCTTTTTGGTATTGAAATGATGCATTCCCCCCTTCTCCTCTCATTTTTCTACCTAACAACTTTGCGACCCCAGGCCTGAATAAAAGAAGTCAGACTTTATGCTTTTCTAGTTTATGTATTTCCATCAAGACTGAAGATTGCATGCCTGGGACTTGGCAATAACAGTATAGAGCAAGAGGAGAAGCAATAAACTTATTATGTCTGTCAATAAAGTCAGCAAGTAAGTCTTGGAACACACACATGGAATAAAACTGCTGAGTAAGGGAGAGAGACTTTTCCAATTATAACAACACATTAACACCCATGTCAGAGGTTGAAATATTAAAAAGCAGTTAACAGGTCTCTTGAGAAGCTCTGGTAATGCACTGCAGCTCTGCATACTTGCAGACAATGTAAAAAGCCACAACATTATCCCTTAATACCACACACTTGATGTGCAGAGCTCAATTAGTGAAAGCTGTTCAGGAACCTAAATGTTAGTTCTCCTGGGAGATGCCCTGCCGGAGAACAGAAGTTAGAGCACTGTGCACCCCAGGACCCAAATGTGCACTGCCAGGCTGGGACGCTGCTGAAGGCTGTCTGAAAGCCAGCAGCTGGAGAAAAAAATTAAAGGTGCTGCTGCCTTTTTACACAGATAAATGTCCTCACTCATGACGGCCCTTGGGTTGTCTGTTGTTAACCACTACGCTTGAGGAAACAACACTTTGGTTCTAACAATCATAAATGCAGTTTCAAGCATGCCACACATCTCCAACTACAGCTAGATTTTTTTTTTTTTAATAGAGAGGTCTACCCCCAGTTAGTTATTAAAACTCTGTATCTCTTATGGCTCTTATGCAATTAACTACTCTCAACCTACAGATTCTTTTACTGAGCGTCATTGGGAAACAGCATGTGTCTTTTCCAACATCTAGCTGAAATGTTCTTATCCAGTATATTTTCCAGCATGGGTGGCTTAGTGCCAGGGGTGCTAGAGTTGTCAAAAGTACTCTAGGGTCCATGCACACGCCACTGAGTCCCACCTATCTCACAGTCCCATGCTACCGATGAGCACATTGCCTGCTTCTCCGCCCTACAGCATTTTATGATCTTCACAGCTGGCCCAGCTGGCCTATGGGACACACATTGATGGACTGTCCTGGTTTAGGGCAAATTTTGGGAGGAAACCTCCTGTCCCAGAGTCACTCTAGGACATGGACTAAGGTTGGTATTGGAGTCCATGATTGTTTCCAGCTTATCTGCTGAATTTGACTCGCTGTTGTACTGTATCTGTGCTTGGCCTACTCTTAGGAACACATGTGAATTGACTGTCCTCCTAGCTATTCACTGGTTTAGGGGAGAAACTAACTTCTTACTAAACAATATTTGCTTGCTTAGTATTATACTATAATTGCATCTAAGTCACTGGAGAAGAGGCTTTAGTTTGTCTGTAAACTCCATGGCTTTTGTGGTTTTGTTGCAATGATTTCATACCCTGAATTTAAATAAATTGGGAAATAAGAGACTGTTGTAGAGCCCACCCAAAAGATTGGTGGTCTTCCCAGTGCACTGATCAGGCAATAAGAAGGGAATGTAAAACCTACATCTGACCAAAACAATACGAAACCAAAGTTTCTGCATGCGCCACGCCAGACAAACAAACAAATGCTGAGCCTAGCGAATTTTGTAGTCAATATGCTCCATCATCAGCATGATAACTTGGTAGATGCAGTCAGATCAAAGGTTTCCTTTCAGTCCCAAAGCAGAGGCTGTTCAACAATGAAATCACAACAGTTGCTTCTGCTAAGCAAAGCTGCGCCTGGTTCTGCCTGAGATAAAGCTCTGCCTGTTGGGAGGAAAATCTCAGTCACTGTGGCGATGTCATCCTCGCCCTGCGTGGAAGTTGCTTTTATGGGTAACAGCTGTTATTTTCATTCAAATCTGAAAGACCTGTCTACATGTTTTGGTGTTGTTTTTTTTCCCTCAGTATAGGATGTGAGAGAAGGAAAAATAACCAAATTGACCTTTCAATTGACAGAGATGCAGTGTAAAAAGAACTCCAAGAAATGAATATCCTTACAATTATGCATAGTAAGGCATTCTTACTCAGTTTTTCTCATGTAAAGAAAACCAAGAAAAACAGAGCTATTATGACTTTACCCACCTACAGACAAAGATCTTCTGAGAAGATCCTATTTCTCAGACCTTTGTCAAATTTTCAGTCTATCTAGTGGGAATTCTTTTTCCTCCCTTAAAAGATAAATATGCCAAGTATTCTCAAAGGACAACGGCTTTTCATCTGAGACAACAAATGTCATCACTGTTTCTCATTCTCAACCTTGCCTTCCTTTCCCTGCTCCATCTTTTATCCCTATCCCTCTAGCCATGGGAATACATATTCTCCTTTGCCATTAATCCCTTTTCCTGAGATCTTAAAACATTTGGGGACAATATATACTGAGACAAAAACTGCACTTCAGGAAAATAGCCTATCTTTCTGTTTGGTTGTAAGTAAAATATAGTAGAAAAACTTTAAAAGAATGAGAGTCTGGTGGCAAGAGAAGGCAAGGCAAGGAAAAGGAAAGGGAAAGGACATCTAGGAGCCATAGCTAGGAGATATTCAGAGATCTCTCACTCTGAAATAGGCTGGGTACACAGTTGAGGCCCAGAGGACTGAAAAAAACTGTGGAGGTACATTTCTGCCCACTTTCATGGGGTCATACACCACATTTTCATTGTGGGAGCTGTTCTGGAATTGCTTGAGACTCTAGAGAGAGAGAGTTTGGCCAGTTCTGTACAATACTCTTGTGTCTTTTGATGCCTTGCCCAAAATATTTATATCTCCAAATAAGGCTTCCCAGAAAACAAACAATAACAAAATACTCTAGAGATGAAATTTGTGTATGACTCTGATATATAAAAAAACACACTTTAGTGTATATATGCCCCACCATACTTCCTAACTTCCTTTGCTACCTTCTTTGTGTTCTTAACAGATTTTTGTGTCTCCCTCCTAGATCTTTAAAGACAGAAAATGAAATGATAGAAGTCCCAGTGCTCAGCATCATTGTGCAATGTGAATTTGAAGGACTGGAACATTTCAATCTAGTACATGGACTTCTGCCATTTGAACTAAGGAAACCCACTGCTTTTGTGGGTAGCGTAACATAATTGCAGGGAAAAGCCCTTTAAAGCCAGATAGTGAAACATCTGTAGTGCAAAAAGACATTGTCTGCCAGTTGATATCTCACTAATTATGTCCAAAATAAATGGTTTTGACTTTTTTTTTTTTTTAACTTACCCTTGTTATATCCAACATCAACGTTTTCAACCTGGACAATGAAAGATGTAATGACTGATAAAAATTTAAATTAGATCTGAGTGGTATGACAAAGAGCATTGAGTGAGACTAGAGATAGGCAGAACCACCTCTGGTACCTACCTAGGTGAGGAAACAAGCCCAAATGCACTTCCTAATTTGGTATTAAGTCACAAGGATGCTGTTTTGTGCAAGAATCTCAATGATCCTGTTTACTTTTTCTCTCTTGACCTCTCTCACTTCTGTTCTCTTGAATTATTTGATAATCATTGCAACATATCTAAAACTGAATTACAAAGCTGGTGTTGGTGAGTCTGGCTCACATTCAGATTTCTTGGTATAGGTGCCTTATTTTGGTATAGCAGTGACCATAGGCTATGAGTTCAAGAGGTATTATTTAGGCTGCTTCCTAAGATGGCCAAACTTTGACTTCATACTCAAGAAACAGAAAGGTGGTAATGATGCCCAGAGCCCTACTGCAGGTACCTGGCTTGGCATTGACTTCATAGTAAGAACCAGAAAATTGCAGATATTTGTATCTTTGTGGTGCTGTAGACAGAGCTGATTTCTCCATGCAGCCTTTTAAACCAGCAAGCTCAGGGTGACATCGAGAAAGAAAGTTATGTTTGGGCATTTTAGGTAATCAGCTGCCTTCCCACCACTTTGCCTTTAGGCTTGTGCTTGGAGAATGGGAATTTTCCTCCACGCAATTCCTCCCTGCTGTCAGCCGTCTTTAAGCTGACTCTGTAGCTGCACTGAGAGACGTGCTGGCCTGCAGGGCCATCGATACTATGCAAATTCACCCTGTAAGTAGATTACCTGTTACTGTGGGAACAGACTAACCTGCATCTGCCAATTTGCTTTCGCTTTTACTGGACAAGGTTAATGATGAGAATAAGCCTAATCTTGTAAGAGGTTAAGCAATTTATTACAGAACAGGAAACTGAGTTACAAAGAACGACAAAAATAAAGCAGTAGTGCTGCTGTCTTTACTTGGTTCCTTCTGGGTTTCTTTTCAGCATTTTGAATTTGGTTAATACTTGGGGTTCAGGAAAGTAATATTTCCTCATTTTGGCAGACGGATATTCTTCATATTGATAGGTAGATATTCTATGCTAGTAAAAAACAGATTTAGTTAATTTCTGTGATAAATACTGCTAATTTTTAATGTATCAGAGGAAATGAATTGCTCACTCCATCTTATTTGTTGGTGGTTTCTTTTTCTGGTTTGGTTTTTTTGGGGGTTTTTTTGG
Source organism: Donacobius atricapilla (assembly GCA_013397315.1). NCBI lineage: Eukaryota > Metazoa > Chordata > Aves > Passeriformes > Mimidae > Donacobius > Donacobius atricapilla. Next base: position 298,478 of record WBMY01000383.1, read on the forward strand.
TAGTGTGTTGACTGTATGTTGCAGAACTACTTTCAGGTTAATTTTAAGCTTAATCCACCTCTTATTCCCCCCAAATTCAACCAATAGTGACTCCCATACAGACAGTACAATGCAACTTCTAAAAACTATACCCAAAACTTAAACTTGAACACAGTTTTAGAGTGAAAAACACTCCTACCAGAATGAAGAGCTATGCTTATTTTGTGATAACTAACTCCCCAGGTATTGAGGTCTAATGCTGAAAATGGTGCATTGCGAGCAAGTGAAAAGAGTAAATGGAAACTGCACAAACCAATTTGCACTTTTCACTTATGCTTCAGAGCTCTGAATGTCACCTTGGGTTGAAAACTTCTTAGTAGTTTTCTCTAGCCATCTGAAACCATTCTAATACACTGAAAAATGGCAGTGACATTTCCCCAAGATATTTTTATGCGTGATACTTGGTCAGTCCTAGGTGAGAAGTGTTATAAACGACAAAAAGTGTGTCCTCAGTAGGACAGCTCTTTTTTCCCCCACAGTATATGCATGTTGTTTTGGATTTTTTTTTTTGAAGAATAATTTTAAAATATTAAAACACTGTATTAAAAGTATTGTATTTTTAATTCAGAAATAAAACTGAAGTAATAAATCCCCTCCTCTCCTCTTTTCTCCTTTTTTTTCTCTTTAGGTAGACAAAACAGCAGTTGCAGTTACAATTCATTCACTTGCCATTCTCTGGTCAGACTGAACAGAGCCTCTGAGTGCAACCTCCTCAATATCAGCAAGGGTATTTGGACTGGCAGACAAAGGTTTTAATTAAATGAATATTTCCTTTCTCCCCACATGATGGTGACTGATCTTCAAACAAACCAGTGAACTTCAGGTGAACTATAAACTTTAGGTGCATATCGAAACTGGGAAACAGATCCAAACCAGCCCTGGAGTAGACATTTACACACATGCCAGGTTTTATAGTGTTTTGGGGTGTTGCCTTCTGTGGAAGAATGTTTTACCCTCTACCAGACTGGCTTAGGAAAGGTTATTTTCAGGTTTTAGCTTCTCTTGGAGTCCCTGGAATAATGCTGGGTATATCAAAATATGCTCTTCATGTTGTCATAGCTGAGCAGGCAACAGATAGAAACACAGAATACTATACTTTTTGCTATTAAAAAACCACACACATCCTCTAGAATTAAGGTGGATTTAGAGCAAAATGTGCCCTGGACAAACTGAATGCTTACATGCTTCTCTTCTGGTAGAGCAAGATGACTCCATCATCCCATGAGCATCTGGTGCCAACTCTCCTTTTTCTGAAGAAAGAAATTATTTAAGATGAGACCATGACCTGCTCTGTAAGAATTACCATCACTACCTCTGAGGTAATGTAAGCTAAAACATTTCTTGCTGAATTAAGCTACAACCCTTATGCTATTTTTTGTGCATATATACTAAGAAAATAAAGGAGTAATTTCTACTGTCAAAAGGAATCTTAAATTAATATTTTTCAAGTGAAATTTTATTTTGGACTGGGACCAAGTAGGAGTCACTTTTATTTCTGTACTTCTCACATAAAATCAGTGATAGGCCTTTAACAAAAAAGAGGGATGATTTATTACATAAAGAGGAAAGTCTATGACCTAAAACCAGAGGTGCTGTTCATGGATGTGATTTTCCACGTATGCGTATGAGCTTCGCTCTGTAAAGAGCAGAAAAGCAGCTGCGAGGGGAGTGGGAAGAGGACAAAGTCTCTGTGTATCACTTCAGAGGTGAAGCTGAGAAGCAGGCGCCCGCATCTTCAGGGCTGTTATGACCTTATATACATAACGTCCTGCCACCTTCCTCTTCTGTGGTGTAAACTGACCATGGATACCAAGTAGGGTCGGCAGGTGGGAGAATGCATCCGCACCTGCAAAAAACCCAGGTAAGGCATAGGACTGTCCGAATGTAAGTGATGTGCAGCATTGTCTGAAAGTAGCAGTAGGGCTGGAAGGCCAAGTAGCTCACTTTGAAATGCTCAGACGAGGGGTTGTTCCTTATTTGTTGTTTGCATTCAGTTTTTGTTTTGATTTTGGTTGGGTTGGCTGATTTTGTTGTTGTTGTTGCTGTTGTTGTTGTTTTTTCTTTTTTTTTTTTTTCCTTCAGAGATGTACATGATAATTGGTGTTTATTCAGATAATCAGCTTCACAGACAAGATTGGGAGCATAAGCTGGATTTTCACCCTTCTCTTTTTGAGAGAATCACGAAAGTGATTGTAAGAAAGCACTGGAAACACAATTCTTGGAAGTAATTTCCAGATGTCATGTTGAATTATAGAGAGACTCAGAGCTGATAAGTTTTCTATGTCTCTGTTTAATCCTCTGTAAAGTGAGCAAAGTAAAACATAGCTCAGAAGGATGTAGTAAATTACCAAAATGATATTGTGAAAGATTTCCTGTCTCTTTGGAAGAGGTGAGCTGTCTAGTGTGAGGTATTAATGTTCATCTGTGATGAAGCAATCACTGTCCTAGATAAAAAAAGGCAAAATCCTGTAATTTCGTGCTTCACTAATGATGACTGACAGCTAACTTTCAATTCATAATTATAGTCAAAACACACATCCATTTTTTCATAATAAGTGTTTGGATTTGTGTAACTGTGATGTAAGAAAAAAAATGTTTAGACCACTTCTTTAATTTCTGTAAAGAGGAATAAGGGAATAGCATTACATAATACACCAGTTTAAAAGAAAAACCATCAAAAACATATTTGCATTTTGCTTTCCTATACGTTACACATTTTCCATGTTATGTTAGAAATATATATTCACTTCATATGTAACGTATTTGCTATTTTCTGGTCTTCTTCCAAGACATTTTGCCATTATCCTGCCAGGACTGTATGTTGTCTGACCACTTCCCCATTGCAATTAAGGATTGAAACCACTTGCTTACGCACAACAGAGACCATCATACCTAACCCCAAAGGAGGCCAGAAACTCCTAGCACACTGCATTTCCCAGACCAACCAGGAGGCCCAGGGCACAGAAGGACAGCATGCTATTTGCAACAAGGGCTGGCACACTGACAGTCCACATGAGTGCAGCTATTCAAAATAAATTTAAAAAACCCCAAAACTTGTGTGTGGGGAGATTTAACACATTTCATAAAGAGATACTGCCTGAACTTCCATAATAAAATGAGATAAACTGCTTCAAAATCAGCTGTAAAGAAGATGCTACCAAAGAACCAGCCTCAAGGAATGAGGTTTAACCACATGTTTTTCTTCAAATCATGCAGTATATGTTTAGCAGATAATGTGCAGAATTGCAGGCTTGATTTGAACAGGCATCAGAACATGAAGCTTGCACAAGAAACACAGCCTTTCTTAGGAATTTCACTTTGGCCCTCCTACCCTTCCCCTGCTTTTCCTCCTTTATTTCTACAGTGCCAAAGCCAAAGAGGAGGAAAGATGATGCCTTGGGGTGCTGGAGGTGGGGTGTAAAAGAGAAGGAGGCAGTCTTTGACTCTAAATGGAAATATTTCATTGACTTCAGTGTGAAGATGAAAGTGATTTCTGAGTTCAGACTTCAGCTTTCATATGCGTGTGTGTGCATGTATTTGGGCTGGGGATAGTACTAATAAATCATGTTTATAAAACTCTAGTTTTCATAAGGCAAGACTTGTCCTATTACACAGCAACAGTGAAGTGTGTGTGAACCTGGTAATCTGTGCTGAAAATAATCTTTTCAGCCATCTCTGCTTCAAGCCTAATATTTACGGACTTTTAAGTGAAAATTGGTTTGGATCATCAGAGAATACATGAAAAACTGAGAAGGAACAAATTGTATTTGATATCTAAGTCCACGTGGCAACATTTCTGAAATGCTCTTGCACAGTTACAACGTGAGGACATGGTGTTTTTTTAGGATTAGGAAACAGTGGGAAAGGAAGAGCACTCTCAAATGATATACTGGCACAGATATGCATACACATAGACAGAGAGCCTAGATGGGGGGAGTGATCTCTCTGTGTGCATATTTAGTTTGAAAGTGGTTTAGTAAGAAAGTTCCAATTCAACAGTTAAGAGGAAAGATCTTCTTCACCTTCTGAATTTTCATATTAGTCTGAAGCGACTATGGATAGCAAATAAGAAGCTGTTTGGATTTATTGTGTTCTGGAGCCGTTAATTACAGTGAGTCCCGTTTCTGTTTATTTGTCTTAGTTCTTCTTGGTGTTGAAACACTGACCCTCATGGACATAAAAAAGATTATCTAGCTTCATCTGTCTCACCATCTTCTGTGGCTTAAGTCCTTGTGGTAGAGCACTTCCCCAGACTACATGACACAGCCAGATGTAGCAACCAGATACCAGGCTATGAAACAGCACTAATTTCAAATGTCAGCCTTCACACTCCATAAAACAGGGAGCATATTACAGTATGCATTAAATTCCAGAGCAAATAATACTTAAAATCTATGCGGATACATTGTAGATTTGAATAATCTGGCAGACTGTATTTGGAAATATTCTCTAAATTTCCTCTGTCCCTGCCCTGAGACTGTGGTAAATAGCACAGAGACCAGCTGTCCAGCCTTGTTTTTCTAAGCCATTGACTAAACAGTGAGTTCATGTTCAAGATAACTGTGGGGAACCAGTTCATGAACTTCTTGAACTCTGCTGTCCATAAGTGTGGGGATGGGATAGAAAAGCTGCCATTTAATTAATGATGAGTCTTGTAGCTAGAAATGAACCTTGGGGCAAGTAGGGTTTTTTTGTTTGTTTGTTTGTTTTTTTAAATGACAGGATGTCTGGACAGCAAAAATAAGTAAAATCCATTGACTTGTTGCCTGGGAAAGGCATTGCTCCATAAAACAGGAAGATAAAACTATCACCTGCATAAACAGTTCAAGGACTTGCAGTGCATGTTGGCTGCAATGCCAGAGCATTAATATGAAGCAGAATATGTGCTCCTTTCCAGATTCACTTCGTAATTTGCAAAATTGCTAGCACGGAGGTCTTTTTACCAGTGGCATCTATTTTATTGAGAGAGTTTGAAACTTTTGCTTTTCTTTGTGGGATTCAGTTTTCTGCTAATTACAGGCACAATAGGTACTGGTCTCTGAGACAAGAAAGCTGCACAGAATTTAAAATTGAAGTCTTCTCTAAACCTCTCTATTAATGTTGATAACAATACCTAGATACTGAGCCTTTCTCCCACAAAACCATTCACTATTATAAGTTTCAAACTGCATAAGAAACAGTCTCATTTTATAGATCTAAGGTAGAAACTACTTCAAGGTACACGCACCTTGCACAAGCATAGGATCATCTTCTCCTTTGTATTCAAAAGTCCTTGATATTCAGAAGCAGAAGTCACCACAGGAGAAGGACTGGAAAAGACCTTTCAAGATAGATACCTGCTATTGCAAGACTTAGAAAACACTTAAATAACTCCTTTCACAGATAAAGTCAAGTCTATCTAGTGAGGCTTCTGGAGAAACTCCTTGCTCCACTTACTCTAACTGACAGGTTATTCCAGAATATTACTCCTTACGTGGGTAAAAAAGGAGCTATGAAGCTGGTGAAGGGTCTGGAGCACAAGTCTTATGAGGAGCAGCTGAGGGAGCTGGGGTTTACCCACGAGAAAAGGGGTCTCAGAGGGACCTTATCACTCTCTACAACTGCTTTAAAGGAGAGTGTAGTGGGGTGGGGGATGGCCTCTTCTCCCAAGCAACTAGCAATAGGACAAGAGGAAATGGACTCAAATTGAAAGAAGAGAGGTTTAGGTTAGATATTGGGAAAAAATTTCTTCAACAAAAGGATTGCCAAGTGTTGGAACAGGCCGCCCAGGCAAGTGCTTTGGTCACCATTCCTGAAGGTATTAAAAGACAAGTCGTGCTTAGGGACAAGGCTTCGGGGTGGACTTGGCAGTGTTATGTTAATGGTTGGACTCGATGATCTTAATGGTCTTTTCAAACCTGAAATATTCTACCATTCTGTGAAAGCCTTCTTCTGATTTCCTGCTTAATAATCACTGACAATTTATATTGATTTGTTTGTCTGCAGACCTTTACTTTAAATAAGATCCTTTCATATGCCTATGTGTTTGTGACAATTATACCCCTTTAGCCTTGACTGAAAGCTTTTCACTCCTCTGATATTCTGACAGCACTTCTTTGTTCTGCTTCCTGTTTGAATTTTTTCTTCAGTGTGGGTACCAGATCAGGACAGATTGGGAGCTTTCACCAGGGTTTTAGCCCTGTTCCCATGTGTAAATAGATCTGGAAAAAGAGCACTGTATTTGGAGTGTCACCCAACTTCACCAGCTTGCTAGTAATTGCTTTTGAGGAAATAAAGCAAATGCTAACATTTGAAACTATAATTAGTAGGAATTTCTCAACAAGCAAAGTATTATTTTAACACTTTGCTTTTATATGAGGCATCAAAGTATTTTATGATATGTAATTAGGACTGAGATCTTCAAAAATGTGGCAGAATAAACAGCATTGTTCCCTGTTTCAGTTCATTCTTTTATTGTGCTTTTGTATGATGAAGCAGAATATGGTGTAATTGCCTGCAAGTAGTTATTCATGAAGAAACGATGCCATTTCTTCAGGCTCCAAGTGATGCTGAGGGAGTTGCTGCTTGCTACTTGAATATTTCCTGAAACCACTGCTGATTCTGTGTGGTTCTGATGCATTTGTTGAAGGGTATATACAAGTTTTAGCACTACAGCCCTACTGATAACTGATCAATACAAAAAAAGATAACAAGTACAAGTGCTATTTCTTTGCTTTTGACTGTGCTACAGAGGCTATGCAATGTTAGGTGGACTCAGACTTAAACCTGCTTCTGCTTTATAATGCTCCTGGGCTGCTTCTACCACAGTCTTTATTTGAACTGTTAAGTGGTACTGGCTGCAGGATCAAATGAGGTGATAAAGGAGGAAAAAAATTAGTGAACGTGTGTTTCAGCAGGTTACTTCAGTTACTGTGCAGGCTTTGGTCATCTGCAGTGCACTGGGGCTGGCATGTTGGGCACTGTGACACCAGACTTCACGTTGCCCTTAACAAAGCATTGGGGCACTGTCCTGAGCTGGGTCAGCAGTCAGTTCTCCACAGCAGGTACTTGCAATGAAACTCGCAAGGCCCGGTGCTGAGTGTGCAGCTCCTCAGACCTGCATCCCTGCTTTCAGGATATGCATTCAACATAACATCATAATTTACGTGAAGTCTTTCTCCAGTTCCATCTCCTTTCTGCACTGAGCATCCTACTAAGTTGGAAAATCCCTATTTGTTTTCCTTCTAATCATTCCAAGCAATGTGGAACAGTTCTGGCAGGTGGGCTTACGCAAATGCATTTGCTACCGCGTCAGAAGAACAGATGATTGTACTTCTTTTTGGGGACGTGGGACACGCTTCTGTGCCTTCATGGAGGCAGAATTGAAACCAGATGCTCTTGCCCCATGCTTTAACCACTGAAATACGTGGAGAAAAGAGGAAGTGTGAGATGAAGACAGATGTTCCAGATAGAGAGATATTATCTCTAAGGCAAACATTGTTTTCTATGGGAACACACCTATACACCACCTCCCTCCCCCATATTATTCTTTTCCCCATTTCCTTCCTCTTCAAAATCCCTAAAACTGTGCAAACTGGGAGAGCAAATTCTTCAGCCAGCATACAGATATGTGGTTAGGATTTCTTCTTAGGGATTCTGGAATATTTGTGGGCTTGAATCCCACTGGAAAAAAAGAAATGTGAAGACAAGTCTCCCACATCCTGTGGAGTGACTGTGGGAGCACCCGGCATCTCCTCCTCAATGGCTGTTCTGTGTCAAGCCCAGAGAGCACCTACAGACATGACCACTGCCAACAAGATGAGTGGGAATAAAGTAGTTTGTGAAATTTGATGGGATTTGATGAGAGCACTGTCAAAACTTTAAAGAGAAGGGTAGAAGCACTGCCTTTCCTCTTCCAAAAGGAGATCCTCTTTTGTCCTCCCATATAGCCTGGAATGGCATATCCCATTTTTAAGATGAAGATTTGTCTATATCAAGTGGACACTTAATTTATCTCAATCAACTTCCTTTCCAATATAATTTTGTATTTAGTACTAGATGATCTTAAAGATGATCTTTCCAATCCAAGATTTTCTATGACTAAGTTAAATTTTAAGGAGGGGTGTTTTTTGTGTGTTGACCTCCAAGTGTTTCATCTGGTTATTTTCCTATGGGTCTTCATCTAGTACTTCATGTTTCCAGGTCTCCTTTGTTCAATATCGCCTCTAAGGGATCTTTGCTACATCATCTGGTACTCAGTCCCCTCTTGTGAGCCACAAGCACTGCTGGGCATGTCTGACAGCTTCTGACTCATTCCTTGTTGTGATCACTGCTGTGTTATGCCTTTTCTTTTTGTGTCACGTCTTCCTGAGCCTGCCCCATCCAAGACTCAGCTTCCACCAAGGCTCCATCACACATCCACACACCATCAGAATCTTCAGGCAGCTTCAGGCACAAACTTAAACACAAAAAAATACCACCATTGACTTAAGGCAGCTCTGAGCCACAAGCTGCTGGAGTGTACTGGGAAGTCTAATTATACGCTTGCCCTGTTCTTTTATTTCTTTCCCGGGCATAAACTGTTGGCCACTCCTACTTCTGAAATCAGAACATTCAGAACATTATTCTCTTGTCTTAGCTGGGTTTACTCACTATTAATTTTGGGTTTCTTAGGCAAAAAGAGTCTGGATATTGAATGAACATGAAACTGTTCTGCTCCCTGTCACTGTGGATGCAGAACTGCTGGTGCTAGTGCATAATCCTGGGTTGGGAGTATTTTTTTTTTTTTGCCTGAACCAGCCAGTTCAAGAAATCAGACCCAGAAATTCCAGTGTAGTGGCTGGAGCTCCAGACTCCACTTGATTAACAAAACCGTCCCTGTGAAGGACAGGCTCCAAGCAACTGCAGTCTGGTTTCCAAAGAGCAGGGCTTGGGCTAGCCACAGTGCTTTCCACAGCTGGACATGGCTACTCCTACTCTACAGCATCTGCCACCCACACAGGCCAGTGTGAGTAGATGGATCTCCATCTGACTCAGTACTGCTCTTACCCTCCTGTGTGAGAAAGCTGTCCTGTGGCACAGCTGCTGTCAACAAATGATTTGTTTTCAACTGCATATACCTTAACCCAACCTGATCAGTACCAGCAGCAACAGATTCTTCCTTAGCATCAGACACATTCCACAATTTCTAGGCAGTGCTGAAAGCAGTAGATGTGTAGTAGCAGCTTGGAAGACAGCCATAAGAGAGTAAAGTTATACAGTTATACAGTTCCTAGCTGCAATGTAAACTGAAATATTTAAATTTAGGCAGCTGGTCTTAATAAAAACTTAGGGCTGTGTGTATTTCAACATAAAATCATGGAGAAGGAAAGGCTGCTCAGTGAAATAAAATTGAAAGTGTTCATCTAATTCTAACAGCATCATTTAATGAAAAATACTATTTCTGAAATACTTAAATACATTCAGCTTATTGTATTGTATGATGTTTTGATTTGTTTCATTTGGAAAATAAAACTGAAGCACTTTTAATGTGTAGTTTGACCAGAGTGGCCTTGTCCAATATCAAACTCTTCTGACCAAAGTGCCTCACTGCCTATGCTCCTGGTATGGATTATAATCACTGGGATGTACCCTCACTTGACTGTTGACTTCATCTCCGGAGTTTTGCAGCTCTGCATGTCACCTGTAATTTGAACATGGACTAGGATACTTGAAACTGAGGCACCACAAATAAATGTGCCATGACAGTCAAGTGACACTAAAGAAATCTTTTACATTAAAAAATGTTTCAGCATATCTGGCTTAAAAAATATCCAGAAAGTCTCTCTTCTGCAATAGAGGTCTTAAGGTGCTGCAATCCTAATGTATGAAACCTGTACAATACAAAATTAAATTGTGCAAATGCATATAAGGTGACCTCTAGCCTTCTTACTGGAGAAATCTGATCCAAAACATATTGTACTCCTGAAAAATATATTCACCAAGTTCTCTGAGCTTTTTAACAGACTCTGAGGACTTTAACTACTGACAAGTAGTGTGGGTTTTTTTCAGTTTTACCAAACCTAGAGAGATATGAACTCTTCTCCCAGTATTTTCCCCTACATCCTGTTGCTGTCTTCAGCTTTAAAATAATGTAAGAATGTTCCTACAATTTTCCTTTCAGTTAATTTCTCCTGAACAGGGACGAAGTTACTTCTACTGTCTTAAGTGTTTTTACATAAATATAAAAGACTAATATACTAATTATTTCAGTTGATATTTCAAAATCAATTTCATTGTTTTGACCGGTGTCATACCCATTAGACTAGAAAGAAGCAGAATGGCAATTTGCTGGAAAACTTAAATGACATTTTAATGCATTTTTCCACTCTTTTAAAATATAGTAATTATTTCCAGTGTATCAATTGCTGTTTCTCAGACTTTTCTAGAATAGTTTTTTAAATAAAAGCCTAGGTTTTCACTAAGGCATTCTCTGTTATTGGTCATATTTTGTCATCCTTCTCTTTACACGTACATATTTACTTATATTAACCACTGTATAGCGTGTTGAGAAGTGAGAAAAAAAAAAGGGTAAAGTTCATTTAATGACAATTTTGGAAGTTGTAGAATTTCATTCCATCCCAACATACATGGAATTTCTGCCTATTCTTACCACTTTCATCAAAACATCCCTATGCACACTGAGTAGATCAGAATTTCAGTACAGGATTATCTTCACATCTCCTAAAGAGTCTGTGCTGTTCCTTGGAACCCTTACTGTCCAAAACACACTCAAAATAGATACAACTCAATTAAACATTTGTGTCAGGTCAAAAACAACCTTTGGCGAATGAAATAATTTCACTGTCACTGACTGACAATATTCCAATCAATAGTAACACCAGAAACTTTAGTTACAAACATATGTCCACAGAGAAAAAAATCTTTCTCATGTAAGAATATAATACTTGTTTAACTGCTTTATCAAAATGGAATATTTCAGCTGCATAGTCTCTCTTGAGGTAGAAAACACTGTATTATATGAAGTTCAGGTCAAGACAAGAACTTTTTGTGATTCTTTGTGTTTTGAAAGAGAACAAACTAAAATTAAAAAGCCTAAATTTCCCCCCTCCCCCCATAATGTTTTACTTTGACCTGCAGGCTTGTTGCTCTTTGACATTTTCAGATTTTTCAAAACTTTCAACTTTGCAATGAGAATTGGCCTCGCAATGAGAACTCCTTTCAACACAGCCTTTTTATGTAAACACAGTTTCCTGTTTTGCTTCAAAGCAAAACGATGAAAAAAAATCCTAGCAGCTATGCAGTCCTATCACAACAGGTACTATATTTGTGATCATCTCTTGCAACACAAGTATTTTATAGGCAATAGGAAAAAGCTCAGGGGCCAAGAGTTCATATTACAGGGCCAGGACTTTGTTTATGGGAACATTTGTGTATGTCTTTAGTCCTCATACAAGCAAAAAAATGACAAATATAAAGACAAAAGTACTTTTATAAGGTCCACAGAGACAATTGTGTAAATGACATACTAGATGAAGGAGATTAACTTTCGTGCAGATGAACTACTCTTTGAGTCCAAAGTATAGAGAAAATAAATTGTAGCTTATTGCTTTGAATTCCATTTCATGATCTTAATCAGTTGGACATTTGAGAGAAGAGTGTTTTCTATTTTGGGAGCAGAGGGTGATCCTGACCCAAATAAGAGTATAAGCGGCGACAGAAGCAGAATGATCAGAGCAGACAGTAATCAAAGATCAGCAAGGCTTGAGAAATAGGGAAACTCAGAAGTCTTTATCAAATTCATCTGATATGAAATCTGGTATCTGATCGAGTTGCACATTTTGGTTCTCTGGCCCATCTTTGGTCTTGCAGTGTCAGAACTGCAAGGTTAGAGATGGAGTGGTTCTTTTGGGAATATAATTTTCCAAATGGTAATGGTTTTCCAAGTGGGTGTCGCTGTTCTTTCCTAAATAGGTATCCTGTGGTGGGTGCTTGGTTTCACCTACAGAGCTCCCTAAGTGCAGTGAATACATTTTGTGCTGCCTATGGTGCTTCAGAATGTTCATGTGTAGTATCTGTATATTTTGGTGGTTCTGTCAGAGCAGGTGTTTATCATGAGGGCTGTGGCAATATTTGGGTATGATTTTCCTGAGCTTTCTGGCTCTAGCCAGCATACACTGTCTGCCAAAATTTGCTTTCAGTGATGGAGCTAATGATAATGAGTGTGGTTTGAAGGGAAGGATGGGTGTTTCTAGGAAAAATAATTTCAAGGTATGATTTTCTTCCAATATAAGCTACAACTTGTTAACATTTTCCAGTATACATTTCTTGCATAGTGTGGTATATGATACCCAGTAGGGGATTTCCTCTTTGTATTGTAGTAAGTTTGGAAAAGGCTTAGATGGCTTCTTCAAATATGTGATCCTAGTGGAGTGTCAGTGTTGGATGAGCATCATCATTAGCATTGTGAGGGTGTGTCATGAGTGCTTTCCTCAGAGCAAATGAGGTGATGTCTGTGGGCTATATCAGATTTTCTAGTGTGTTTTGGATAGCTGATGGTTTGTGGAAGGAGGTGTGTTGGTCTGTGGATTTTCTGCATATGGTATTTTGACGGTTGCTATTTTTTATGTTGACCTTGGTGTCTAGAAAGTTGATGCTGATGTAAGTTTTCCAAAGAGTTTGATGGGCAATTCTGGTTGCTGAATTTGTGGTAGAAATCAATGAAGCAATCTAAGTTTTCAGTACAGATGTCATTTATGTACCCCTAGCACACCCTAGAAACCCATGCCGGTTTGGTGGGAAGGTTCGTATTTTACATGGGGCGACTCATGATGAGCCTGATGTCCTGGCACTTGGATACAAGTACCTGGGTGCTTGTAGTTGCATCTGAGATTTTGTGAGGGTGAAATAGTTGTGGATAAACATAAAACAGATGCGCTTGGTCATTCAGTGTCAAGAGATTGGCACATATAAGACACTTAGGCACAGGGTCAGCGGTAATGGTTGCCTGGTGTAGTATACGATGGCAATACTAAAGATGGTGCCAGTAGAGAAGATAGGTAATGAAGCAGTGATCCTGGAGGAAGCATGTTTGTCTGGAGAAAGTTGTTTCCATATGCGACAAAGTATTTAAAGATGGTGTCTGCAGATCCTCATAGCTTTTCACTGAAAGTCTCCTTCCTTTTCCTTCTGCAAGATTCTGGAAGAGCACCTTCAGGTGGCAAGAGCTGACATAATTCTTTTCCATCTTCATTAGGAAGAAATTTGAACTCTAGGGTGAAAAAAGCAGAGGTCTTTCTTGAGTTCCTTCTAACAGGAAAGCATAAAAAATCATGTGCTAGCATCACTGATACCATCCTAACTTCTCGTTTAACTAATTGGTGACTGGATTTTAAAAATTATGTAGACCCTTAAAAAGCCCCATTCATACTTTTAAAAAATTCTTTATGAAAGAATTGTTTTGTAGACCAATGTAAAATTGATTTAGGAGGGTGGAACTCACTCTAATGTGAGATTATTTTTATGGTTATTTTACAGGTGATGGTGACTATTTAACCTTTTTTTTTTTTTCTAGAAAAGTTGAGACACATTTACAGGAAAACTCCCTCCAATTGGACTACAGACCACAATGCTCCCAATGTTTCTGAGAATAAAAGTAGACATTTAGAAAGAAGAAACAGTGGTAGATAATCAAGGTTGGGGCATTCCTCCCAATGACTTTGTGGTGGGTGATGTTGAGATGCAGGTCCTGTCATCATCATTTCTCAGGTGTTGTCTTATTGGTGAAGGAATTGCCATTACACTATTTGGGTTCAGTGCTAAAACATTAGTTTCTTTTGATAGCAATTTGTTGCATGGTGGTTTGGTGAGTTCCTGTTTCCTTTACTTTGTTGGAGCTCATAGTTATGTCTGGTTCTGTCAACCTCTCTGCAAGGTAAAATTTCCTCAGTTTCCTAGATTAGAGAGACCTAAAGAAGATATTATGTTTTGTATTTGAGTTGAAATACAGACTTTTTCGACAGACAGGATGACCTGCAAGAGGGATCTGTGTCATTCTCCCATGTTCCTCAAAGCCTCAGTGGACTTCAATCCACTTTTATATCTGACCCAAACAGGACCCTGAGAGGACCATGAGAAAGAAAATGCCGACAAACTGTAGCATGGCTTTATGAAGAAGAGATTTTGGTATCGTATGTAAGCTGAGATATGGAGAACACCCGAAGATGTTCCTAACCAAGGGTTCAGAAATGTTTCCATAGCAGGCTGGCTGCATGTGGGAGATGAGGAGGCTCTGAGCTGGTTTCACTGGCAGCCAGGTGTTAGCACACCTCTGTCATGTCTTTAACCCATTCCTTTAACACGATTGTGAACTGCGTTGCTTCTTTGGATAGTGCAAATCAACAGCATTTGTGCTCATTTTAGCCCTGCTTGAGTGAGGAGCGAGTGAGACAGGGAGGGGTTGACAGGCCCTTGGTCCCCTGAGGACGGACCCACCAAAGGGGCCAGGGGATGTGCACCCGACGTACACGCTGCCTTCAGATACCGGGAATTTAGGGGAAAAGGACCCTCCAGATGCAGCCAGGGGCTCAGGGCAGCCGCGGCTGACGGGGCCGCCCGGCTGGAGCGCAAAGCTGAGTGAGTGGGGCGCGGGCGAGGCGGCGGCAGGCGGCGGAAGCAGGGCTGCGCTGCTCGGGGCCGGGCAGCGCCCNCCCGGCGCCGCCGCCGCCCCCGCCGCCCGCGCACCCGCCGACCGCATCCCGCTCCCTCCTCGCCGCCCTGGTCCTCCTGGGGCTGGGGCAGGTGGTCTGCAGCGTCGCCCTCTTCCTCTACTTCCGAGCTCAGGTAAGCGGGGACTGGCGCGGGCGCATCCCCCTGTTTCAAGTGCGGCCGCGTCGCACCCTGCAGAAGAGGGGAAGGCCCTCGTGTAGGTGCGATCGAGGCCGTTAATTAAAGAAAAACCAAAACCAAAACCAAAAGTTTTAGAACACACTTACCTATCTCTGAAGTTGATCCAGTTCTGAGAGGGGTCGGGCCAATGGGCTCCCAGTGCTCTGCCCAGCTTGTGCTGTCCCCTGATCACTGGAGCCCCTCAGGACGAGGGGTTCCAGGTAGCGCTCCGGGCATCGGGTGCTTTTTGGGATACACGGCTTCGCGGCGAGGTTGGACGGGAGGGGTTCCCTGACTCGGGAAACACGTTAGTCATGATCCTTCACCTGAAGTTTTGTAGGGCTTTGGTTTTTAATGATCGGCTTTCAGTTTTCCACTGGGGAGAAGTCTGACATTGGATATTAGAAAATGGTTCTTCACCCAGAGGGTGCTGGAAGCAGGCTTCCCAGGAAAGTGGTCACAGCACCAAGCCTGACAGAGTTCTGGAAGTGTTTGGACAATACTCGCAGGCGCAGGGTGTGATTTTTGAAGATGATGCTGTGCGGGGTCAAGGGTTGGACTCCGTGATCCTTGAGGGTCCCTTCCAGCTCCGTATAATCTGTGATTCTGTGACGTAGCTGAGGTCTTTGGGTGCCATGAAGGTTTCTCCTGCCACGAGCAGGAGAAAATGGCTTTAAGGACAGAAAATGTCATCGTGCAACGCCGCTCGTGTGATGGTTTGTCACTTAGGCTGCGCGGGGGCACTGCAGAGGAGCGGCGTCTTGTGTGCACCTGCGCATCGGCCAGAGGTGCCTGCCGCAGCTCAGGAGGTTTTTTGGGGATTCTGGGGATTTCTGGAGAGAGCCGCCCCTCACCTGCCAGGCCTCGAGTGTGCCGGATGGCTCGGAAGAGGCGGCGGTGCGTGCCGAGAGGAGCGCGGGGAGGTGTCGCCGCGGGGGCAGATAAGGCGATGAGCGGTTGGGCTTTCAGAGAGGAGAGGAGCCGGCTTCTTGGAAACGGCTCGGCTGCCTGGATTCCCTCACTGCTGCATCTCCTACCCTGCAAGGCTGAGCCCTCTCGGAGGAAGTGGGGAGCTGCCAGCTACTTGGTTCTCAGGGCTAGGTGTTAAATTTCTGCTCGGCTTTATTGTTGGATGCTAGTTCTGTTAACGTGGGTCTGACTGCCGTCATGGAAGTGGTACTTCTGTTGTGTGTACTTTTCGTTTGAAGTCGGCAGAGACTGGAAACCTGTTTCTTTTGATTTACTTTCTAGGTAGAGGCACTTGATCTTGAGGTAGCAGGCTGGATTTCTTAACAAAGTGTACTCTAAAACAGGTGTTGCACAAGTGTATACCCACTTAAACAAATGAATGGCTGTCAAATATACAGTAGTGCTGCCGATAATTTATTATGCAGACTATTTTGTATTTTTTTACTGACAATGCCTTTGTGTTTTCCATTTTTTCCAAAAATAAAGTGAAACAGCAATACAGCACTTAGTTAATCATAACTTGTATGTTTCAGAAGAGTGGCATCTAATTTCTGGGACTCATTGTAAAGTATCTTAAAGCTGCTTGTTTGCTTGATAGTGAAATAAATGAATGTCTGCTTCAACTTGTGACAGGGGAATGTTTTTCACTCCAGATGTTCATGAACCTGAAAAGGCATTCTTGTCAAAACATAGCTTAGAGATGCACACCTATACATTCATTAGGGAGTTTGAGAGCCCTTGCAATCAAAACAACTAATCAAAGTAAACCCCCTTATTAAAGACTTTCTGATAGGTACATGTCAAGTTTTCATGTGTGCCTAACAAAGGGTAAAAAGAACCATAATGGCTATTTTTCTTTTGCTTCTTTGATTTAAAAAAATGGTATGGTTCAGGTGTAACTCTGGATTTGACAGCTTAACTCTCTTGCTAGTTTCTTGTTTCTATAGATTTGGAGTAGTGCTATTGAATGGAGTCTTGTAAATTTGAATTTCCAAAACATCTAGAAGAGGTGATATAACTCAATGTAGGCTTGACTGAAGTCATTGCCTGAAAGAATTTTAATGGAGAAAATGTAATCAATGGAAAACAGAATAATAAGTATACTCTTGAACTAAGTACATAATTCACTATAAGAAGATATGATGGTTCATATTTGTTCACCACTTCTAATTGTGAAATAAGATAGGTGGAAAAACATAGTAGGTCCTGCAGCAGTTAATTCTTATTTCACACTCTTAGAGATTTATTTGATTTAAATAGGACATGATCAGACCTCTTTCTTTTGAAAATATTTCTGTGAAGTTTGATTTTATTAAGCTACTTCAATTTGGCCTTTTCAGTGTAAATTTCAGCTATTTTAGTTCGTACCTTAATAACAGAACTTAATTATTTTAGATTAATTTTGTTCAATCTGTGAGGTGTTAGTAGTAGAAGCTGTGCATGAAAAGATTTGAATTGTTTGCTTGGTAAATTAAGCCAATGTGAGTTAGAAAGATTTGACTGTATAGGCTAATAAAATTTCTTAATATCTTAGAAGCTCTTTAAAACCTCTGAGAGTCTGAGTAAACTCTGACTCAGTTTTACCGCTCACATTTTGTCTGTATTCACATAAAATCATTTGGGCTGGATCATGACACACTATAAGCTGAGACAATAGTTGAGGTTTTGGTTTTTCCTTAATTTTGTTTATTTTGTGGCTTGAGCGTTTGGAATTTCACAAGACACATAACTAAGACTGACACTAGGTTTTCACGGGTAAACACATGTTTGTGGCCAAGAAATAATGCAGTGCCATGCAAGTGAGAAAATGAGCTATTATGTCGAAAAAGAAAGAAAAAAAGCAACAAGTTTGAATTTTACCAGTATTCTCCTAGTGTACTGAAATGTAAAAACACCAGCATGTTTTATCCTTGCTTTTTTGTCCGTCCTGTGCAGTATACTGAATCCAAGAAATTAAGCAATATAAATATGTATTTGTGTTAAGCATTTATTGAGGGATATTTGCCTATACATTGAGGAATATTTTCTCATTATCTGTAAAAATGCCATGAAAGTTTAGGTAAGATACTCAGAACAGCTGGAGGTCATCACTTGGTAGACTCATGCACAGCACAAGGTGAGAGAAGTATTTGCTTTAACTTTGATTGATAAATGCTGAGATATAGTCTCTAAAAGCTTGGCTTTTAGGCTTTTCTTTCTGGCACATTTCCTTAGTGCACTTAGATCTCAAAAGATTAGGAATCTGGTCTAGCACTGACTGAGCTGGAGAGCAGTGAAGCAAATTGAAAGTGCTCAAATTGAGATGTGGCGGCTGAGTGTCTTATGCCCGCAGTTTAGGCTAGACCTTCAAAATTGCACCCTTTTTCCATTAAAAAAAAAAAGTCTGTACAAATCTTAAGTATTCTACCAGATTGAAGAGTTCACATTTGGATAAATGGTGACCTGGAAGCCAGTTTTTATTGTCATTACATGCTTATGTGGAATTCAGACATTCATTGTGGTATGTTTTCCAACGATTACCTTTCAGACTTCGTCTGAAGTTTTGTGAGCATTGTGGCTGACTGAAAAAACAGGTTGCTGGGGGTCATTAGCATCTTGCAGAAGCCTGGAAGAACCCCTTCTTGGTGCTTAAGAAAGGTCATGGAGTGCAAAGTGATATTTGATAGTCTGGAAAGTGGTTTAAGTTTGAAAATGAGTACAAGTATAGATGTTAGACTTTTATTGTAATGAGTAAGTATTTAATGCAATATTGTAACAGTGTGTAATTGATGCAAAATTTAATAGCAAAGGTGGGCAGAATGTATTGTGTCTTTTAAAACTGAACTGAGTCTTTTTTACATCAGAAAATTGGTTCTTAATTCTGTAAGTTCATTTAGTCTCTCCCATAACACTGGAGCTAATTTTGACTGCCCCGAAATGGGTAAATAGAGTCCAGAAATACAACTAGAATGATGAGACATGCTGAAAACCAGGGGGCACTGAACAGTCTGATCTGATTTGAAGGTCAGGCAAAACAGATATTAAAAAATAAGCTAGACACTCCTCTCTTTACTTTAATTCCTCTATGGTGTTTAGGTTGCTTCACATTTTATAAAGCTTTCTCCTTTATTTTTCTTTGCATCTTGATGTTTCTTCCAGATACTAAATCTTTAGGACTTTTTGCTGAAGCTGTCCTGCCCTGGAAGTTAGCAGTCTGCTTCTGGTATTTCATCATAATTTTCCCATTTTTTAGGAGTTCTTCTCAAAACATGTCCTTGGAAGTTTTTCTGTGCATCACTACTTCCCCACAGTTTTGATCTCAGTGCTAGGTAGTGCCTGTTTACAGCCATGGCAGTTCAGTGCATGTTCTTTGTGAAGAGGTAAGATGCAGGATTTCTGAGAGTGCCTTTTCAGGCAAGTGAGCTGATTTTCATAGTTAAATGTGGTGAAGACTATTCGTAAAGGTATTCTTTAGAAAAGGGGAGGGCAACAGGTGGGTTAGCTTGTCCCAAAATCAGTTTCCCCTTATCAAACAGTAGTAATTCTGGAGACTTGCAGGTTTTGTCAGGGTGGGCTGCACAGCTCCAAGTTGCTGAAACCATCAGCTGCAGTGTTTCCATTAAGCCTTCAGTCTTTTACCTGTAGTTGCAGAGATGCTGGTTTTCAGTCTTAAGCCTTCAGCAGATAAATTGTAATGTGACCAAGTGATTCTGTGCAGTCTGCTGTTACTGCTGTGATACAGTATTGTGTGACACATCTGAGTGATTGCTGATAGCAGTGAGTCTATGCTGGCATGATTTGTCATGTTGGACACTCGGGCCTTTACAAATTTCATGATCTTTATGTTGTAAAACCTAGTTTTCTTGCCTGTTGTTCAGAAGATATGTTTTAATCCAAAACTGGGATAGTAGTGTCTGTCTAGTAGAATTACTGATAAAAATTAGTATTTATCAGCAGTTATTTCCTGTAGCCTTCTATGTTCTATCCTGTAATTTGTGCAGAGGGGAGAAGACGCTGATATCCAGATCCTGTTAGAGACATCAGTTCTATCAGGTCTCTAACAATCCGAGCATGAGAGATTACATTTGAAATAATGGGTCCTATTCTGAGACCCTTAATGCCAGAAGTATATCAACAGACTGTGACAGGTAGGAATCAGAATGTATAAGAGAATGAAGAACTGGATTCATTGACAAAGAACAGACTAAGGTGAGGGAAGCTAATGCCTGTTTTTCACTACCTAAAGACAGTTGGGCTCTTCAGTAGCATGCAGCAAAAACAAGAGGCACAGTCATAAACTGCAGCAAGGGGAGCTGTAGCTGGATATAAAAACCAAGGGTTTTTTACACACTAGAATTATTGAAGTTTTAGGACAGTTTGCCCAGAGAAGCTGAAAGTCTTCATTGATGGACATTCTCCAAAGCTTGTCTTGAAAAGACCTTAACCCACCTGACCTAAGTTACAAGTTGACCCTGCTTCAAGCAGGGGACTGGGCTAGAGATGTCCAACCCAAGTCACTCTGCATTAACTGCCTTTTAGCAGCTGTTGGCAAATGTTTTGTGCTTCTTTTTTATTAAATTATTATTATTATTATTGTAGTTTACAGTTGATTTTCTGAGTTCTGAATACAAGTGGAACATAGTGTGAGAGATGCCTTAAGAGTGCAGTTTTACTGACAGTTAAAGCTAGTGCTGCCATCCTGATATTTCATTCTTACATCTATCCCTGTACTGACTCCGATGCTGATACCTGGAGTAACTTGGTTTTGGAGAATTAATCTTAAAGGAAATTAGGCCAGCAAAAATTCCTCCCTTGTTACTGATGTAGAAGAGGAGACTGAAATCCAGGAATTAAATTCTGTGGTGAAGGGAATGAGAGTAGAGAGGTGCTGGTTTAGATCTCCTTATGCAGTTAATGAGGCTGTGCTGCACTAGCTGACTTCAAGAAGGCATTAGTGTAGGTTTTCAGCACTTAATTCGCAGAGCTGCAATGGCCATATGCAGATTTTCTTTGGGATTCAGCTGTGTCAGGTGATTACAGGAAGATGTTGCTGCTTCCAAGCCATTCTGTAACTCATCACTACCCCTCTGCTAAAAGCTGTGGGATCTTATGATCTTTGGCTGAACCTTCTATGACCTGTTTCATTCCAAATCTGCAGGGATGACTGAGACAGCTAAACCAGGCTACAGGATCTGACTCTGGTCTGAATGAATCAGGCAAAAAGCTTTCCATCTGGAGACTTGAGCCAAAGGATGATGATGGAGGAGGCAGCATTTGGTACTGCTGTCTATGCAACAAATGTCTCTCTGTGTGTGTTACTACTGGGTGGCTGCCTGGGGGGATGTCTGGGGGGATGTAGGTTTTAATTCAGCTCTGTAATCCTAACCTTACCCTTCTAAGTTAACTAATTTCTTTTTTGGGGGGTTAGGGAGTTGAATTTATGTTCCCATGAACAAATGATATATTTGATTCACTCTGGCTGTTTTGTATTGTGAAAAACTTCCCTTTGATATGCTGTTTTGTTCAGCTCTGTGTTAAAGGAATGTGTACACTAGGCACTGTCCATAATGTCTTGGTACTCCTGCATTGCAATTACAAATAACCTTTTGTGCTTCTCAGGTAAAAGTGTTTCTTCCAACTAAAGAAAGACAGAAGTAAATGTTCTTTAATAGGCCAGCTGCTGTAGTTAGAGAACCTAGACAAGCGTTTGGGTGCATAAACTCTTCTCTAAGCCTGAAGTAAAAGCAGAATAAATCCAAGTTGAGAACAATTTCTGAGAGTCCTAGGCCATCTCTGAAAGATAGTTTTTGGTCTCTTCACTGTAAAGGATTTTGAGTATGTGAAAAAAAAAAAAAGGGGTGAAATGGTTTAAATAGGTCTTGTGCAATAAAATTCTGTCAAGGTACAATCCTAATCCTTGGATTATTTTCCAGTTTATCTGAGTGATAGGATGCAGGATTTAAAAATATACTTGATTCAGTCACAAAGATTGATTGCTAAAAATGTCTTGCAGATACTCTAAACTTACCATTCCTTGTCCAATAATGCAGAGGTGTCTTGTGGTGCAGTTTAATCATATTTTGGTCTTTGACTTTTGGTGTCTTGGTGACTATTTTGCACAGCAATATCTCTTGGCACTGTCATGGCTTAATCCCAGCTGGCAACCAAGTCTCAGCCAGCTGCTCACTCCCTGATGGGATTATGCAGAGAATTGGAAAAGTGAGAACTCATGGGTTGAAATAAAGAAAGTTTAGAAGGTAAAGAAAAAGCTGCATGCACAAATGCTGCAGAATATGAAGGCAGGTGTTCAGCTATCCCTAGGACAGCAGGGCTCCACCACACATCAAGTGACTTGGGAGGACAAATGCCATCATTCCAAATGTCTCCCCTTTCCTCCTTCTTCCCCCAGCTTTATGTGCTGAGCATGATGCCATATGGTCTGGGATATCCCATTGGTCAGCTGGGATCAGCTGTCGTGGCTGTGTCCCCTCCCAGCTCCTTGTGCACCCCCAGCCCTCTCTGGTGGAGTGAGGTGAGAGGCAGAAAGGGCCCTGACTCACTGTCAGCCCTGCTCAGCTGTAACAAACACATCCCCTTGTTACCAACATTGCTTTGGTCACAAATCCAAAACGTAGCCCCATACCAGCCACTGTAAAGAGAATAAACTGTCTGCAATGAGCACATCCATACAACAGTTTCAGTGATAGCTGACTGACAGCTTCAGGGATATAATTTCAGTGATAAAATGGTTTCAGAGATAACTTCTGTTTCTCCTCTTGAGAACGATGTGCTATATACACACATACATACTTTCCCCAAGTTTCTGTACTTGACATTCATATGTCATCTTACAAACAATAGCTTTTGAGGTAGGATAACTGTCAGTGTTTCCTGCTGTAATAACTGTGATATCGCCCTGAGTGGCTGAAATATGGAATTCAAAATTACTGACTTTACCATAAGAATGGGATTTATCTTTAACTTTTGAAAGTCACATATCTATTCTAAGCTAATGAAACAGGCAGTACCAGAAGATAATTCATTCTCCTATCTCACATGTTGATTGGGTGAAATAAACCTGATGTTGGGAACATTTTCTCTTTACACTGTTTATAATGAGAATTTAGATAACAAACTTAGCCAGGGGCCAAACTTTTAGATGGTTGAAAAGTGTCTCTAACACTTAGAACCGTGGTTTTCCTATGTTTTTGTTTCAGATGGACCCTACTAGAATTTCAAAAGAACATGCACACTGTGTCAGAACACTTTTTGGTCACCAAGAAAGTACAGACTTGCATGATGCCTCCTTTGAAAGTCAAGAAGCCAAGTTAATGCCAGAATCCTGTAGAAGTGTGAAACAGGCTCTCCAAAGGGCTGTACAGAGGGTAAGTGGCGCAGACAATATGTTTCTTTATTTCATTGTCCTGTTGAAATTAAAGCAATTTTTCCTAAATCTGTATTCAGAGGTAAGTTCAATAAATTATTTCCTGGTGTTGGAATAACACCTGAAGTTTTATCCAGGATTGTATTGTATTTGCTGATGAATCTGGTAGTGGCTAACCAATTCTGTATTCAAGCACATTTTATTTTTTTTATTTAAGAAAGGAAGATTCGAAGTTGTACTAAGAAAACTGATTGAAATTAGGTGATTAGCTATTCTGACATTTAAATGGGCCTGAACAATAGTCATTTATGCTAATATTTGTATAGGTTTTCCAACACTTTGGATGCTCATAACAAGTGTCAGTTCTACATTCTTTTCAAAGGAATCTTCCAGACAAGATTCTCTTAAGTCATGACCATCAGCGAGCAAAATATTGCCTGATGGAAAAGGAGACAGCATTTACTCTCATTTGCTCTTGTTTGTTATTCTGTCTGAAGTCCAAAATGAGCATCAGTTCCGGCTTTGGTTTTGCTCAGTTTGCTAGTTCTGTGTTATTTGCAGACCATTCTCACACTGGCAGGAAACCTACTTTGCCATAGCATGATAACTGGGTGGTCTTTGCCCAGGAGTTGAGAATGACAGCTTGTTCCCAAACACGAATGACAAAAGAAGTCAGCCCTAATGAAGAAGCCTAAGCAAGCTGGAAATGTGCCACAATCCCCTTTTACTGCAGTTACTGCCTTTGATCTTTTTGTGTTCATGATAGTGTTTAGTGCTAATTATGGGCTGTGTAACAGATGGATGTCTGCTATGGTATTTGGTTTTCCTGGCTTATCAGGCCCATTACAACTTTACTGCCTCACATCTGCATAGGACTGGCAGTTTTTCATTTAGGGTACTATGTTAGATTTGAGCTGAACTCACATATGCTTTAGCATGAACTGTACTTCAGTTAAATTTACAGCATTTGAATTCTGCTAATGTGCTGTTTGCTTTTAACAGAGAACTCTTGAGTGGCAGATCTTTTTGTGAAAAAAACACAGAGACATAGGAGTCCATGTCTTGTCCCTTTTGCTAGCCACCTCCTTCAAGAGCTTAAGGGGGAAATAAAGGGTTATGTCTGTAGGATTAGTTCTTTCCTCCAGCATTTTATAGAGCCTCTCACACTGCACCTACATATATGCTGTGTGCTGGGCTGTTCATTCACTCATGACATAGTAAGGGGCTTGTTACAGTGAGTCAGTGGTGGGCCCTGTGTTCTGGTCATTTGCTGGTGGTTACTCAACAAAGGCACTGGCTTTTGTTGAGGCTTTATATCCTACCAGCCTGGATGGAGGTTAAATGCTGCAATGCCTGGGGCCAGGATAAGTAGTGAGTAGGGATAACTTTTTTGGCTGATGACCATTAGTTTGAGAACAATGAAATTTCCCTTGCCAAAGTAATTAGACTCTGAATTTCCTTTGAATGCAATGGGGTTTACTAAGCAGCTGCACCAGTGGTCTGGATGCTTTGTCATCTCGTATCAATGACAGTGGAAAAAAATAGATAGGAAGGTGGTGACCTGAGGCTTTTTACATCGTTTCAGTACATCAGAGAAGT
Source organism: Donacobius atricapilla (assembly GCA_013397315.1). Taxonomy (NCBI): domain Eukaryota; kingdom Metazoa; phylum Chordata; class Aves; order Passeriformes; family Mimidae; genus Donacobius; species Donacobius atricapilla. The sequence continues at coordinate 323,313 of WBMY01000383.1, forward strand.
GAAAGTAACAGTGTCAAGGCAGAGTTATACTTTATCATCATCTGTAAATTCTGCCTTTGAGTCACTCTGCAACAACTGAGAGCAGAGATGTAGCTGTAACTTACTTGCAGTTGTGCCACTCCTTTGTGTGTGGATCCAGCTAATGTGACTTAAAGGAGGTTTCCTGTTCAATGTGCTTTTTTCACTTTCCTTAAGGAGAATCTAAAGAATCTAACTTGTGTGTTTTAAGAACCAGTATCCTTATTTGAACTGGCAGCATGCTAAGTGACTAAAATGGAACACTTCAAAATACCTTTTGTTTTTTTGATTTTGCAGTATATTGTCTTTTGCAATTCAATCTGTTCAGGAAATGAAAATAGACAAATTTATTTTGCTCAGGTTTATGGTTACAGCTTCTAGCTTCCTGCACCAGTTCTCGTCGGTTTTCTTTGCACACCTGTGGACAGAGTGCTTAAATGTAAAGCAGGGATTGATGTTGAAAATGAAAGTGCTCATGTGAAAACCAGTGTAGTAGGGCTGCCAGGTCCAGTCTAGAAATACTTGTCTCCTGAAAAAATAATAATTTTTTCTCTTAATCAGAATCTAATGATTGATTCCTTAACATATTCTATGATAAAAATTCTGCTTAAGGAGCAGCTTACTAAGTAGAGAGCATATTTTCAATATTGCATATAAACTTTTAAGCAGACAAATAATATAGTTTCCTAGCCAGTCTGTTTGCTTAATTTTTTCCATGTAACCCTAAAAAGCTTTTGGCAGTCCAGATGCTCTAACCACAGTCCTTATGAAGTCTGTTATGAGCCTGAAGTAGAAAGGACTACAAACATATCTTGGGTCAATCCATAAGTAACTTTGCTTGGCAATGCTCCCAGCTTCTTGCTGCTTGTGGAGTTCAGGCCTAAGCTATTCTCCCACATGGCAACAGAGTGCTTTGCTAGACCTCCAGGGCAGCATTTATAAAGAGATCTATATACTTAGCAGACATTTAAAGAGCACATAGTTACGGACCAAGTAAAGGTTTCACAAGTGATTGCTGTAAGTTGTTAAAATTTCACCTACAATTGTGTAGCTTTCCATCCTACAATCTTACATGCTTTTTTTTTTCCCTCCAAGCAGTAGACTAGTGATTTGGATAGAGGTTTTATTGCTGGTCTCTAAACCACAGCCTGATGAGTATAGGTTCATGTACTTTCTATTTCACTTCCTTCCTGATTAACATTCTTCAAATTGCTGAATTTCCGGCAAGAGAATCAGATACTTCTTCCTGGTATCAGCTGTACTTAAAGCACTTGGTAATAAAAGAACCAAGTGCGTAAAGAAGCTTTAAGACCACATCTGAAGCAATAAATGGCTGTCCATGTGTTCTCTTCTTGTTGGTCTCAAAAGGCTATTAGAGCTGCTCAAAGTAGATAACTGAGATATTTAAATAAAAGCTAAAGGAGAGTAAAAACCTTTCACAAATGTCATGTCTTCAGGTATAGCCTTGTCTCTGCATCCTCAGCATTGGCTATAACTTCAAGAGCAACAGTTATTTTTGCAACCTGCTGTGGATGAGGTAGAGAGCAGCTCCCAACTTTCCAGGCACTTAAAACATGATTTTTAGTTTTAAAATGGGAAAGTTTTGGAACCTCTTAGTGGTCTCTTAATTTTTTTTTTTTTTGGATGAAGAGAAGACATATTTCTCATTTTTGTGACTAACTCCTTGTCTGTTGTTTAAACAGTGAGTGTATGGAGGAGGTTGGAATGTGGGAAGCAGGCCAGCAGAGTTGCCTTGGTGGGCAGTGAGCAAATGACAAAGGTGTACAAGTGCAGCTTGTCATAAGATTAGGAGTGGGGTGATTTTTGTGTACAGTTCTGCTAAAAATAACTGAACAGCTTGGTAGCACAGTTCTGTGGATGGCAGTCTTAAGAGAGGTTGCTGGTAATGTTTTGTCAGCAGTTTTCATGCCATTATAGCAGTGTCTTAGTCACGGGTTCTCTTGAGCTATTTCTGCCTCCTTAATGAGCCTCTACATTGTGAGTAACTATGAGGCACCTAAGAACATTCAGGGGCTAAAAAACACAGTTGATACTTCAGTGATTTGAGAAATCACAGCTCTTAATTCCTTGCAGTAAGAATACCAGGGGATTTTATAATCCCATTAAGAGGCTACCTTCAAACATCCACTGAAATATGTCCGTCAGGGTCAGAAGCAAATACACAGCTTACTGAGTGGTGAAGCCGCAGGTGAACAGCACCACGACCAGTTACAAGGAGAGCAGCTCAGACTGATCTCATGAGGACCAGAGCCATTCTGTGTGGAAGATGAGCTGAGTCAGGCTGCTAGGTCTCAGAAGGTGAGGTATTCAGCTGCTTAAGCCTAGAGCATCTTTGGAAATGTGCAGAAGCAGAGCTGAATGCTCCCAAGAAAAATATAAGTTAAAAGTAGAATAGCAATTGACCACTTCAGGGCTTTCAAGGGCAGAGCAATTATCAGCCATGGGATTTTTTATTTTTTAGTACCAAATCTAGATAGTAGGAGATTAAAATGTACGTGGTTCTTTTTGGATTTGTTTGGGAGGCTTTCCAGGGAAGGGCATTATCACATCCTCCCAAAGGAAAGGATATTAAAACAAACTTGTCATCTGAGAAATTTCCACTGAGAAAGCAAAAAAAACAAACATGTCTCTCCTTCAAGGGAAAAAGGGTTGGGATAGGTGTGCTGCAAATATCTCTGAGAGTGTGGTCCATGTCCCAGGCTCTTCTTGCCTTGTGTCCTGTTCTCTTCAGAGGCTTTTGCCATTTTTCACAGTACCTGGTACTTACACTCTCTTGTCATCTACCTATTTCCTACTCAAGTGTGGCTAGTGACTGATGCTGACATGCAGCTCCTAGAACTGAACTTCGTTTTCATGTTCCTAGAACTGACATTGAAGTAGGAAGATCAGAGAAGCAAAGTGAATGTAAATGCGGGAAGTGGATGCGAGTTTTGCTGCTTTTGAAGTTGTGATTCTTCTGCTTTTCTTCTCGTCTCTATAACAAAAAGCATCTTCATGATTCTTATCTATGAAATCAGCATATCTCAGCTGAAGTATTATGCTTTGATAGTCGTACTATAATTTTCATACTGCTGTGGCTTTTCATTTTGGTTTAACATTTAGACACCTACTGAAAGATGAAAGTGAGAGTAATAAATGCAGCAGCCAAGGCACTACATATTTCACTGCAGTAGCAAAACTACATAAAAGCCGGACTTCAGGTGTTGTCAGAGCAGGATTTCAAATTCTGAAACACCCCAGTGATTGAGAGCCCAGTGGGACTTTGCTGATCTGGTCAAATTTGAGACATATTTCATACACACGGATTGAATCAGGCAAACAGCATGTGCACGGCATGAAGATAAAACAGAGAACCACTCTTAGGGTTCAAAGAGGACCTGACTTGTTATCTTCAGCAAAATGTTTCCTTTTACTAAACATCTTCTTGAGAGCTTCATGGTATGAGGTATTCAGAATAATGAACACATTACCCCTCTTTTTTTTAGAAAATGGAGAGTCATGGGGAAAAGGCAGGCAGAACTGAGGGTTGAGCTTAATAGTAAGACTCAGTCTAGGCTTGTAACAAGAACAGGCTGCTTAGATTTTGAAGTCTGCTGTTTGTATCGCTTTCTCAAGAGGAGTACAGGTGTAAATGATTAAAAGCAAAGCTTTTTCTGGTGCCTGATATTTACATTTTGTGCTGTTTTGGGGTTTAGGTAGCAGAGTTTTCATTCATGTTAAAATTTATCTGCAGCTTTGAAGAATTACATACTTTCCAGGTGAGGCACCCAGTTCCTTTGGTCCGGTATGGATGATACTTAATCCTTCAGTTCCTGCATACGTTGTTAGAAATAAACCTTGATTGTAAAGCCTTGTAGCCTTCCCTGTTGGTGGCCGAGTGTGAGGTGTGGAGGTTTTCATTCACTTCATCCCTAATGAAATTCAGAGCTTAGCTATCCTTAGTTGTTAGAGTGATTACATGCTAGTTCCTTTATAGAAATGCCTCTTTCTTTGCCTTTAGACTCCAAGTAATTAAATCAGTTCATGAATTCCATTGTTTGATGTGATGTTTTCTTATCAGTCATTGTTCCATTGTACTTAGAGAACTATTCCAAGTACAGTAAGTAGAAAAGTAGTGTCACCACTACTTCAGTAAATAATGGAGTGGTCATACATACTATTATTTCTATCCACATTTATTAGAATTACCAAATGACTAGAAGCAATTTGATTATGTGTGCCTTTTACATATATTATCATATTTACATGATTCATATCCCAGACATCTGAATGTGCTGCAAGTAGAACAGTGTCCCCAGATCCATGCACAGAGTATATTGTAAGTGTGCAAACTAAACATTGATACAAAACCAAGAAAACGTCAAAGCAATGTCTCCTTCTCATTTTAGGAAGTCCAGCGTGTTATGGGAAGAACACCACCAAGACCAGAAAAAGGTAAGTATTTTTTATGGAAAAGAAATATTTTAATTCCACTAAACTTTTCTTTTTGGGATAATGCAATTCTTTTACTTCTAGCTGCAATGGAGGCATTAGGACTTGAACTGTACAAGAGGAACAAACCTGAGAAACAGCCATTTGCCCATCTCATTATTGATGATAAGAATATTCCATCTGGTAAGTTAAGTTTTTAAGTGAATACTTCCAATACTAATATAAATATATCAAACAGTGAAGTATATGAAGATAATTCAGCAAAACAGCAACAGACTAGGACTACAGAAATGGCTTTTGATAGTGAAAATAAATTGGATGCATTAAAGGATTTCAGAGGCAGCAGGGATAGTGCTAAAAGGAGGATGGCTCCCCTTTGGATCAGTCTCGTGCTGAATGGCCTCCATTTCAAATTGCCACTTTTCATGATCCACCTCTTGAGGGGCATGGCCTGCCTCTTTGTGCTGTCTTCAGGTGAGGAAGGAAGATTTACATTGGATGCTCTCCTCTGAAGTTTCCCATTTTCCTTTGGCCCGTGGGGCCCATCAGGAGTTTTTCATTCCCACTGGACACCAGCCATGAGGATGCATGCGTACATACAAGCATGTACCAGCACAAACATTGCCCGAGCTTCCAAGTAGGGGGAAAAAAAATGTTCTTGTGGCTTTTATCTGCCCCTGTGGTAAGAGGATAGCATTCTTTTATCTTGCCAGAGCTCTTATTTTCTACACACAAGTATTCAGATGGCTTTGGAAATATCCTTGCTAGTAAAATGTCAGGGAACAAGACATGAGTCTGCCTTGGAACACTTTCCAGAGGAAAAGATTCATTCCTAAAATTTTAAGATAATGTTAGAACAGTTTTAGTTTTTGCCCTGGGGCACTGTCAGTTGAGATTTTTGGCTATATTCTCAACAGTTGGTGTGGTAGAAGTGAACCAGAGTTTTTACTGAAGCTATTAGGTAGAGGATCTTAAGAAGGGGTGCATTGATTACCACTGTCTTCTTTCTTTCAGATTTATACATTCTGCAGGGCTGAACTCATTGTTAATTGAGCTATGCACATTGCTTTTCTGTTTTATATAACCAAACCGAAGAGGAAATGGTGTGTTGAGACTTGAAATCTGATATTTTAGCAGCCTGCATAGTAATACCTTGCTCTTGCTCTATTTCAAGACAAAGCACTTCTGTACATCTTTTTGCCTGGAGGGATAGGATTCTTTCAAGTGCATTGGTATTGCCACGATCTAGAGCTTTATAGCAGAGAGCTTAAACAGCTTGTCAGATGGCAGTCAGAACTTCCACAAGCTTTCTTGCTAGCTCAAATGCCTCCTGGCAAGCTTCCTTTTTAGTCAGATTTTGGCTTTGACCTACTTTTACTGAATCCTCTACTATTGACCTATTGTATCAGTAAACTTGCCTTAGCATTTTATCTCTGGAAGGTTTCAATTAATTTCCTAGTCACAGAAACAGATCACTTACCTGCAGAAGTGGAGTGTGTGTCAGTGTCACAGTCTGTGAAATCCACCTTTTTCTGTGTGGAATTTATTTGCTGCTTACCTGGATGCTTTGCTGTAAATTGTAGTTTTACATCTGTAATTTACAGCAGCTGATAATTTTTACTGTTGTGCATTGCTGCATTAACCTTCAAGGGTGTGGCACAGCACATCTACGTGGAATGGCCAGGGAGACATTGGGGTTTTTTTCTGCAGATCAGCTCCTTATCAATGTGATGAGCGGTGCATATACTCCCTCCTGATCTGACTGCTGCCTCTTTTGAAAGAGCATTGCCAGGAGTTAGTCCATGAGCACAGCTTCTGCAGCCCTTGTGGGCATTGCAGCAGTGAGGGCTTGCATCCTTAGGGATAGTGGGAACCCTGAACCTGCTGGCTGTGAGGCACTCTAATATCATGCTCAGTGGCATGAGCCAGTACCCACTTGGCTGGGTAGCATAGAGATTAGTGACAGGCATGAAGAAAGAAAAATTTGCCTGAGGGATCACCAGGAGTTTTTCCTTTCCCATCTTGTTTTCTCTGACTGCAAATGAAAATTTCTATTTTCTTCCCCTGCCTTCTTTACCCTGCATGTCTGAAATCCATCTAAATCTCTTTCTGCCATCTCTGAATGGACAGATCTGTTCTTAGTGTTTTAAGGTTCTTTACTGTCATCACACTCATCCAGAATAAACAGTGCCAGAAAAAAAAGTCTTCATCACTGTCAAACAGGATTTTAAGCAGTGTTCTGCTGAACACCCTTCATGAACAGGCACTGAGCAGTGTCTGTGAGAGAACATTTTGCTTTGACCTGGTTCACAATAATGTCAGGCCTCAAACGGACTTTTGCAGCTGGGGGATCGTGCAAGGGAAGGGGAAAATAACCCTTCCCAGATCTTGCTCTCCCCACCCACCATTTGGCACAGAAGCTGTAGTGGTTTGGCTTGCTGTGTGTATTTTTTAAGTTTGCTGCTTTAGGTTAGAGCTGGATGCTTGCTGTTTGGTTTTTACCAGAGCTCATTATAAATGCTACCTAGGTTTTAAATAAAAACAGTGAATTTTGGTTTATAAATTGATTACAGAAATTAGTCACAGTTTAAAGGGGGAAATTGCAAACAGAAATAAATACAAATGTTATATATATCATTTGGGGTATGAATTAGTATCTTTAGCTGTCTAAGGAAATGCTGTAGTATTCTGAGCTATTTACAGCTGCAGGTTCAACTTAGCTGCCCTTTGCCTCCAAAAGACTTTTCAGAGCAAACAGTACTTTGGTCCCTTTTTCAGGCTTTATTTATACCTGAAAGCTACTAGGATGCAAACAAATTATCAAAACAGGGCTCCTTTCTCCTGTGTTCCCCTCACATCATGTTCCTTCTTGCTAATTAATTTTATTTAACTCAAGTTGTATTAGTCTTGGTTCAACCTTACAAGACATTGTTTTTGTTTATCTTCAGTTTTGAGAAAGAGCATGCATTATCTTGAATTCTTAAATAATGCTTTTTATCCTGTCTGGAAGGCTATTATGCTCATTATCCCCCAGCCACTTCCTTCTCTGTCAACAGGACTGACTTTGTGCTGTTTTTTTCATGGTTCCAAAGTAAATTATTTCACAGAAGATACTGTATTGTAGGACCTTTGACTGTCCCATGGCTTGGGTTATGTGTCAGTTTCTGATACATAACATTCATGGACAGTGGATCTGGCACTTACATGCTCCAGTTTCCTGCACTTGCTGTGTTTCAGGGTACTGATTGTTTTGATGTCTCCAAACATGGGTGTGTTACCACCAGAAGTGCTGAGAACCTGCTCGTTCCTCCATTACAGGTTGCATGGCAGAACTCCTACCTGAGCAGGATTTGTGCTGTGCTGCTGCCTGTGGCACACCTCTTCTGGAGCTCTGAATTGTGGCAAAATGCCTGCCTGCCTCAGCACACACCATCATAGCATTATAATCTAGCTTGGAAGGGACTTCCAGAAGTTATCTGTACAATCCTTTGCTCGAAATAGAGAGGGTCATATCCCATCACCTCTTGGCCTGTTCCCTTGAACATCCAAATAGTGTAAACAAAATTCACCCAGAGCCCTTCTCTCAATTATAAGTGACTGTGGCATCTATTTGCTCTCTTTTCCCTTCTTCAGCAGAAAAATCTTCCCACTAAGGACTTCTTCAAAATTGCAGCTTGACTGGAAACTAAAAGGTTGACTTGTCAGGTAAATAAAATCTGCCTAGCAACTACCCAGTGTGTCACTGGGCAATCATGGCATGCCTTTCCTGTTCCACTGAAGGTGTGCATTCCTGTACTGTATCTAATGTGCCTCTCCTCGATCCAGGCAGTGATTTCTTGCCTGTCCTCATCTTGAAGTTAGCCCAGTCTCCATGGGGCAGTATTTCTCCCAGACTTAATGCTGTACACACGAAGTTCTACCACTTGTTCAGCTATTCTCGGTGCTTCAGAGGTGCACTCTGGTACCTCTAACTCAGCACATTTTGCAGGTGAATAATTGAAGGCTAAGAGACCTAAGATCTTGGTGTCTCTTCTAGTTAATTGATGGGTTTCAGATGGGGTTTTTTTGAGGCACTGCAGAGAAGATGGCTTCTGACTGGTTTTACTTTCATAATTTCTGCCTGGCTGCACTAGACCCATAGGGGAGCAGCTACTTCTGATCTGCCTTTGACAATGCTTTTGCTTAAGTCTTTGTGGAAGAACACCAGAACGTTTTTGTTGTGGGCTGCTGTTAAAGTATTCCTCTCACGTGGAAAAGTTGCTTGCCCTTGGCAGTTAGGGAAGACTCATCTCTCTGAAATTACCCCGTTCCTGCTTCCCTTCCCTTTCTGCACAGACCTGGCAGGGTCCTGGGACATGTCCCTGTACATACTTCGAGGAGAGGACACTGCCCTGCTGTGTTCCATGGAAAGTTTGTTAAGGATGGACTTCTTTTTGTTTGGTGTTGGAAGAATAAGGTACTGAGTATTTCAAGCAGGCATTTAGATGCACTGGGAGGCTCAGGTGTGAAGTCCTCTGGTACCTACCTGAACCCACTGCTGTGGGAGAGAGCAAGTGGAGTCAGTCTTGTGTGCTGAAAATTACTAGTGGTTAGAAGGACAAGTTGGCCACCTCCTGTCTGTTGTGTTATGCCCTGGGTATTACCCTGAATAATAAAATGTCAGCGGCTTGTGCCTATCAGGAAGTTTATACTTGAAGTGCTGTGTAAAGTCTAGGCAATTTAGTGTGTAGTACTAAAGATGCACAATTGTACTGACTTTTCCCCGTTTTTGGTGTTGTCAAATGAAAATATGTTTACCCTTCTACCACTACAGTCACACGAACGTAAAATAGGGAAAGTTTTGTAAGTGTTTTCTTTTGGGAATTGTCAGTTCAGCCTTTTTTTTTTTTTTTTTTCAGAATTTTAGTTATTACTTGTCAACATTTACATATTTTAACCTATAATGAATTTTTCAAGTTACTCTCAACTGTTTGTAACTTGAAAAAGGTTTTAGGTGGAATGCAATATCTATGCAGAGCTTGTTGAATGGTTGCTTAGTATAATCAGACTATAGGCCAAACAACTGTTTCATACCACAGTCCAGCAGGTGTTCTGTTGGGCGGTCACAATTATAAATACTAAGCAAAATATGGGAGTGTATCATGAAAGTAGGAAATTTCTTAGGAATTTTTTTATCATAATTGTTTCATACTCACTTTAACCTATAGAACTCTAGCTGCTATTGATTCTAAAAACACAGATATTGATTTCTAAATGCTGGGGTTTGTCAAATGTTTATAAATAATCCTTTTTTTTTTTTTTTTTTTTATCTCCAGGAACTCGCAAAGTGAACCTCACATCCTGGCATCATGACAAAGGCCAGGCAAACTTATCAAATATGACATTTAGTGATGGAAAACTAGTTGTTAATCAAGATGGATTTTACTACCTTTATGCCAATATTTGTTTTAGACATCATGAAACTTCAGGAAACTTGACTAAAAGAGGGCTTCAGTTGATGGTGTATGTGATTAAGACAAACCTTAAAATAAGGCGCTTTGATGTGTTGATGAAGGGAGGAAGCACAAAATACTGGTCAGGGAATTCAGAATTTCATTTTTATTCCGTAAATGTAGGGGGGTTTTTTAAATTAAAATCCGGTGAAATGATAAGTATACAGGTATCAAACCCATTGCTACTGGATTCTTCGCAAGAAGCAACTTATTTTGGAGCATTTAAAGTTAGGGATTTAGATTGAATTTTCTTTAGTGTTCTGAAAATTGTTTGAGCTTTTAGTTTTCCAAAACCAACTTGAAAAACTGAAAATCTTCTGCAACCCAATTACATCTGTATAAGCCATATATCTCTAAAGACATGGTTTTGTCCTGCGCAGACTCCAGTGGGAGTCCTGCAAATACATGGATGGGCAAAATTGCCTCCTGATTTAGAGTTAAAGCAGTTTTACTTCATTTGTCTCCACTGGCCTCACTGGCCTTTTGCATTGGTGTAGCTGAAATCAAAACAATTAATGAGCTTCTGTTTACAAGTTCTGCCCTAATTACCCTTGCTGGTTTTGGTGCAAACATAGGGCAGGACAGAACTTGTCTCCCAGCTTGCATTTAGAGCTCAATTTTGCTTTGGGTTGAGTGTTCTGACCCTGAGACAGCAAAGATTATGAAAGTGTGACTAACCCCATTGCATTTGAAACGGCTTGTCGCATGTTGAGTTGGGCTTGATTTTGCTTTGCTGGATTAGGGTTGGAGAGTTCAGACCATGGCAGAAATGGGTTGGAGAACAGCTAAACAGTTCAACTTAACTTTTACCTGATTATAAGAGCCATTCCATGAAGAAGGAAGACCATCTGGCCTTGCAGTTCTAAAAAGTTAAATACAGGTCATGTTATTATTGTTGCGCAGTTAATTGCAAATCTAGATTGCCAAACTGTGGCATGCCTTTAAGTATTACATTGTGCCAGAACCTGCAAAGACATTTTTAAACAAAAAGTATGTATTTTTATATTCTGTAATATCTAAAGTTATATTTCAGGTGTAATGTTTTATATAAAAAATGTAAATTATATTGTCATATAGTATTTGATACAAAATATTTAAAATCTCTTGCTGTTTGTATATTTAATGTTTTAAACTGTTTTTATGTACAGACATGTTAAACTGGTGCACTTTTTAATCCCAATGGGAAAAAATGCAGCTATAAGAGGTTGTTTGCAATTAGCAAATGTAATATATATCTTTGTTCTTCTTAACTTAATAGATTTCTTTTAAACTTGTCAGTATTAAGGGAGGCAAGATCACACCAATGCTATGAGTAATTATACCAGAATGCTGGTTACTGGGTGCCTTTCAAACCTGGCGAATAATTAAACTGGCATTATGTACAAATGAAATTTAAAAAAATTAATACATAGTAAGCCCCAGAAATGTTTTTGGGGTATTTATAGTTACTGAGCTGGCATATTTTCCTACAACAAAATCTGCCAGTGTTAAATTCTGCAACTGAACAGTAACTTTTTTTGCTTAGTTTCCTGAAAAAGTGAAGCTTATGTCATTGCATTGCCTGTTCTTGTCTCCCACTGTAGCTTTTGAAGCTCTGCACCCTTCTGCCAGCTTTGGCAAATGAATGGCAGAGTTAAAAGAGATTCTTGCAGGTTTTATGAGGACAGACAGCTGAGAACAACTCAGCCATTTATACATTATTTGTCAGTGGCTGGCCACTGTTCATTTTTGCCAATTGATTAACTGGGGAGACTCCTGCAGCGTGAGTTGTTGCTTGTATAGTGCTTGGCCAAGTGAGGTGGGTGGATGGAATCTGAGGGGTGGGGGGAGGGCTCCAAGTCCTGAGGTGATATTTAGAGCATATCTGGACAGGGGACAGCAGCTTATTGGGTAAGGGGATGAGGGAGGGTTTTGAAGTGTTTGTGTGCTCTATGGATGATGTGGGGAAAGCCCACTATTTATTTCAGTAGGAATCAAATCTGTAAAAATTGGGGCTTCATACAGATCCTCAGGCTTTTTAATTTTTTTTTGTTGTTGTTAAAGGAACTGAGTTGACTCCAAGCAATTATTTTATACTGTATAATAAATATTTCTTTTTAATGTTAATATTGTTTTCTTACAAAATATATTTCTAAGAAAAAAACCCCATTTTTGTGATTTCATTATTTTCATGTGTACCTATATATCTTGTGCAGCTTTGATAATTTTATTCAGATTTCAGTATGTGCAGGTTGGGAATGGTATAACTCACTCAAGAAAACTGAAGCATAAATCAACTATTTTGGGAAAATTACAATGAATTTTATGGAATTTTGATTTGGCTTCAGAGCTACATATACCACTTTCTAGTCAGGTTATATCTTCAGGTGCTGGAAATTCAGCTGAAAATGAGGACTTTGCATATATGTTTCACATCAAGCAGTTGTCAGTTCAAACCCAGAAATGAGTGAGGAATCTGGGAATCTTGTGGGTGCTTTTTGGTTGTTTGTTTGNTTTTTTTTTTTTAGTTTTTTTAGGTTTTTTATTTTATTTTCAGGAGCTACGGGACACAATCATTTTTTCTGCTACAGAGATGTCCAGTGGCAGGCTGGGAGAAAAATGTCTATTCTGTGTCTGTCCTGGGGGTTTAAGCCACCCTCTGGGGAGGTAGAAATGGGGGTTCAAGTGATTTGAAGGTAAAGTTAGACTTAGTAGGCTTAGTAGCTGACCTTCGAAATGCCCACAGACAGCGTGATATGAAGGAGGGGAGCCACCAGCACTAAATGTCACCTGAATGACAGTGGCTGTGGGCTGTGAGTGTGTTCTAGAGAAGGTCACAGGACCTGTAGCACAGACTTGTTGGTTGTCTGTGCCACCAGAGCTGAGAAAAGGGTTCCTGAGGCGCAGCTTAGCACACATGTTCTCAATAGGAAGGCTGTAAGCATCTACATTTCACAATACAGTGTGAGGCTTTAAATTTCACTTGTGCAACAACTTTGAATCCTAAATGTTTTGAGGGTTGTGGTGGTTTTTGTGGTTTTTTCTTCCTTAGCACCTTCTGGCTGCAAATTGTCCAATTGTGTGATGAGCTAGGTGGGAGGGTTGTGATAATGTCCTCATGGGGCTTTATAGGCTACTGTGAGAGTAACAATTAGAAGCCAAGCCCTTACTCCGCTCTCTACGAAATGGAAATCAAGTAAGAGATCTCATTATTCTACCTGTCATGCCTTGGTCCCCTTAGCCTTTATGCATTTAAAAGAGAGCAGGAAGCTCCATCTAGAGCTCTAGGTACAGTTTGACTTTGCTTTTTATTTCAGAGCAGCCACAGATTGAAAAGCTTCACTGGTGTAATTTGAGGCAACCTGGACATGTATTTCAAGATGATGAAACCTGCCTGCACTACCACTGACCTCCCTAAAACCAAGTCTTCTCCCCGAAGTGTCTGTTTCTTTGTGCCTGCTTCATTTATTTGATTCCTTCATCAGACCACAATTAATGAAAAGAGCAGACTAATCAATTAATGGAGGGAGTTACCTTGAGAAGAAGGGGGTGTGCTCTAGGCAAAGAAAAGTACTTGTGACTCTTATTTTATAATCTTCAAAAGACAGTTTTGGTCTGTGGATAGAGGGTGATTATTTTCTGAAAATTGAAGTTAAAAAAATTTTACTTGGAAATAGTTCATTTGCAATTCAGGGTATTTGTGTGCATGTGAACATTTGTATATTCTTACCATGTTCTTGCTAAGTTAATTTTTATACATGGGGTTACGATTGCATATTTTGGCACCTGGGTACTCCTCCCCGCGCCTTCCCAAACTCACTCCAGCCAGTGGCTGTTTCTTTTTCTGTCTATCCCACTTCCTTTTCTCTGTCTCCTTCCAGCTGCCAGTGTGTTCTGCTCACCCTGCTCTTACAGCTCCTTTTCCTGGTGGTAGCAATAGCCTTGATTCAGATGTAGGTATACTCTCCCTTTTTTGGCCCACTTTCAGGTAGCTTTGCTGTGCCATTGCGTGGAAAAGAAAAATAATTTTGTTTTTCAAAAAGATTTTTGAACCATTAGTGCAAGGACTGAGCTGGACAGGAACGAAGAAAAGTAGTTGGGGAATAAGGAACCAGCAGGTTGGACAGTAAGCAGTCTGTGCTGCCCTTAGTTTTGATGTACCAGCTTTGGAGGGCTCCAGATAATAACCACATGTTTGTGCTGTTAAAAAATTAGTCTGTAGCAGAACTTAATACAGATGGCTATTTGTAGCATTTTGCTGTGGTGATCAGAGAAAAATCACACCTAAACCAAAAAATGCTCTTGCACATATACACAGGCAATTTCTTGTTCTTTCTCCCTCTCTGTATTGGTGTCTTGTCCAGTATTTCATGGTTGCTGTATCTGGGTTCACAACCTGCAGACTTTGCCAACTGTTTAGCTTTTTTTAGCTCACTGGGGTGTGACCCTGTAGATCCCATACCCTTGCCTAATGTCTCCATTTGTGACTCGCTCCAAAGCAAAGCTCAGTCATGGAAAGCTGAGAAACCTGTGTCAGCTTGAGGTTGTTTGAATCAGATTTCAAAAACTTCTTGGCAAATTCAGATGGTTTTTTTCTGCTTTTTTTTAGCCTTAAGTCTGGATGTGCTAGGGTTTCTAGCTGTGTTTCCAGGGAAATATTTGTGCTGGGGTGGAGGTGAGGGCTTGGGTATCTTTGATATAGTGCTGTCTGTTCACAATCCATTTATGAAGTTTAGGGAGGGCATATTTTCCTTCCATTTGTTCAGCACTTGAGCAATGGGTTGTTTTACTGCCTGCTCTCTTGTGCCACACTGCTTTTCCCCAGACTGCACATCACCAAATGCCAATCAATTTACACTTGGCTGTGACAGAAGACAAACAGAAACTCCAATTGCTTTCAGCTGCCTACATGCTGCAAGTCACAAAATGATTCATTTTCCCAGCCTTCTGGATCTTGATTCATTCACTTCACGAGAAATCCCTGGCTGTTCTTTTAGCAGAGGATGCCAGAATCCTCCTTTGACTACCGAGGTACTATTATATCTTCATAAAGTAGCTGCCTTCTCACCCTGTAGGTACTCCCTCAGTCCCTGTCTGTATTATCAGGTGTGAATAAGGATGCCTGATGGGTGGCTTTGGGGACCCCAGCTCCTTGAGGGGAAGATTTACAAATAGGATCACCTGCCCCCATCCCCTCCACCACAGGTGATGGATTTTGGAGGCGCTGAAACATGATCACATGGCAAATAACTTTTTAGGAACTTCAGATACTCTCTTGTACATAATTCTCTTACTTGATATCCCACCTGTTTCAAGGATTTTAACCTACTCTTCACTGTTAATTGGGATGGGTGTAGTGTTTGGAATTTTTTCCCTCATTGTGTCACAAAAGAGCACCAGATGCCACAATCACAACCTTCCATGGACATCATAGATAAAATCAGTTCGCCACAGATGTTGGCTATGAATGCAGAGTGAAGGAGACCTTGCTTGTCCACAGTTTACTGCTGTGCATGCTCTGACCCCAGCATGGGCTCTCCATCCTGCTGGTGTCCCAGGGAACTGATGTACAGCAAATGTAACCTGTACATGTTTATTCTGTCCTCTGGGAACTAATAACTAATGACACTGCTTTAGCTATCGACCATTTGCACATTGACAACTCTTTTTCTGTGTAAACATCTCCCAGATATAAAGTTTTCTGCGTTACATAGAATTTTGACCAACTCCCTTTTTTGACCTGTAGCTTTTTGCAGTGTTAGTGTCACTAAATGTTTCTGTTTTTTTTTTCTTTTTTTTTTTTTTTTTTTTTTTGTTTTTGTGNTGCAGTGCATTGTCACATGCAGTGGCACATCTAAAACAAAACAAGGTCCATCTGGTTTAGTGTTTTATCGCTCATCATGGCTCCAGATCTTTGCTCAGGGAAAACATCTGCAGTTCTGGAAATGGATAGTTAGGTTATTTCTGTCCTGCTAACTGGAAGAGGGCTGGAGTTACGAGGCACTGAGTGGCAGACAGCCTTGCAGCTTAAGCCAGCTTGCCTCTTAAGCAGAAGATCCTATGAAGCTGCAGCCCACTAAGTTGTGTTTTTATCACATGAAACTGAGCATGTGTGCTGCATGGCCCAGGGCTCGACAGAGAGGGCTCCTCCAAGCAGGTCAAACAGGGCTTGCATGAGAGCTAAAATAAAATCCGTGTGGGCAGCAAAAGTCCAGGACTGACCCTCTGCCTTTTTTTGTTGTTGTTTGTTTGTTTTGTTTTGTTTTTTTAATCTATCACTGTCAATAGAGAATAATAAACTAGAGAATACTCTGGTAGCACAAAGTATTTTTAATTTGTTTACTATTTCCTGAAAGCAACTGTTGAATTTACTGCCTAGTGTAAACTGTCACCTGTAAATGTATAATTGAATAACTATTTATCTGAATCTGCATTTTCTTCTCGAATCTAACAGACCTATCATGCCACTGTGTAAAAAGAAATTATTCTGTTTAAACCTCATCAATCTTTTGTATATACAATCAATTGTATATATAAAAAGTAGTATTATGATTACGATTTTTCACTCACAAATGTGTTGGACTGCAGTCCAGCATTCTGCTTCCTGTAGCACTTTATTCTATTCTTGCTTTGTTATCTGACTAATTTTTTTCAGTTTGGATTAAAATTACACTTAAAAACATTTTTTTCCCAAAATATGAGCCAAGTAGAAATGCCCCATGATTTATTTGAAAATATCTGCACAAATTTCCTCAATTTTGCTCTTGTCCTTTGGTATATGCCATCTGCACACTTGCAGAATTTTGCTGATGCGTGAGATTGTGAAACAAAGCAGCTCACATAAAAATGATAATTGAGAACTCTGTTGGCCCAGCTGTGCTGTGAGACTTGCTGAATGTGAAAAATTCCTCCAAAATACATAAATTGCTTGTTACAATTCATTCAGTTTTATTAATCCTGGTTAATATTGCACTGGAGTGAAAGGGCTGAGCTTCCCACTTTTAAATCAGTGGATGTTTTCATGCTGACATGAATAACATCATAAATAGTTTTATATGAGACGGTTTCTTTTTAAGCCTTTTTTAGATGGTCACTATTTTAATATATGCTATATATATATATTTAATATTTGTCACTGTGCAGTAAAAACTGCTTTAATACAAAGCAACAACACAAATAATGTTTCTTCTGTTATATCTATTTCAAATACAGCATCTACAGCCTGTGTGTAACTGAGGATAACATAGCCCTGAGAATAATTGCTCATTGGTGACATACCTTATTTTTGTACCTATTGTGAGGTCTGTCATGAATAAAGATTAACTTGTTGGGCATTTTTGTGCCTGTGTTAAAAGGATGATACCAAATGTCTCTGACAACATCTACAACAAATGAATAGGTGGTAAAAATGTCTTTGCTCACCAAATGTCCAGAACGACCCATCTTTTGTCAGCATCCCAGCCAGGAACGGGCCAGGAATAGGCACAAGGGCTTCTAGTTGCTTCATGCCAAGTTTTGAGGCTATAATCTAGTAAGGGAGAAGTAACCTGACTTGCCAGAGATTTTCACACTTCCATATCTAAGGTGCTTGCATTGTGTAAAAATAAGACCCAGGCAGAAATTCTGTGGTAAGGAGGCTTTTTTTTTGTTCTGCTTGTGTTGTTTTTGCCAGGTATTGATGATGCTTACAAAACTGAAAGGTGGCCAGCAGAGGAGGCTCCTGTCAGCATCCACTGCTCCTCTTGCAAGCCAAATTCCCGGGAGCGCAGATGGCCTTTATGACCATTATGGGTTGGAGACACATTCAATGAAAAGTAATTTAAGTTCTTACAGAAAAAGAAAAAGTATACGAATGTGGGTTTGTTCCCAACACGAGACAGTCTGAATCAACAATGGGAATGGGCCGGTTACCAAAGAGTCTGCTGGAGCAAGTTCCCGCTGCCAGGGCAGGATCTCCTCTCCCTCTTGGCCATTAGAGGGAGGAAAAAATAACAGACTATAAGAGCCACTAAAATAAGGACCAACACCAAGAATGTACCATGGGTTTAATACTAGCTCCTCCTCTCAAAGTAATTATAGTTGATGCTGCCCAATGGTTACTGATGAACTATCTTTCATCGTGGGCTTTTGTTTGGAGTCAGTAGTTTGGGTTGAACATCAAGACCAGCACACGCTGGTCGGGTTCTCATAGAGAATAAAATAGGACTGAAGGTGACAGGGAGTGTCATGCTGCCTCAGCCATGGAAACAGGCAGCTGAATTTGGGCTAGACCAAAGCCCTTCCGATGTGTTTGTTTCACATTATATAACCTTTATCCAAAAGTTCACCACAGTACTAATGTTAAAGTGAGAAAAGACCAGCCTAAACAAAATACTGGTATTTCTCATATTATCAACTCCTGCATACTTGGAAATGTGGTATTTGCTAAAAATGTATTGGTACACTCAGAAGTTTTCTTTGAATTTATGATGTGACCTAGATTAAGGTGATGCAAGTAACCCTTGCAATACCATTTTCACCTAACTCATTCCTACTTGTGTGCAAAGAAGATGACACGTAACCATCCCTATGGTTCCCCGTTACTCGTGTTTGTAGGGCATTAATTTTTCTTAACAGGAAAATTAACTCAGTACGTGCCTCTGAAGGCTCAAATTCTGCATCACTTCTAAATTTCAGTGCCGCATGTTTTGCGGGTTTCTTCTGCAATGGAAGTGAGATGTTTGTTGGAAGTCTGGCTCATCACTCCAAAGCCACTGGTGTGATGGATGTGATCATGTATTGCTTTCAATGCAGAGGAACCTCCATTTTAATTACAGCAGTGCTCCCTTGGTTAAACAATACAAAATTTTCTCTCTGTTATTATTGCTCTTGTTCATCTGTTTGGATGTGACAATGAGCACTGCTCTTAGATATTTAGAGTATTTAAGGCAGAACCTTCTTTAATGCACTGAAAAATTTGGAAAAGTAGTGGGAAACCACGTGGAGATCTCTGCAAATGGTCATCAGCAGTTAGGGCAATCTCAGGAAGGTTTTGATGCCTTTGCTAGAGCTGTGATGTGCTCTGCTAGAATCACAGCATTTAAGAGAAAAACTGCTTCCAGAAAAGCTGCCAGACCATTTCCATTTAGGAGACCCACACTCACCATCTGCCTTTGCTTTCAAGGGTGCCTATTTTTCTATTTTGGACCTGGTTAGAACTGCCCCCATCTGAGCAACTCCTCCTAATCCAGGTGGAGATGTAAAGAGAAAGTATGTGGGTGTTCTCTGCCCCAGAGGTAATAGGCCAACTGCTGGGTATCATCAAGCCACAAATAAGTCCAGGCTCTGTGTAAAACAGTGTATCTGCTCAATGTTTAGAGGTGCTGAAATATTCAGCCATGAAGTAGAGAGACCAGAAAAGCAAGGAAACATTTTCCTCTGTCATTGCATATTGTTTTGTGTGAGAAGGAAAAAATTGGCATCTGTGCCCTCCCCGCACCACACTATTTTTCTCCCAGGTTGTTCCCATGTCAGCAGTGCCAGTCACTCTTTGTGCTCAAGCTTCTCAACCACAGGGCTACCCAGCTGTGTCTTCAGTGGTGCAGTGGTCTTTAACTGGCCTTCAGATGACTATCCTTTGAAGGGATCTACAGAAGATCCCTCAGGCCTTTTCTTACCATTGGGGCTAAATCTAGGATATCAAGTACCTCTAAATATTTTGTTTTCTCCTAAGCTTTCTAAATTAGGCAATAATATTAAGTTATCAGGGGGCAGATTAAAAGGAGCAATGCTTCAAAGCTACAATCCAACTCACTTTTCATGAAGAGAAGATTCCCAGATTTTACAATGCTGAGTTCAGTGGGTGCAGCCTACCTGTGAAACTAGGTCACGTCTTCAAGCTGTAACTTAAACTAGGTCATACTTACTGACTAGTGAAGAGGGGGAGTATGAGTTTCAAAATAAATTATCATTTCCTGGAAAAGACCCAACGTGATGAAGTGCTATCCAGAAATCAACCAAGCCGGCTTGACACATAAGAGGAAGTTCATAAAACATCACTTTATCTTACACTGTTCCATGAAAATAGAAATGTATTTCCTTTTCAAAACAATTGGTGGTGCAAACATTGATGCTGCTTGTGGTTTTAGCTGAGTAATTTAAAGTTTTCTGAGTAGGAACATTCAACACCGACTTTTCTGGTTCCATTCCTATAAAATGCATAAGTAGGGGGGAGGTTTGCTCTGGCAAGTTTGAAAGTCACCTGGGTTTGCAGGGATCAGAGGAGAAATTTAGAGCTTTCTAAATTGACCAATGAAACATTTTAACATCAATAATCCTCACAATATCCTGCGAAGTCGGTAGCTCTTGGAAATTATACATGAAAACTAGAATATTCAGTGGGTTCTTTGGACTCATTATTGGGAGAAGCATCCTCAGATGCTTCCCACATCTGTGGCATCAATTGACCAAAACTAACTCTTCTGACAATTTGACATATCTGTGCTGATTCATGCAAGCATTGATTTCTGCACAAGAAAGGGCTGAGGTTCCTCTTAACATTCCCAGTGAGTCCTAACTCAGTGTCATAGCAAACAGTAACTGGGACATTATTTAGGATCATAAATAATGCACTTGGCCAAAAGTATCTGAATACAGAATAACAACTGCAGTGACTGATCTGGCTGAGATTTTTGAAGCTGAACTCAAGAGTTTAGCTACTAATTTTCCAGAGAGCTGAGCACTGAAATTCTTTCACTGTCCCAGAAAAACCCAGTGCTCTGAATTTTCCTGTTTGATGTGTGGAATGAGAAGTGTCCATATTATAAGGACTGTAGGGAAGAATGAGCAATGCTGGGATGGCTGTTGAGAAGAGATAAAACAGAGCCACATTCTCCCCAAATAGGACCTTAGTCCAGCACCAGGCTGGTGGGGAAAGACCCCACTTGAGTCTAATCCCTGCTGACTTGCATGACAATGTGTCTCTCCTCTGCTCAGGGGAAACCCTGCAGCCAGCAGTCTTGAGGATGCATGCCAGGGACTTTTACTGCCTTCATTTTTGCTCCCTGTGTTGACTGCTTGTTCACATCCTGCTCCTTGTCACATCTCTGCCACCCACGTCTGCTCAGCTCAAGGCCCTCCTCTCCTCCATACCCTGTGTCTCTCCCTCTTTCTTAGCTTGCTGTCTCACATCAAACCCTTTGCCATTGTTCAGAAACCCTGCATCCATTTGGCACTAAAAGTCTTTGTCACAATGACTTGGTTTTTGGTTTGCATCTGCTGTGAGTCCCACCAATGTCCAGAGACTGCTTTCTGATGCCTGTGTAACCCCTCATCTGGTGAGCTCCTTGGTTAATCCTTCAGCTTTGCTGTAACAATTGTGATCAAAGCTAACTATGTTTTACATGGAGCTGAAATAACTTGTCCCAGTAAATGAGACAAGTGGGGTTTTTTTGACCCTTATTTGTACACACTGGAAAGCTTTCCCTCTTCACAGCACAGAAAGGACAGCGCACATCCCTCTGAAGGAGGTGGGGGTTATTAATCTTCCTCTCTTCTTCCCCAGCATTAGTACACTGATTAAGACAACTAAGAACTTGTATCCTCTCAGTGTCCCTCTATCTCTTGTGTTTAAGGATATGTTAGCCCCACTTCTTCAGTGACTGTCCCTAGAAAGACCTTTCCTCCTTCTCTTGTTTTGTGTCTGAAACCTAAATACTCTAAGATCAAAGCAGACTTCTATTTCCTATCAGTCTTCTCGTCACCCCAAAACACCCAAGTTTCCCAGATGAGATGTACCATAAAGAGACCAGCTTTAGGGACCTTTTAGGGACACATTGCATTAGCAGCTGCTTCTTAGCAAGCAAGAGGTAGATACCGAGATATTTGCAGTTTCTGGTTTGGCCTCAGTTGCAGAGCCAAAGGAAGTATCTGCATTAAAGAGGATCTGTGCTGCTTATCACACTCTGAGCCATCATCCACAGCACTAAAACAGCACCAGAAATCAGCCACTGGCAGACTGGAGTGGTGTAACACAGCAAGGCAGCTGCACTACCTAGAATTTCCTCTTCATTTGAAATACATCATAAAAAATCTGAAGCAGGAAATGGGTTATCTGGTAAAATTTCAAATGATGCTGTTATCTGGTATAACCTCACCACATGCTAGAATTCATTGCCTGCCTTCTAGTTCTAGAAATCAGTTCAATTGTATCAAGCTGTTACTCATTTAATTTCTCCTAGTAAAGGTGCAGACATCCACACACTGCTCTACTTCATTATCTGTGTGTTATTTCTCCAAAATGCCACTTTCACCTAGGACCTGAAATTCTCAAAATATCAATACAAATTAGGCAGTGGGGTTATGATGAAATACATACACACACACATATATATGTTCTTAAATGTTTTCTAGATACACATTCACAAATGAAAATTCTCACTTCTGAACTAGGTGTTCATTTTTTTCCCTGGACCATCAGCAGCATGAATGGCTCCAAGATAATTCTTGTGCTGTCTTATAAAACATATTCCTAATAAATGTTTAAGTATTATGATGTCAGATAAACACTACCATTCATTGCCTAGGTAAAATAGTCTGCCACTAGTAGGGCACAGTGGTCCTTAGCCTTTGAAGTGTGGGTCACATGAGGATTGGGTTGCTGAGGCATTTTAAAATCCCATTTTAAATCTATACCACCTCAGTGGTCCGGGTGGACCTGTTTGTTCCTGGTGGGTACAGCTTTCAGTATCAGTGGCAAATCCCAGGTTTCTGGGCTCACCTCACACAAGCCTTCCAGGAGCAGCTGCACAAGTTGTCACGAGTAGGAGAAAACAGGCTATTGCTGTGCTCCCGGAAGATGAGAGCCCAGAGGGAGACATCATCTCTTCCAGTGTCAAAAGGAGTAAGGAGCGCTCAGAAGTTGCTGCGAGTTCCCTCTGGTCAATAGACGTGTCTTGGAGTGGTCTGAAGCAACATCCTGGTCTGTGTCAGAGGGTATGGCTGTGCTACTATATAAAAGAGGGGCAGGATGAAAATTGGAGCACAGGCTCCTGTGCTTTGTGTGCTGTCCGGCTGTGGCTCTGCTGTTTGCTGCTGCAGCCCTGCTCTGCACATGGCAGAGCTGTCTGCAGGATGGTCCAGAGCCCACCTGCGGGCTTGGCCTCACACTCATCCCTGGAACTGTTCTCTGTACCGGTGTGGCCTGAAGGACTCAGCAGAAGCAACTTGTGGTCATCCTGGCCTGGAAACTGATGGTTCCTCAGAAAGAAAGCCTTTGGATAAAACAAAACAAAACAAAACAAAACAAAACAAAACAAAACAAAACAAACACCCAAACCAACAAAACATATGAAGTAGAGGTGGAAATTACAAAAGAAGAGATGTCAAGAATCCAAGCAACCTCATGGGGAAGGTTTTTGGCTGCTCATCTGAAGGCTCCTGTAGTGGGTGTCAGGTGAAATCAGCTGGCAGTTTCCATGCTGCTTGGGGGTAGGAGGAGCAAGGACATATCCCCATAACTCCGACAGCTGTAGCAGAGGTTGCCTCCCCTTCCCTCCTGCCCTGTGGTTGGAGATGTGCTGAGCGGGATCCAGTAAGCCAGAAGGATGAAGAACTTAGCTTTCCTTGCTGGGTGTGTAAATAAGGAAGAAGAGCCGGCTGGAAACCAAAGGAGATGAAGTGGCCTTTAGTGTCCCCCTTGGCAGACTTTAGTTGATTTGACTTTTTGCCACCGTGAAAAACAGCTGGAAGAACTTTCCAAGTCAGCAGCTGGGCTGCTGTCTGCTCAATTTGCTTGACAGAAAATCAAAACACTTTTGAACAAAATTGAAAATTTTCTCATGCAAAATTCCCCCTTTTTTTTTTTTTTTGTGAGGACAATGTTATTTTTCCACTGAAATAATTCCATCCCTCTCTATGTTTTTGGTGCAAGGCTAACATAATAAACTGTGAAGCAAGAACTCAGTGTGGAGTGAATCTCTCGAGGATACGTAAATCCAGAGAATCGTGACTATTCAAGCTCTTTTGTTCCTTTTTGCCTTTCACACGGGTTTCAGCCATACTTCCCTCTGTCACATTCTCACAGTGTCTTTATCTTGTCTCCTGACAGCCGTTCTCTGCTTCCCCCTTTCCTGTATCCCATTTTGACATTTGAGCTTGGCATTTCCCTGTTCAACCAGGCTGGCTCCTCCTGCTGTGTTGATGCCATGTGCTCTGTCCGGCCCATTGGGGTGGACTATTATTGTGCTCCAAAGTGGTTTTTCACAGCCAGCTCTCCTGGGATCTCTGAACTACCTCCCACAAGATCCTACCTACTACTGCCCTGAAAAAAAAGTTGTCCTTCCATTCATAATAAATTTTTGCTTCATTTGTCTTCCTCACTTCCCTAAGGGTCATAGGCCCTACCAGCTTGTGGTGCCCTCAGTTATCGTTATCACATCCTTGCTTAGTCATTCATTGTCCACAAGCAGCTGAACTGGCTGAACACCTCCCTAGATGTTCTGCCTGTTAAAATTGCTCTCAACACATCCCAGAAATCTCCTGGCTTGCCTGAGCCCCACAGCAGATGCTGGAGTGAGTAAACCCCACCTTGAGAACCAGAGCTTGAGACAAGAGAATCCATCCAGTTGTTTAAAGAATGCACCACCTCTTCTTTGATTCTTGACATTTCTTTTATAATTTCCAACCTGTAGCAGATGCCTAAGGTAGCATTCCCCTGGCTGACCCAGGGCCTTCAACATTACAGAAAAGCGGAAAAGAACAACTTGAAAATGTATCCATGCCAAACAATATGTTTGTATCCGTGTCAAACAATGTGTTCTCATCACCAGAAAGCAACGAGATACAACATTTACTATTGAGAACCGATTCAAATAAGAGACTTTGCACACAGAAATAATACATGCAAGCCACTGAAGAATCTGCAGATGAGAAAAATAATGATTTATTCTTGAGCCTACACCAGTTCTAATGAAATTTTGATTCCATTGACTACAAACTCAAGTCAGGTTGGCAAACACACAAACTGTGAATTTAATCAGGCCTTTTACTGTTTGCACAGCAGTAAATTATATGCTTGGTAAGCAGAGTAGGCAGATCTGTGTGCTGATCTCTCCGCAATGTGCGATGTGTGCCATGCACAACTGGCTATGGCCAATGCTGCCAAACTCCTCTGAGTAAGAGAATGAAGCATATCAGTTTTACAGAAATAAAGAGAGCACATGGTCTGCCTCAAACTTTCTGTATCCTTGGGAAAATATTGAAAAATTCAGCATGTGGTGATGGTAAGAAGAAGAATGTAGAACAGAACAGTGTTAGCTGGAGAAAGCTAGTCTGAAAAGAGAATCATGACCAAGAACATAGCTAAGGTAAAGAATAGCAGTGGGATTCTGGAGATCTTCAAATTAAATGGGTTTGTTTTGGACCCCTGTCCAATTAATGATGCTTTATAGTCTAATTCTCCTTTCCCTAAAATATCACATTCTGTGTAGGTCTTCCCTAGAGAGATGTTAAGAAGTAGTACCTTTATATGGAAATGTAAGAGAGTAAACTGCCTTCCCACCACAGAGCTGTGCAGGAAAAAGAAAGGAGAGAGCATAGAGACAGGAGATGCACAGGAACAAGTCTGTCAAATAAACCTGGGTGTTGTACAGCTGAACCTCAGAGACAAAAAACCCTACTAATTTCTGAAGGAAATTAGTTTTAGATGAATGTTTAGGAGCCTAAACACATTTAAAAATCTGTGCAAAAAAGGAAATTATTTCCCCGCCCCCCCTCCCGCCTGAGCTCAGGTATTGTCTGCCTGTCTGCATTCTTCAGTTCCTGACCTCAACAGTAATGGCTCCAAGTGTCAGCACTTCTTTTATCTCTGAATATTCTGCCTTATAGTCTTCACTTGCTGCAGTGGATCCACGGGCAGGACACAGTGTCTACACAACACTGTAGGATTTAGTGCCGTGTCTCTGAGGAGCTGCCAGGACTTGACCTTCTGATCTCATAGCATACTGAAATAATGCAGAATTGCTGAATAATAAGCCTTGAGAAATTTTGTTAATCATGACTAAACACAGCCATTATCAATAATCACACTGACCAATTTGGGTACAAATTATTACTTAACATTTACCTGGAAGCAGATTGACCAGTGTCCAATCTCCTTATACAGTCCCTTCTTGGCCAGAGTGCTCCTGAATGTTTCAAGAACTGTCTAATCCCTTGCTATGATCCAGGGAGTTGATTGCTTGCTTACAACCAGCCATGATGCAGCCATAATGGTGACAGCTGGAATGCACAAATATCACTGGTAAGGGCAGCACTTTTCTGTCATCCTGTAATTAGCCCTTAACCTTGTATAACTCTTTCTATGGGTATCTTTTTAGAAATGTGTGGCTGAACACCCAATCTTCTTTCAAGGTTGGATCAGATTCTCAGAGGAGTTTTGAGCACCTGATTCTTATCCAAATAGGCACATAATTACTCCTGACAACCTATGAGATTTGTTGTGTAATTCAGAAAACATTAAGGCAGTGCCTGAGACACAGAGATGGTGCTGTTTATGGTTGGGAAGGCTTGTTCTGATGGGGCTGGAGCTTGTTTTAGGCCCTCCTTCTGCTCACAGCAATGTGTTGTAATAATTAATTCCAGCAGTGCGCAAGTGGGATTGCAGTGGGAAAGCCTGTATCCATCAGGGAGAAGGTTATTTATGCAGATTCCATTAGAAAACCTGTCCCAGAAGTTTGCAGTCTGATATTGCATGTAATCCATTTGGACGTCATGTTGGTAAGATATGAAGCTCTTTGCCCTTACAGAAAAGAAAACACTACATTTCTACCTTCCTTTCACTTTTCTTGTGTTTTAAAACAAAAAAATTCACAAGAAATATTCAGCCATCCATCTGTCTTGATAGGATTTACATCTAGCAGGGAGATGCCACAGGCAGCCTCAGAAACAGGAATTGTTCTGCACCTCATGCTGCTGGAGCCTGGGATGCCACAGCAGACAAGTGATCAGCTGCAGGAAACTGGATGGAGAATTTCAGGCTTTGAGTCCCTACCACTGCCTCTCAAGAGACAATAAAGCTGATACCCTAAAGTCACCCACCAGATGGATACATGTGCACACACATTCCTGTATAACATTAGTACCTTACTTGTATCTGGAATTTAATAATTGTGGAGTTTAGGCGGTGCCCAAAAGATGGCACTGTTTATTTGTGCTTCTTTCATTCTTAATCGCATGCCTTCTTCTAGGCTGGTGTGTCATCTGACAAAATTAAGACAGGATTTACATACTGTATAGAGAAAAGTACAAATCAAACTATTGCTGCAGCATGGCCTTTCCTATAACCTTTAATGTACAATATTTTAATGGGAATGGGCATATTGATGCTGTGTAGAACTATAACTACAAAGCAGTTGCCCTTTTATTTCCATCTAGTATTTTCACTGTAGATATTTCAAACCCATATGTTTCATTTAATGCCTGGTAAATGAAGAATATGCTTCAGCCATTTCAAAAGAGAAAGAATTATTGACGAGAGGTGCATCAGAACCAGAGTGGTGCCTTGAAGGTCGCAGAAGGTTAGCCTAAACATCTCTGTCTGTGCGGTAATCATTACCCATATGCATTAAAAAAAACCCAGCAGATGCCAAATAGCATGACAGCCAAATTACAGTGGATCAGTTGCTTACCTTTCTGTTGAAACAGCTAAATCCCAAGTCCTACCTTAACAGCTTCCTGCAGCCATAGAACAAAAGCAAATGTGGAAATACAGTTTACCTTGCAGCAATGAATTTAATGAAAGGTTTGCTGGTAATCATAGCAAATGACAACATTAATCCCCATATCAGCTGTCAGGTTTCTCCAGGCCTTAAAAACTAGAAGGTGTGCCAAAGAAGCTGTAATAACAAAACTAGTGTTACCAATACCTATGATAATGCCTTATTTTATTAAATCAAAGCTCTTTGCAATCTCAGCATGGGAGTTACTTCACCTAGGACTAACATCCAGCCATTTTCAAGGTAACAAACTTCAGGTGTCAGAATACCTGACGCCTGTGATGGCTGTGATGGCTTTTGATACCACATTTCCCCAATCCAGCTCAATCCTATCCAATCCAATCCAATCCAATCCAATCCAATCCAATCCAATCCAATCCAATCCATATTACTTGTGGCTGCTGTAGGAAACCAGAGGGTACCAGCCAGTGATGGCCCAATAGGAAGACAAATTGCATTGCCTCCATCCCTTGCCAGAGCCTCCCTGACACCTGGTACTTCCTGCAGTGGATATAGCTGGTCAATAGAGATAAAGACAGAGAAAATCTGCCTTGCTGCTGCTGTCCAGGCTGCAGAGCACCAGTCCAGGAGTCAGCTGAACAAATACCCCTCAGACATAAATCTTGAGGCTTGACAGGGATAAGTGGGTCATAGCTACAGCTGCACAGACATTTTCTGGTCACTCAGACCTCCATGGAGTTTCAATGGGGAGCAACCTCCCTGTCCAAAAATATCTCCATCATCTGTGTCCTCTTCTGCACTCTCCTGTCCATGATATTTCGTGCTTGCCCTTGCTTCTGACTCCACACTTGCTCAATGCTATGTCTATGTGGATTTTAAAGAAGTGTGGTGGGCTCAGGTGTGCAGAACTAAGCAGATGTGCAGCACAACTTGGCTGCTTAAAACCAGCCTCCTCTGAAGCAGTGTGTGAACAGAGAGGTGGATGTGCTCTGGTGATTGCCTCATTGGACGGGCCTTGATTTCCGAGTCAGGAGCCAGTCAGGCTGTGCAAGAAGCAGAAGATGAAAGGCAGGCAACAGAGGCAGGTTATCTTAAGCTCCACCTTTCTTTTGACTGGGGGGCTTGTGAGCAGCTCCGAGAAAAGGAGACTGCCTGAGTAAAGCTTGCTTCTGAGTCCATCCTCAGCATGAAGAAGTTTGAGGATGTTCCTCCTCAGGAAGAGTCCTGTCCATCAAGAAAAGCATTGGACAAAACTACCATGCTGAAAATCCTTTAAAAAATAAGACATATTTAAGGCTCGGGGTTTTAGCTCTCACCCACAGTGAACTGTGAGCTCACTCTGAGAGGTTATAAGCTCAGTGAGTCCCCAGACACCAAATTCTGGGTCCTAGAAGCCATGTCAGCAAACAGAAGATACAAGTCTGATTATTCAGGCTTTAGTTCCAAGGGTTATTGTATTGAATGTGTTTGGTTTTGGGCATCTGTTTTGTTTTGCTTGTTTGTTTTAACCAGGTTTTTCTAACCAGATGTTCCTGGTTTGTCCCACAATGCTTGCAAACACTGAGAGAGCGCCTGGCTTTTGCAAAGAGCTGTCGATGCTTTGTTATTTGTAATTTCAATTCAATACATAGATGATGACAACAGAGTTGAAGTTTGGGTTACATCAGGATGCTCAGTTACTAACTGCCTACAATCATGGGTGGCAAAATTTGTGCTCATAATAATGACCATTGCTTTTGAGAATTTACTTCCACATAGAGTTATAAAAAAGTGATATATTGATTCTTCCTTAGCTAATTTATTCTTGTTTTGAGAAGCTCATTTGCCATTCAGGAAAAATATGTTCCTTTTGGGGGGGCTAGAGGGGATGGGTATTTTTTGTTTCGGTGACAGTTTCAAGAATCATATGGACACTGGAAATAAAACCTTTTCTTTTCCTTTTTCTTTTCTTTTCTTTTCTTTTCTTTTCTTTTCTTTTCTTTTCTTTTCTTTTCTTTTCTTTTCTTTTCTTTTCTTTTCTTTTCTTTTCTTTCTTTTCCTTTTTCTTTTATTTTTCTTTTTTTTCCTTTCTTTTCCTTATATCTTCACTGCAATAATAAACTCAGAAAAAACATTGGAAATCATAATTAGCTAGCAATTTTGATGATGCTGCAAGAGGTAGATACAGCTTGCTGTTCAGCTGTCCGGGCTCTGCAGAACTGAAAACAGTAAGCATTTGATTGTGTCAGTAAACTGAGCTGATAGATCTTGGAGGGTACATATGGGCAAATTTTCAAAGTACTGCATGGAGCTGGAGCCACAGAATTCAGTACTAGTGGGAAGTGAATGTCAGTACTGAAAACTTCAGCCACGGATAGCAGATCCGTGCAGCAGCATGGTGGCTTTTTAAAATCACCCAAAATACTGCTATTTAAGGAGTTGTTTTTCTTGGAATGACTGTTTCAAGGGTTGGTGTAGCTAGGCAGCTATGAGCTGACTGTGTGCAGAGCAGGATGTGTAAAGGTGACCCTGGCATTGCTCCCATCCCTGTGCCTGCAAGGGGGTGAATTTCCCTACCCTGAGGCAGCTTTCCCAAGGCAGACCTGGGAGCTCAGTATGGGGAAAACTTGTGGAGGTGGCTGATTTTGGAACTAGATACATGCACGGGCAAACTGGCTCACTGGCGGTGGGGAGCAGCAGAGGAAAAACAAGAAGGGATGTTTGCCTGGGGAAATGCAAGCCCCAGGAACTGGCATCTGCCTGCTCCCACCCCTGTAGCATGGCTTCTTCAGCTCTTCCAACTGCTGCCTCGTCTTCTTAAAGCCTCCTCTCTTGTCACCCCAGATCCTGGAGCTGGAAGCAGGGCTGGGACAGTGGTGGTGTGTCTTTGACCTTGCTGTTTCATGACAAGGGTCTTGATTCCTGTTTAAATACCCCCCACCAAGGAGCACTGTTGCTTGACAGGCTAAATTATATTTAAACACAGATTCTCAGCTGGCCTCTTTTCTTCACTCAAGTGACAGAGGCACGCAGTGCAAATAGCTTGATATATTAGCTGAATCTAAGCTAAAATCTTGTCAAAGGTATTGCCAAGCCTGAAAGGAGGGTTGTCTCTCTCTGGGTTAGGTTTGGTACATAGGCTGGACACAGGAACATACCAGCACAGATGAATTTGAGGCAGGGCTGGTGTGTGGTTTGCCACATGTAGTCAGTTTTTACTGTGCACTGCCTTCTTTTAGAGTATGTGCTTCAGTGACTCACCTTGTAAATCAGCTGTGGTCGTAAACTGCTTCCCAATGAAATCCATCTTTTTTTGGGTTACCACACCACAGGGGCGTATAAGGTGCCCTCTGTCCAATCTATGCTTCATTTTCAGACAAGTCTTCTCTGTTTCTTTCTTTTGAGAGTGTCTTTCTCCTTTGATACCAGATACGAAAAGGTTTATTTTATGTCATATCTACCCTCTCCAAGTAAACAGTGGTACTCACAGGGCTGCCCAGCTCCAGCCAGATGACACAACCATTCCCTCCTGTAAGCACAGCCTCCCAGAGAAGGGAAAGGCAAGGTGTAAGATCTGTGCTGAGTCTTCCACCAGTGTCCTAGTGGCTGTCTGGCAGTAAGAAGTTATGAAACACCCTCTCCTGACCCCATCCCTGCTGAGGAAATGAATCTCATGAAAATCCATCCAATTTCCACAGCCCAGGACATCAAGCATCCAAAAATTGCTGCTAAATCTGGATTACAAAGATAAAATAAAAGAAGAAGAAAAAAGAAGAGGCATTAGGCTGTCTTCTCTCTCTCTCTTTGCTATTTAACTACTATTTAACAGTTTAATCCTCTGGAGACTTTTTCTTTTTACTATAATTCCTTAATATGATCTGCACTGTTTATAATCATTCTCCTTTCTCACAGTTTTAGGTTACCATTTAAGCTACTTTTTTTACCTTAATTACCTGGTTAACTGCAATCTGTCAGGAACCATAGACATGTGACAGAGCAAGCCCTTATGATGAGGCTGTCTTCTTGCCCAGGAAAAGCTCCTCACAGCAGTCTGTTTCTTAAAGCTTTATTCAGTGGGTGAGACTTAATAGCCTAAGTCAAGAAACTTCTACCATTTTCTTTCAGATACCAGACTACAATAGAATGGAATCAGTGTCAGGAAAATTTTCTCTGAAAATATGCAAGATTGGTGTTTTGTATCTTCAGTGCATTTACAATCAGCAAGTAGTCCCAACTGCATGGCTTGTATGTTTCTGCTCCTAGACCTGGAAGCAATCCTCACCTCCAGTAAGCACTTATGTGATCTTGTATCATCTTTTAGCTGAACAGCTGAGATAAATTTATCCAGGAATGAACAGACCAGATCATTGTCCTGGAAACCAGGAGACCAAGAGGAGAATTGAGAGCAGTCAGCAGAATGGTGGTGAGGCTGCTAAGTGGATCCTCCAGCTCATGTTGTAATGATTTGGTCTGGTCATCTTAGGTGAAAAAGTCTCTGATTTGTGATAGCTTTGGTGAATATTCTCTGCAGCGATGTAAGGAGGAGGAATCCCAGCATGTGCCAGCATAAGACACTATCTTCAGCATCTGCTGAGGGAACTATTATTTGTTGTTTTGTTTATTGGCTTTCTTTAAATGGTGCTTTGGATAGTCTTCATGGGATGCAGCTGTGCCTATCATTGCAGAGTCGTGGGCAGGAGTAGGCAGTGCTTTTCTGCAAAAACAACAGAAATGAGCCTAATAACCACAAAATACCTCCTAGAGCAAATAACTCACAGAAATTTCAATTCCAGAATAATATTTTGAAGTAACTGGAGATAATTTCCTATAATGTTCATCACCTTTTCTGGTGCTCAGAATGACTCAGAACCAGCTGCAAGGCTTCTGTGGTACTGCAAACACTTGAAAATGTACCCTTTGCATGAGCAACCACTACACACTCACAGAATGACTTGTACACTCTCAGCATCTCTTTCTGTGATCCAGCCTTCTCTGCTCAGAAGCTATTTGTTGCTAAAGACTCAATGTTTGTCAGTCCAGGACATGTAGGGCTCCTGTTGATGTGTTGTTAATGTTCTCTCTAACACCCATGCCCACATTCAGAAAGACACTCAGGTACTTCAAATGCCACACAAGTCTAACTGAGGCATGAGCAATGTGCCTAACCCCTAACCCCTAACGAGTGAAGACTCAAGTGCTTGCACTTTTGCCTGGCTTTGGCAGACCTGCTTATCCATTTTCAGAGCTGCTACATTTTCAGCTGAGTGTGGGATTAGTCTGAAGTTCCTGTGGGATCCACAAAGGCTTTTTAGGCTTAAACTCCCGAGCAGTCGGGTTTGGTATATTTGTTATTAGCACACTTAACTCACACTGGGGAGACTGGTTTCTGTTTAAAGCAGAGAAATCACTGCTACTTCTTCATTTATTGAGCTCACAGGATGGTGAGCCATCAAAGAAGCTTTTGTTCAGAAGAAATTGAAAGTGACACCCACCTTCTGTAACTGACTGAGGTGATAAAATCATGTTTCTGGTACCTTCATCTAAAAAGGGGCTGCACATTCTTCTCCCACCATCCAGGGTACCATGAGAAGTGTAGTGTTTGGAGCAAAACAGGAGAAAGATAAAAACTGGATCTTTTGAAACTAAAAGAATTGTGAGACTGGAGGGATCCCTTGCAAAATCACCTTATAATAAGGGCATTCACTGGTGAGTGCTTCTTCCCCCATTCCCAAAATAGTTAATGTATTTTTATTGTAAGAGCACGTAACATAAAATTAATGCTCAGGAACATGGCTATTCCCTCAGTGAGTGAACTCTCTGGACATTAGGCTTTAAAGTTTTTTCCATTCTATGAATCTCTCATTCCTTTCTGGATGATGGTTGAGTTTCCAGAGAGGAAAGAGCAATATTATCAGTGTGGTGGTCATGGGCTCTCCCTGCAACTGGTGTGGGCTGCTGTTGGATGCAATTCCCTGATCTGTGGTCCCCTTGGTGAACTCTGTGATGTTTCAGGCATGCCTTTCGCATGCAATGAAGTGTGGCACAGAGGCTGATGGAGCAATAGCTGGTCCCAGCATAGTGCTGTGCCTGGCTGAGAGGGAAGATTTCTCTGCTTAGGAGCAGCAGCTATGAATACATTTTGTTAGTTTATGCACCAGGTCTGCACTGCACCATTCATGGCGGGTTTAGGATTTTATGTTCCATGAGTCTACCTAGTAGCCAGCTATTGCTTGGTATCCCCTATTCTGTTATCTTTGGTTAGCTACATTTTTGGCCTGTTCATTTGTAAATTCCTTAATTCATATGAACTCCAAGGAGAAAAAAAAAAAAAANCATTACTCAATGTTTGTACCATGCCTTGAAAATATAAAATGCTGCACAAATGATGGGTGCTATTTAGTTCAGAGCTAATTTGACAACCTTTTCTTTATTTTGGGAGCCTTTGGGTTTAGCTGTTCATTTGCTTAATTGCATCTCAAGCTTCTCAAGCTTCCAGCTAAAAATGCTACACATACAGCAGTTATACCATGCCCGGGAACAAGACATTAGAGATGATGTTACTGACTCACCAGCCACAATGCCTTCTTCACTCGTGTTCTGTGTCCCTCCCTCCATT
Organism: Donacobius atricapilla; assembly: GCA_013397315.1. NCBI lineage: Eukaryota > Metazoa > Chordata > Aves > Passeriformes > Mimidae > Donacobius > Donacobius atricapilla. The sequence continues at coordinate 357,563 of WBMY01000383.1, forward strand.
TAGCCCCCTATCCTCAGTTCTTCCCACCATCTCCCACGGGTATAGCTGATATGATCATTGGTATCACAGATTTACATAATAGTAATAATAATAATATGTCTCTCACATGACTTATTCCTCTACCTACTCATTACATGTCTCCTTGGCTCTTTTTGTTAATTATCTCTGCCACATCCTTGAATAAGCTTTTGCCTCATTTAGAGTGTGCTGCAAATGATCTGGCTTTGATAAATTAAGCAATAATCAGAAAAAAATTTCAATATTCTGTAGATTTCCATTAAGTTACAGTTTTAGTGACACAATTTGTTGTGCTACAGTTCACACTGAGTTAGCCTTGTTTTCATTAAAAACCTCATTATTTAGAGATTTATAACTCCTCTATAGAAATTTGCCCTAGGGTGAAACTTGACTCTGTTTTTAGCTCAAAAAAACACCTAAAAAGAAGTAATTAATTTGTATTTTTTGATTTTTAAAGAAAATAATTCCACCTGTTTCTAGCTTTTTGTCGTGTAGCTAAAAATAACCTCAATTTCAGAAATGTGCTATTACTTATAGTAATAGCAATAATTGATGTTACTACAAATTATACTAACGTAGAAAAGATAGGACTAAAGGGTGCAGACAGAAATGAAATTGGGGTATTTACTCACAAGAGTGTATAAGCCCTCCACATTTGGTAGGTGAATAAGCTTAATTGTTCCTGCTGCACTATGCTTCCCTCTGGAATATTGCAGGAAACATAGATGGAATCAGGCTGTGGTGATTCACACATTACTTGCCATGATCGTTTCTCATAGCTTTTCCTGGAGACTTGGATTGCTGTCTGCACTAATTACTGCCTTTACCACTCTTCATTTCTTTAGGCTTCTTTGGATGATTGAGAAGGAGACAGAAGTCCTGAAACAGGAACAGCCAGTTGTTAAGGAATGATCAGGCTAAGAGTGTCTAGGCTGTTCTTGTAGACAGCTTACAAACGCAGAAACAGGCACAGTATGAAAATCAATAAATGTCCATTCAGAGCAAGCGTGATGTAAGTATATTTTTGGGATTGTCAACGAATTTATCATTAGTCTGCTCTGTCTGGTATAGAGTAGCTGGTTCACAGGGATTTATAGACCTCCTTCATGCAGAGCCTCAAGGCACTTCAGCAATGAAGTTCTGGATCCTGATACACTGAAGCAGTGATGAAATTGTGATATCAAATATTAATATTCTTTTTTAGGGCAGTTCATTGACACTGCAAATTCTTCTGAGTGCTCCAAGTCTCTTGGAAAAATCGGTTTATGTTTGGGGATCTGAACTGGAGCCAATTTAGAAAAGTCTAAGTTTTCATTATGGCCTTTTCCTAGTCTCACCTATGTTGCACCAAAAATAGTTCTACAATGTTTCATATTCAGTTGTTGACTGTATTTTCAGAGCTTGCCATACTTAATATTATGTATGCAACAGACTCAGAGTACACTTGTTTGAGGACACACATTCAGCCAATTTGAGCCTGCAAATAAGAGTTTATGTTCCCACTTGGGTGGGTAAGGTCATTTGTGCACAACAAAATTAGACCACTAATTATAGAGACTATCTTAAAATTTGGTAAAAGGCACATTTTCCCCAGCAAAGAACTCACTGAGCTCTGTGAGTTTTGAACATTCAACCTGCAGGAGAAAGCTGATCCTACGCAATATAAGACCTTACTGCTTTTTTATATCAAGTATAAAATATAGGAGCTGCATACCATAGCATCTACCATATTCCCAGGCCTATAAGAACAAAAATAAAAAGACTTAACATTTTGCGTAGATGCAGTGAATAATCCTGAGGGCTGTGTCTTTAAGTTCCTAATACACTCTGGTCAGCTTTTTGGGTCAGAATAGCTCAAAACCAACCTTGTCAGCAGAAACTGAGCAGGAACTAGTTATCTTAGCAAATACTGGGAATGCCTTGGCTCCATCTGTGTCACAGATTAATGCTACCCAAGTGGAATGGACTAGAAGATTGTGAGGAGAGTAATGCTTGGGACTGAAATTTTAGTAATAAAATTTTTAGAAATAGTAGTTCACCAGGAAGTTTGTTCTATGTATATGTGTGATATAAAAGCAACGCTGATAGCACTGGGATATAAACTTGATTTCAATGCTATATAAACAGTAGTAAAACAGCTTTTTCTGAAATTGGAACAAGGAGTAGATTGCTTTTAAGTAGTGTTTGGGATTGATGCTAAGAAAAAGAAATACTCAAATGAAAATTATTGATGTAATAAAAAGAAATTCAGATATTATTTTCTTTCTCAGCCTATTTTCCAGGCAAAGTTAGAAGGCAACATTCTCTGGGCAAGTGAACACTAACTGTATATTTGGGGTTCAGTTTTCAAATGGGCCTTTTCTGTCTCTACCCATTCCCATTCCCATTAACTGAAGTTAATGCCTTCGTTTTACTGAATGCCATTGACTTAAGGGTAACACATCTGTGATGTTAAATTCCCTCACAAATACTGCTTTTCAGGGATGGAAATTCAGTTTTCTGAAGGTGTGTAGGAACATAATTCACTTTAATCACCTACATTTTTTCTGAGGATCTAGACTAGACCTACCTATCTGCACATGTATAATATTAACTACAATAATATCGTGTCACCTGAAACAAGGAAGCAATGTCTACCTGTTTTTAAGGGTCGTTTAAGGGGAGAAAAGAAGCTGAAATATTTCGGGTAGGCAGGTATAAGGAAAATGGCTGAATATGGCTTCAATAGCCCAATTCCTAGGGCCATTTAAAGCTCACTGAACTCACAGGAAGAAAATGCTGGACATTAAAGCAACCAAATGAAAGCAAAGACAGAAAACGGTTTGGCCTCTTTCAATGTTAGCATTAAGATTTTCTAGTTAATTTAATTAGAGGCATGCAACAATGAGCTATCTTTCAGACCTGGATCTGTCTGTTTCAGTGAACCTGTAGGGACTTGGGCAACTGCAATAGTAATATATCTGGCCTATGGGCTTTGTAATGGAGTGACTCGGCTGTTGATCAGAAGACAACAGTGAAGACTGTCACCTTTGTCATAGGAAAGGCGAACCGCTGCGAGGCAAACGCTGTAATTAAGATGGATGCACAGCAGCCCACTGTTTCTGCAGGCAGCGACAAGGAAGGACCAAAGAATTCCTCCCAACACCCACCCTTCTCATGCAAAATACATCAACAGAGCTTAGGAGGCAAGGTTCCTGATAAATCCTCTGGCTCAGACTTCTGCCTCACATGAATTGCCGGTCAGCTTTGTGCATCGCATGGGGTTAACGCAGCGCAGCCTCATCAGCAGGGTGGTCTGCCTCAGCAGTCTGCTCCTCTCTGAGGTCTCACAGGCACAGACGGGAAATAATTACAGTTTCAGAAGCTGCTACAAGTCCTCCTAATGTGTATAAATCCATCTGTGGATACACTGTAATCTCCACACATACCAACAAGGGGTCATGTGTGGGAATTTCCATAGTTACGTTCCCAACAGCCTGTTTTTAGGAAGAGAAAGGGAGACTATTGCAGAATCCCTGAATCCCCCTGCTAGTACCGCTGCTTCAAGTACACACCAGAGGGCAGCTGTGGTTTTGGCCTCTTCTTTCCCTATGATGGGACCTGTTTCAATCATACAGATCTGGGGTGTGTCTGAGTCGTAGGGTCACAGTGGGGAGCAATACACTTGGATGGGCTCCTTCCACTGAGGAGGGTGGGTGCCCTGACTGAGGCAGCGACGCTGTCCTCTTTGCACCCCCTGTGCTCACCATCCAGGTTTGACAGCTCCACCTGGCAGCTAGAGGTGGCTGGAATTCTCTTTATTTTCCAAGCAAAGTGCCCTTCCATGCCACCCATTGCTCAGGACAGCTCTTCTCAACAGAAGCGTAACACAAGAGGGAGATGGCAGTGGAAGGATTGATGCGTCTGAGAGTCAGACAACACAGGATTGAAGATGGGTTGTATTTTTTTTTTCTGAGTAGGCAGGAAACTGATGATTTTTAAAAGAGATTTTTCAGGTTTTGGTCTGGATGAGAAAACAGGGGAAGATAGATTACCAGGCAGATGTTGCATGCTTTGCTGTCAAAAAAAAGAATGTTTTCTGATAGAACACTAGTTAAAAATTTGGCAGCAAATTGCTTATTAAATGAGAAATGAGATGCTTCAGATGGAAGGCAAAACACCTTGTCATATTTCTCTGAAGTGTCAAAATACAGATCAGTGACTGAGTATCTAAGCTCAGTTGTGCAGCTGATCATGGTTTGTTCTGAAGAGACAAGATTTTCCTTGTCATGGAAGAACTCTTTCAAAGACTGTGTGCCACAAAACTTTCTATCTGATAGGACATGCAGAGGGTCTCCTTGTAGCACATGCCTTGCAGTGACTCAGCTGTGGAGGAAATCTCCTGGTTAAGAAGACAACATCATGTCCATCTGCCATGTGGGACTTGTGACAGCAACAGTGCTGTGTAATATTGTCACCTGGGTATGTCTTAATGCCCTCTCATCTGATGTGGCAGGGCAGATTCCAGTAGAATTGACTAAAAATAAAAGATGGAAAGGAAAGTATGTGAGGAAGGTTTTGAAGGGAATCACAGATCGGTTAAGAGTAACTACGCAAGGTATTGTTCTGTTAAATTATTGAGAAAGCCTGAAAATTAAAACCGTTGAGTCAGCATGATTGTAACAGCCAAATACTGCAAAACAATTAGTATGATGGATAAAATTCAAATGTATATATGGGTGTCCTGGTATGAAAGACAGGTGTCTGCTAGGGAGGGCAAGACCTCCCTTTGGAATGGAGAATTCAACCCCCCTCCCTTCGAATTATTAAAACTTTGATATTAAATCGGCTCTCAGGCAAGGATATGGGGATAGGAATAACAGCTCTTTACTGGTATGTACAACAAGGCAAACAAACAACAACAACTACAGCGTTAATGATAAACAAAACCAGGAACCTCGAGGGGCTTTTGTTTCATAAAAGCCCGGGGCAGTCTGGTCTCGGTGCAGGGCTCCGAGAGCGCCAAGCTGGAACTCTGGAAAATCCCGGGCTGGTGGGTGGATGTACCAAAGCTCCGCGGTGGTAGCTGGAAGGGCAGGGATGTCCTGGCAGGGCCGGGCAGTGCGGGGACACAGCGTATCCAAAGCCCTGCCGAAGAAAAACGGGGCCGGCCCAGCCCAGCAGGGCAGGAGGAGAGCTCAGAGTTCCTGGGCACAGGAGGAGATGATGGGAGATTTCCTCAGGAACAGACCCAGTGATGGCAGTGAACTCCTCCTGCAGCAGGAACGGCCTGACCCTTCTCTCTCCGATGCCGAGAGCAAGACAGCGAAGCTGCCCCCACGCCAGCCCTTTACCTCCCAAAACCTCGCGGTATCCCCTTTTTCCCTCGGAGAGAAAAAAAACTCCCTGAGACCAAAAAAGGGTGTAGCCTGATGGCTTTCCCAGCCACTTGTATTGTTTGGGTCAAGCACCCATAAGTACCCAGCAGTTAGTCTCCTAGCGACTTTGTGGGAAAAAAAATTCTATAGGGAAAAAAGAAAACCAAATCTAACCCCCAACAGCGGGATAACAAGAACAATCCTACTTGGAGCTGCTGGGGCAAGGAATCATAGCCTGGGCAATGATATGGGGTCCTGGACCCTGGGACAAGGGAGTCCTCGAGGGGTGGGCAGGGACAGTCAGGTAATCAGTGTCCCCAGGGTCCAGGCAGGGATTTAAAGCTGGATATGAGCACAGCAGAGACCAGAAAATGTATTTGTTCTTGTACCTCTCCCTGTCACCACCCACATATACGCTTTATGCTCACATGTGTAAATACTTACCTGAGAAGCAGCAATTATAGTTAAGGCTGTTTCGGTCCTAGCCTGTCACAGGGAGACTGTTTAACCCACAAAATTGGAAAAAAACAGATGAAGTTGTTGATCAGCCTCTCTTAGATGTCACTGAGCCAAACTGTCCTTCTGCATTGGAGAGTTTGTCCTGCTGACTTGTCCTACAAATCTTTCTCTTCAGACCATCCATCATCCAACTACTTTTTGCCTGTATGCTTACTGGTTGTTGATGTTTTTGGCAGTGATATAGACATCTGTGTTCCAGGGATTTGCTGTTACTAGAGAAGTTCATTATGTATGAATGAGAGCTCCAGAAATGCCTTGCTTAGCTACCACTTTTCAGCTACAGTCTGGTGCGTCTGTCTTGCCCTCTACTCTACTCCTACCTGATGAACTTGCTTCTCAGTGAGTGGTGATCTAACGGAGAATTTCTGTTTTTAAAACATAACACACTACAATATTGACTAAACATTCACGTATGTTTTCAAAAACGGCATGGGAGATTGCTTCCTGAAGGCTCTTCCATACGTCAGGTGAAGAAATTTTAAGATACATAGTTGGAAATTAAAACTCAGCAAATTAAAGAAATTAACAAGCAGCTTATCAAGACCTGTGGTGAGTTTGTCACCGGTGGTTATTTGGAGTTGAAGATGGGGTTCTTTTGTTATAAAAATTATATTTTACTTCAAAAGGAAATTGAAGCTGGACATGCACAACAGAGGCAAGACTGAGATGCCTTCTGGAACAAAAGGAAACAGAAATAGAAAAAGAGAAATTTAAGCTTGTTGACAGTACAAAAGTGAAAGTCAGTACTGTTAGCAAGAAGTCAGTACTATTAGCAGTAATTTCTGGTATAAATGATGCTCATCAGTTAGAAATGAGGAAAATCTGACTGGATAAAGCCCTGGACAGCCTAGGCTGCTCTAATAGGTCACATTAAGTAGACCCACACAAAGTAGACCCTAATTCAAACAAAAGGCTGGACAAAAGGTCTCCCAAGTCCCTTCCAGCCTGAAATATTCTCTGCTTTGAACAATCCTATGATTCTATGAAAGAAAAGACATTGATATTTGAGCTGGTTATGTGGTGTAAATTGGGGGTGTGGGTTCAGGCTCCTAAATCTCAGCATCTGTGATATACATGCCTCAATGTGAGCTGGATTGCTGAGGTCCTAAGGTAAACAACGAAGATCAAGTTGTTACAGAAAATGGAGTCTTCAGAGGCTCATTTAAGTCTGGGATTAATAGCTAGCTAGGTGCTACTGACTGTAATATAGACACACACATACAGACACATAAATTTTGGAGTCCGGTTCTGGAGCTGCATGCCATCAGTCAGGACTATGATCTGGCCATGAAAAAGACAAATGCACCCTTGAGGATGTTGCACAAAATGTACTTTCTAGTGAAGCCCCAGGGTTATTTCTCTGGGTTTTGCTACCATTTCTCTTTTAATTGCTGTTTACCATATTTAAGATTAATGATTGAAGAGATAAAGGCTACTGATATGATCAGTGGAATTTCACGAAAAACTTACTATCTGCAAGGGATTGAGTTGTTACTAGACTTGTTTATTGTAGCAAACGGAGGACTACCTTTCTCCAAATTCTTCAGGAGTTAAAATCACAAAGCATTGAGGGAACAGTACTGACATGAAATGATTTAATCATCATTTGTTTGGGGACTAGATAAAACTTAATTACCAATCAATATTTTTGTTAATGTCAATCCAGCATAGGCATGAAAAAATCGTTACAAACTCTGGTTAGGTAAAAAGTGATTAAGAGCTAAAATTCTTTGGCATTAATATAAAAAGACAAACAAAAATATTTTTTGTAATTTGCTAATATTCTTACATTCACATCTTTCTTGTCCTGGACAAGGAAGAAAATCAACAGATTTCAAAGGCATCATCCTGAGAAAAGCTCCACAGTGCCTTTAGTTACATCACTTAATACCCCAGCTGTTAATAATTACACACTTATCATATAAATATCAGAATATGTGTATCCTATTCTACCTATCAAATGCAATTTCCGTATTTTTAGCATGCTCATGGGCTAATGACCCTACTAATACCTTTAAAAATTCCTTTGTGTTATTATTTCTAACCTCATAAATATCTTTATACAAACTTGCTATCATCCATCTTCCTCGGTTTCTAAACTCACTCCAGTACAACAAAATAATGCATTGCTAGTATTATTTTCAACCCTTTATATGAATAGCAAAAACTGAATGTCATCTTCTGTGACAAAAAAAAAAAAGTTTACGAAAAAGGCAAAGTTAGTATCATTACTGTTAGTAATTACAAAGTTAGTAACATTACAGTCTAGGAACTTTATTTTTTTTTTTTCCCCACNAAAAGTTAGTATCATTACTGTTTTTCCAGTCTAGGAACTTTCTTTATTTTTTTTTTTCCCCCACAATTAATAACCATGACTTTGGTTTTGCTCTGCCCTGGAATGTTCTTTTTTTGGCTGTAATTCTCATTCATCTTGGATAATTAACCAAAATTCTTCCCGTTTGTTTCTCTGGTCATTGCCTTGCTCTTCACCATTGGTAAACACTGCTCCTCAGTTGTAAATGATGTCCATACCTGCAAACGTTTGAGGTCCAAGTTAAGCCTTGCAAGCCATGCGTTGGACTTAAGATGTTTTTATCTTCATAACACATCAGGGGTGGCCCTGCACTTGCACACATTTTATGTAGGTTCTATTTTTAGCAAGACCACTAAATGGGCAGTTGGTAATCACATAAAAATCTGTATTTGGGCCAAACATTGGTAAAGACATTGGGAATGACGCATATAGGGCTTTTTAGTTCAAACAACAACAAATACTGTTGGGATGGTGTGTAGCAGCTCCCAAGACCCCAAACATTCTTCAAGATTTTTTTTTTCTTATAGTGGTATATATTTAATTATCACTCTCTTTTTTATGGATATATATGTGTGTATTTGCTTAATTGTTATATTGATTAACTTATTAAACAGTTTTACTGTTTCATTAAGCTGATGGACTATTTGAGACATAACTAAACTATGAAATCTTAGCTTGCTATCAACACAGGTTGAAGTCCGGATTTGGTTCATTCTTTCATTTAGATGGTCTAAAAAATTTACCTCCTAGTGTTAAATTTTAATTGGAGGTTTAGTTCAGTATAAAACTGCACAAACCAATGTTGTTTTCATTGACCAAACATGTATTTTAAGATTTCTTAAACAAAGTTTTGGAATACTTCAATAAGGGAGATAGCTTTTCCCACTTTCAGCTATGGGAATATGGGAATATAGCAAAGTTAGCGAAATCAGACCTGTGAAAAGTGCAATGTAAGTTTTTGTGGCTTGGCCCCAAGCTTTTGGGAGTCTGAACTGCAAGTATAGCCTGACCTCTGAAAAAGCTCTCACAATAAGCTCTCTTTCCTAGTTCAGAAAATTACAGTCAGTCTCCAAATGTAGGGGGACTGAAATAAAATGAATAAATTTTGCATTGGAATTTTTTCTTCATTTTCTGAATGACAGAGCTATAATGCCCTGGAATGAATTTCCAGAAGAAATGGTGAAGAGAGACAAAGCTGTTTTCTTAGAAACAGAACCCACGAAGTTTCAGCCTAGGCTATTTAGTTCAAATGTCTACAAAACCAAGATATCAGCTTAACGTATCTCACCTCGTTCTGTGTTCCCTGTTCTGAATTCAGAAAAATCCCTTTGGTTCAGTTCTGTACAAGTCAGGCTCACGCACTGTGGTCCCTCTGTACTAAAAGATTATGAATTGTGCTAATTAGCAACATCTATCACTGTCATGTTACTTCTAAATTCCTTTGCTTTGCTTTCTAGTATGGACCGGTGTCTGTGAAGTCAGTCCTTTACAAGTAGTGGAAGAATCCACAGTAAAAAAAGAATAATTGCAGAAGGTGATCTAACAATCTTTACCTTGACATTATGTGAGTAAGCCAATGAAATGAGAAAGGTTTTTCCAGCAGCTAGATTTTATTAGATTGTGTAAGAGACTAAAGATGTCAGTCATACCTAGGCTGAACACTAATTCTTGTGGCATCCCACTAATCACCTCCCCACAGTTTGATGAATGTCTGGTTATCATTACCATTTTTTTATAGGCTTCCACACAAATGAGAATGTTTTGAGAGAATAAATGCTTTATTCCATTTCTGGCCCTAAGAGAAACTACACCAGTGACAGCTGCTCTCAAAGAAGGAAATTGTTTGTGCCAGTTATAGCCAGTCAGGAAGGAAGCCAGCTAAAACCTCTTATAAACACCAATGAGACTAAGTATAACTGGTTTATTCTGCTTACTATAGTGAGGTCAGCTTTTCCTGTCCCAGTTTTGAAGAACTTCATGTCTATCAGGCAGAATGGCAAGATCTCACCTAGCTGAACTGCAAAATACCATCTGAGATTTTTACATATATTAACAGTCTTCATCTGCTGTAATTTTTCTTCTAGTCAGTGAAAGAAATTGACTCTATGAAAGGTTCACAAGGATTAGCAAACACTTAAAATCCTCCTTTGTTCTGTTATTGAGCAATCACGTGGTTCCTACTTCAAGTAGTTTTCCATCAGCATTGTGAAGAGTTTTTCATTCGAGTCTTTATCATGCAACAGAAAGCTGCTTATTTATAAATAGCAAACAATGACAAAACATCCTAATAGTTTTGTAGGATGGTGGGAGAAAGTCTGCCTGTATTCCTGAATTCCCTGTTTTACGGGGTGGCACTGTGCACCATCTCCACTACAGGCTGGACGTTTGACTCATTGTGAACAAAGTCTGAGGGAACAACTGGGGTTTGTTTCAGAACTTGAATCAAGGGAGGTAACAGATTTAGGTAATGCTGAAAACAAAACATTCAGGTTTTTTGTTAAACAGAATGATAAGTAAAAAAGCAAAAAGGGAAAAATAAAGCTTGGTTTGGCACAGAAAAATGGCTTTATTTAGTTTTAACAAAGGCAAACCAATTCAAAGGTTCATCTACAAAAGCACCACCCTCCCTGGTCAATGGTGTAGGCACTCAATAAGGCTGCAGGATGTCTAACAGAAATATTTTTGCTGCCTGATAGGTTTAAATCTGAGCATGCCATGCCTAAGAACAATGCCTATGCTATATGATAGACACAATGGGGAGGTACTATTTGAATAAACAAGAATGCTTGCTTGGAAATTGCATTGGAAACCCAATATATTTTTTTTTTTGAAACTTTGCACAGCAGGTAAAAAGTTCATTCATGCACACAAAATGTATCTTTTTGCTTTTCTTTTCCCAACAACCCGGTGAACAAAATACTTGAGCCAAATTTCAGCAATTTTCACAGGGGAAAGTAGGAAACAGCTCAACCTGGAGTACAAGAGAGCAGGGCATTCACATAGAATGATCCAAGGCCCTTTTGGGAGAAGGTACAATCCAAATCCAGATTCGCATGCCAAATGACTTCTTTAACTCTAGAGTAAAATGGGAGAGAAAAAGGCTTAAGTCCCAATGGACAGAAATGTTCCACTTATCCACAGTTTTCATACAAGCCAAATGTATACAAAATTTTTCATGTTTTATACAGTTTTGTATTTATGTTCCTAATAATGCTGGATACTTATTTATGGAGCCTGGCAAAGTTGGGGTTTTTTCCTTTTAAAACGTAATTTCATTAATTTTTTTTTGCTCATTGATCTGCAAAACTCAATTCCTGCACTTACTTTTGCAACTGCTTTTCTCCATTCTAAACACAGAAAGAAGACACAGATGCGATTTTACAATCAAAAGCTCAGAACATTACAATATAATATGATCAATGGTGTCAAGCACAAGGCTGTTTTCTAGAAGGTGAAACACAGGGAGTGTTGTCCTGAATAACGGCAGCTGAGATGAGGTAATACAGGTGTCTTGGAGACTATGAGACTCAGAAAAAGACAGCTGAGCCTTGGTAAGAGCGAGTATGAGGCATTTGTTTCATTAATGAATTTACAGTAATATAGCAAGATTTGGTTGTGTCTTTCTTCCTAAAGATGCTGATCTCTACTTTTTACTTCAGGATTTGGACCATAGCCCAAATCTTTTCTCCTCTGGAAAACAATTCCCACCCACTTTTAATGCAGAATGTTTAAAAGCCAACTGTTTTCTTGAATTAGAGCGTTCACTCCCTTTCCCAGCAGGGTCATGGCTCCTGGGGTCAGAAAAAACTTTTGCTCTGTTATTTTTACCAGTATCTTGCACCATCACACTCAAATTTGTTTTGTGTCTTTGTAAGATACTGTAATAAAAATAATTGTTTATAGCATATAATTTGCAGAAGTCACCTGGGAAATTTCTTGCAGGGTGAATGCTTGCAAGCTTTTCAAGGGTATTTCATTATATTCCTTCTCTTTCTTCTCTCTTCTCAGTTTCCTCACTCCACACTGAGATTTCCTTCACCTTCCAGAGGAAGGCTGGCACAGGAAAAGATTTAGATCCTTGGAACGGACTGAGATAAGAGATAAAAAATGAAGAACAACTGTAAAAGAAACTTTCAGAAAACAAAATCTTCCAAGTTAAAAAACTGTGGTGAAGTAGGAAGCTATTTTTGAAAATACTTTAAACAATACAGAAACCCATATTGCAAATATTTAGCATTTTTCCTATAAATATTTGGTTTATTGTATCCAAATCCTCCTAGATAAACCACTAGATGTATTATTCCACTCTTAATTTTCATCCAAATTTGACCAAGGTACAGAGAGGTTAGAGTAAAAACTATGAAGTTATTTGCTGAATCATGACAGAGAGGGAAACAGTAAAATTCCCTGTTCCCATGTTTTAATTTATTGCTTTTTTTTTTTTTTCTTTTTTTTTGGGGGTTGGTTT
>WBMY01000383.1:370253-381584 GCA_013397315.1 Donacobius atricapilla
GGGGGGGGGGGTAGGAGGGGAGGGGTTTGTGTCTTTTGAAAGATGCCAGAAGCTCACCCCCACATGAAATGGTGTGCTCGTCAGGAGAACTGTGATCACAATGAAAGAACAGTATTGTTTCATTCTATTCAAATACTCTTCGCAGAATCAAAAGGGTAATGCACAAAGCTGAGGCAGGCAGAATGAGCAAAGTTTGGAAACATCAGGCGATCAGTGAAGGGAGTGTTTGCATGCATTTTAAGTACCCAGGAGTGGAGAACTCAAACCCTCCTTCAAACAGGGAATCTTCACCTCAAACAACTAAAGCTTGCAGGGTTGTTGCATTCCCTTTCCACCCTCCCTAGGCAAAATACACCCTGTTTCTTTACTGCTTATCTATCTACAAAATGATGTGAAGCACAAAACACACATAGCCCTACTCCTCAGCATGCTGAAACATTTGTGAGTAAGTACAATTCTTATTTGGCCAGGAAGAAAGGAAACTCTTAGGAAAATAAAAGTAAATGAAAGCTGAGATGCTGCACTACTGAATTATATAACTTCCTTTCATTTTATAATCCTCTAGATATAGACAGCTTTTAGCAGCAGCTGGGTTCATCAACTCCTTTATCCTGTTGCAGGGAATTGACTGAAGTTATCCACAGGTACCTACAAAGAGAACTAGTGTGATATTCGTTGTCTGCTAGCCACATGCAGGTGTGTCAGGTGCTGTAGGGAGTCTAGAATATCGCTGGACTTCTGTATTTAAACAGCTGAAGTGACCATCATGACAAGCTGTTCTTCTAAAGATTTGCACTTTTTAATTTATTATTTAATCTGATGCACTTTTACTGATTCAGAAAAAAAGGTGCACTTACTATATAGAGGGTGAAACACCCCTCCCACCCAGTCTTACTCAGCTGTTCAACTTTCCTCAAGAAAAGGTATTTGTAACTTCCAGTGGTTGGTTACTGGTTTTTTTTCCCACAGGCTAAAGAAGCCAGATTTCACCTATGACAGAGCCCAGTAGTCTTCTCATTGTTTGAATGAACAAGTGACTGTCATCTCCTGAAGAAGCTTGCACTCAAAAGACAAAAGTCTTTCTGGTTTCAGCACAAAGTGCAAGTGGAATTTGGTTCCCAGGAAGGGAAATGTCTGGGAAGCTGTGGAATTGCTGGTTCACTGCTGTCATGGTGAAACAATACAAGGTAAGGGCAGGTTCAGTGTCTCAATGACTTGAGAAATGCCCTGTGAGGGAGGGTAACTGACTCTTATTTTGGTTTTGTTTTGTTTTTTTTTTTTTTTTTTCCAGCAGTCTTTTCTATAGTGTGTTGAAATTCACACGGGAAAAGCTCAAGGCAAATTCTCAAGGCAAATTCTCTTCTCTTTCTCTTTTTAATTTTTTTGGTCTGAAGCAAGAGCTCTGCTGACCTACCCACTGCATTCTGGATATCTTTGCATTCAAGTGCCCCTTATCCTATTTTCCTTTAATTGCCAAATGAAAATTCGATTGTAGTTAGAAATGGCTTTTTTCCTTTTTTTTTTTCTCATTCTGTGTTGCTGCAGCTCGAAACATTCAGGNCATAACTATTATCCAGTGAGGGAACGATCTTGCATTTGTGTCAAGATTAATTTTTAAGCTTCTTTAAGTTGTCCTCTCTTGCTGCAATGACAGCATTGCGTAATGAACCCTTCATATTTTGATATCCAGAGGGAGGTAGTTCAAGAAATATTTTTAATTGCCCATTTTGTGTTACACAGAGGTGAGATTCCCAGTACGAAAAATGTCCAGAATGTCTTATTATACTCAATTCTTTCTCTCATATTAATTTTTACAGTACTATCTCTGATGGGACATTACCATTCCCCAGGTGTACATGCACCTTCTGTATATGCAGCCAATATCTGAATCACCACACAAGGATTTCAGGGATGGGCACTTGGACCTATTATTTGATTTAACAGTAAAACATCAAGCCATTTTTGGCTATAATATACTCTGACTCAGTAACATTCTGTTTGTCTGCTTCAAGAGGCCACTTGGTAAATGTTTATCTTATACTTTTAGAAGCATGAGCTGTTTTAATTTACAATTATAATTTTCAATTGCTTGCCTTCCACAGAATTTCTTTATCTTTTGACAGGTGGAGTCAGAGTCACAAAGTGAGATTTTCTTGCTACTACACATTAATAATTTACAGTCTACAAATCTGATTGAGAGCTATCTTGTGGTTTACATTTAGAGGAAGGAGCAACCACATAAACTTTGCAAGTTGAATTTCCAATGCACCTAGATTCCAAGGATCTTCCTTGTTTTCCCTATGTCTCCAGCTTTTAATGAGGGAAGCCCTCAATCAGTAAAAAATTTCACCTGATTCCTCTTTTTATCCAGTGTTTTGTTAATTAGACATGGTTATATATCTTTCTTTCCCCTTTAGGTTTTTAGGCTATTTTTTTCTTCCTTAGTGGTTTGTAATAGATACATTAACAACACGAATGCTCTTGTCATTTCCCTTTTCATGTTTTTTAAAGAAAAAAACAGCTAATTTATAGGCTGAAATGAAAATCTCTCATTTTGAGGGTTAGTAAGCAAGGAAAATAACAGTATACTAATACAAATTCTCTTGACTGACTAAGAAAGTAAAAAAAAACAGTGGAGAAAAAGAGAGCAACAGATACTCATGTGACTGAAAGACCATGTATGTCCTTCCCTTTCCCTAACGTTCCTTTTTTTCCCATCCAATTTTTAATTTGTGTATTGTGAAAGAAGCTGTGTTGTGACCCCTTGCATACTGGAAGACCAAAACTGAAGGATGATGCCATAGGTCTTCAGGCTGAAAATGATCAGAGAACTCATCAGATTCAACAAAGTACAAAGGCCACCCAAGAGATGTCCATGGCGGAGGTCAGCAAGTTAGTTCCCGCTCATATAGAATTACGGGGATTTTTTCTGTTGAGGTTCAAGGGTGCAGAGGCAGGCCAAAAGACAGCCAAGATGCACTTTGGGTAAGAGTCCCAGCAGCTGTTTGTACATGAGCTTGTCGCTCAAAGGGAAGGACCATGTGTGTAGGGAAGGGTGGCACACCGCCCCAAAGAAGTGACAGCTCTCAGAAGTCTGCCATCAGAGTGGAAATGTCAAGCTACATAATCATCTAAATCTCAAGCATATAAGATAGGAGAGATTGGTGGCAAGAAAATGAATCACCTCCATCTACCAAATGCCCTGTTTTTGCACTTCTGCAGAGTTCTGTTACGGGTAATTTATAATGATTTTTCTGGATATCCAAATGTTATGACATCAGGAGGAGTTGTTTTTCTGCAGAAATGGCAGAAGGGGCATGCTGTTTAATGCTGAAATCATCTGCATAGATTTATTTCTTGTTCTGTTTGTTATCTGGTTGCTCGCTTACTAGTTTTATTATTGTAAGGAAAAAAACAAACAACATTGGATTGATATTGTTGACAGGATGAGGAAATGGCCTGAAGCACCAGGAAAGCTTCAGATTGGACATCAGGAAGAATTTCTTCATTGAAAGGAGAGTCAGACAATGGAACAGATTGTCCAGGAAGGTGGTGGAGTCACCATTCCTGAAACTGTCCAAGAAACGACTGGACATAGTACTATGGTTTAGTTGACCTAATGGTGTTAGGTCAAAGGTTGGACTCAGTGACCTTGGAGGTCTTTTCCAACCTTAATGATTCTATGATTTTATGACATTGTCTCAAACATTTATGTTTCTTCCATTTAAAAATAATGCTTGAAGTTTTAATGCTTCTTTGTAATTCTTAAATTGTATGCATGTGTATATATTGTATGCTTTTATCAAACTATTTTTTTAAGCAAAGGAAAAATCAGTTACTATATAGTTACAAAACATAAATTCCGAAAGATCCAATATGTTGAATAAATGTTTTCATGTTACAATAAAGAGCTTACTAAAAAAATGTTGTGCTGAGAAATCTGCCTGCCTGTCAGGCAAAGAGCTTTTTCTGAGTATGTTGAAAAAGGGCCCTGCTGTGTAGGATGGCATTCCTCTCCCCAAAGAGAGGCACCAAGAAAACCATTCCACCATTAGGGTTGATATAGAGAAACACAAATAGAAAGACAGACTTGTCAACTGTTACTCACTCTGTTCCAAATGGAATCAGGGATGCCCCTCTGCTGTGTTTCATGACACATGAAAGGGTTTTCTTTGCTCCTGCTGTTCCTCTGCCAGTCATGCATAAGGATTGTGGTGGGGCATGTAAAGGTAATATAAAATTATCTTTATGGAAAAAAGCATAAGGCAACAGAGTTTAGAAAAGTAAGGCTGGCAGACGGCAACTTGACTTCTGGATCAATAGCACAATGAGGAAGCAGAGAGAGGCAAGATAGTCAGTCGCAGCTTGGGACCATCTGGCCAGAATATCAACCCATGAGCTAGAGACCAGGGGAAAAAAATAATAAATTCAATCAAACAGCCGGAAAATCTGCAAGCCAGCAAACAATCAGCTGCAGAAAACTTGGCTAAAAGCCTGAAAAACTGCAGATAGTTTTTCAGTGACCTTCACCCCTTGTTTGGGGCTCTCTCCCACCAAATCCAGTGAGAGTTCTAGTGGAGAGGAAGAATGAAGGGAACACTTGTGCCCACATTTGTCAGGCACCCATGGGGAAGACCTCATTTTCATCAGAAAGGAAGTAGGAGACGCTTCTTAACTTGGTCACTGATTCAGAGCTAACCTTCAGCTATGTAAAAATCCACTCTGGAAGCACAGATGAAGGATCAAGGTTAACACTCCATATGTCGCTAGACCTAGCATTTACCAGCTCAGTGATCATGATGGAACTGCAGAGAGGTTCTGTTTGATTTACAGATAAGTGCATAGAAGAGTTTGAATGAGAAGGATTTTTTTTCTTTCCATGTACTTTTACTGTGGAAAAGCCCCTCCTTTTTTTTTCCCTCACATGCTCTCTCTGCTCCTTATAATGATGCTTTTTAGAGACACAGGTCCACAAAGATCTTCAGTAGTCTAGACTAGATCTTTGGTAGTCCTCTCATCCTTAATTTGCTCTTTGTTCCATTATCTCATCTGCACCAATTCCAAGGTTTGAACAAAAGGATTCAAAAGGATAACATAATAACATAATAACAAGGATAGTTCATCTCAGAGGAAAGATAGTCATAGGATGAGAAAGTCCTAAGGAAGCTGATGAATCTTCACAGTTTTTTTCCCTTGTCATTTTTACTGGGAACAGGAAATGACTGTGGATGCCTGTATTACAGCAAGGGATGAGACAGTCAGTGAGGACAGTATTGGGCAGTGGGCTGAGGCTGGCCTGTATCTCTGTGTGCTTGTGCAGTACATACTCAGTGCACAGCAACAACCTGGTTGAGCCTCCACCCAATGGACAACATCACGTGGCTCTTTACAACATTTTTTTAAAACTAAAAGAGGGTTGATTTAGATTGCAGTGAAATGCTGAGGCATTGGCACGGGTTGTCCAGAGACATGGTAGATGCCCTAAACCTAGAGGCGTTCAAGGTCAGATTGGATGGGGCTCTGATCAATCTGATATAGTGGAAGATACCCCTGATTGTTGCAGGGTGGGTGGACTAAGAGGCCTTGGAAGGGTCCATTCTAACCCAAAGGAGACTATGGTCCTATGATTCTGTGAGCTCCCACTAGATGGAGAACTTCAGATATGCTCTATGTTCATCCATCCATCCCTATGCAGAGATTCAAAGACTCCAAGGCTGGAAGGTAGCTCTGTTATCTTAAAGTCTGGGCTCCAGCAGAAAAATATAGACAATTTTGCTTAAAGACTTCCACGTTGAGGTTATAATTTCTTGCTGTGCCAAAACATAGCTCAGAAACAAGACATCCTTTATTTCAAGCCTTCATACAAGAATCTTCCATACCTGTACTGAAGGTATTCAAATGGCTGTTCAAAATACGCACTTCATTACTCATCTGATTCTTGTTTGCTTGGAATTTCAGCCATCACCTGCATAATATTACTTGGCTTTTTACAAGTTGTTTTTACAAGCATTACATCTGTAGTTTATAACTGAGCTTCTATCAGCATTTTTTTCATTTCTGACCCATATTACCTTGAGCTGGTGTGTGTAGGAGTTGCCGGGCATTAGTGGAGAAGCTAAGTGTTCTGTATGAGTTTCAACACTCTGAATTTTTAAATTGCATTTTTGTTTTAAAAAAACTAATTCCTCACTTATCACAGTTTAGAAGGGGAGGGGGGAAAGGCTTTGCTAAAGACTTCTGCCATTAATTTAACAGGTTCCAGTGAGAGTTCAGTACTGTCTGGTTTAATTTAAGCAGGGTTACCTTGAAATGCAGCATTCATGACTACTAATTTCTACTTCAAAAAGAGCTGAAATTCAGTCATCAAATTATTCCATCAAAGTTTAAAGCAATGTTAATAGCTCTCCTTCTGTTTTGTTCCTTGTAATTCTGTGAATTATCTGCATTAGGAAGCTGGATTTATATAGTGTCACCTCATCAAGCCTTTTCAGGGCTACCACTAGAGGCAGAGAAACAGGAACAACACAGCACAGGAGGCTTCTTACAACACAACAGCTTTCTTTCTGTGTTTGCTCTACGTTCAGTCCTCTTGTAGTCAAGATCAGATGGAAAACTCTTCTGCAGAGCAGAGGGGCAAGGCACACTGGATGTCCAGGCCTTCCTTACTCAGGCATATCCAGGCCAGACTGGGACTGGGGACATGTTTGCCCCAAGCACATGGTGTCACAGACCTCGTCACTGCTGTCCCACCATCTCTTGCTGAGATGTCACCTCTTGATCGGCCCTCCCTATCCAATTCCTCCCCAAGTCACAGGATGTCATCATTTGCCTTCTTCTGTCCTGCATCAAGCTGTCCATCTGTGGTGACAGCCAAACCAAATGTCCTAGAGAGGATATAACTGGGCCTGTGGGGCTGGCTTCCTTCCCTTGTCCGTTTGCATATCCAAGTGGAGCACTGTCAGGCACTGGTCACCAGCCCAGATGCACTCTGTGCAGAATGGGTGTTGTTTGCTGGGTGGCCTCCTCCTATTTATTACCTTCCCATTCATGTCTGAGACCTTAACCCTCACACCCTTCCTCTCTTCGCCCTTCACCATTATTTCTCCTTACATCTCTTCTTCCCTTAGCTTCCTCTTCTTCTGAACCCTCTGCCTTTACACCAAAAGAGAAAAATGACAGAAAGTCTGCCTGTGATTCCCTTTAGAAAAACAGTATTTTGGATGACTCTGCCACAGGGAATGTTTCACGAGCTTTTGCCCAACTCCTGTACTCTGAGGCTGCCTCATGCCCAGTGGACATGAAATGGACTCAGTGATCTGCACTTCATGGGGTTAAACCTGCTGGAGTTTTCTGGACTGTTGAGAAGAATAAAGGCCTTGTATTGTGTTGAGGAACTGAGTTTGCAGGAAAAATATTTGCAGAGTTATTTTGGCGCCATCACTGTTGAGATGATACCTTCCTCTTTTAAAGAGAAAAGTATTGCTTTCACTGATAGATGCACAATTTAACGGGACAAGGTTACATGAAGTGTAACTCATGGTCCTAGAGTTGCCATCCAGCTGGGAGGAAAGCAGGAGCTGGCAGGAAGCTCAGCAGCAGCCAGCGCAGGAATGTGCTGGCTGTGGGAGACAATTGCAGCAATAGGCCAATGAGAGCTAGATCCACCCCTAGTTGCTCAAAAGAATGAAGATGGGGGAGTTTCAGGAAGGCAGGAAAGAGAAAAACCTGGAAAAGAAGGCAGGTTTTGCTGACTTCCTTCTGTGGAAGGTGTTTTTATGCCCCTTATTTAGCCCAGCCTCCAACCGAAGAGAACCTCAACACTGAAGCATTTGCTTTTGTTCATTCACTGCTCAAAGTCATAAAGGAAAGTTAGAAAGGAACCCTAACTTTCTGAAGTCTGCATTTTCATAAATATTTCCCTTTAGGAGTTCGTGAAATTGAATTTTGGTTGATAACCTTGCTTTGTTCACCTAGCCTTAAATCCTCAAGAGAACAGTGAGAAAAATTGAAAGACTTTAACAAAAAGTAATCATGGCAATTCAGTACAATGGCGGGGAAACAAAGATAAGATGAGAAATAAGGTACTGTTCTCTTTGCTTTCCTTATTCCCTCATTAAAGGGATAATTTTCATACCTTACCTTTGAAAGATATAATTACAGTAATTGGAATCTGACTATTCTTGAGATCTATGCTGTGCAGTACTTTTTCCCCTTGATATTTATGTCTTTTTAACTAATGTAAGATCTTTAATCTACTAAATAAATTCATAGACCCTTATTCTCTGCTATGTCCATGCACTTTGTGCTCCTCAGGCAAATAAAAGCTGCATTAATGCCAGCATAAGAGACCATGGGAGCCCATGCTCTGGAAAAAAGAAGGGTGGTTCGAAACTATTTCAGAATTTCTGGAACCACAGTGCAATACAAGCACTATGGTGGGTTGTCTTACTTGTCTCTCACCACGTAAACGTTAGCCTGGTCAGCTGTTCCTAAGAACAGAACGGGAGAAGAAGGTAAGTCCAGAGAGGCAGGTGTTCAAGAGAGAGGGAAAAAGAGTTTTGCATTGTCTTGCAGACTGGGGAGGAGGTAAAGGCAAGGTGAAAATGTTGGAGAAACTAGACAGTGAGCCTGCTCGAAATGGTGTGCAAGTCCTCAGCATGGCTGTGAGAGGGTGAACTGTTCCCAGAGACTCCAAGACTCTCCTGAAAGGGTGGGAGACTGCTATCCTCCAAGTCTTTCAGTCTCTGCAGGGGCTGAGAGTTAGTCACCCAAACCTGCCCATCTAGTTCTGGTTTAGACATTTTGTTAGTTTCAGGAGAGAGGTCTGGCTTAGTTGCTTCCCCAAGTTTGTGTACAGCCAGGAATTTTCTTCTGCTTTGTCTCTGAGCTGAGGTAAATGGAAGTATAAATACTCTGGGGACCAGACCACTGCCCAGCCAGCCCTACAATTTGGGAAGGGCAAAGGTCCAGGTTATTATGTCCTTATTATGTGCTCAACTGCCTCTTGGCCACTTCTTAAAGCACAACCAGTGTACCCACTGTCTTCCACTAACACCATCCTGGGCAACAGCCAGGTTACATGACTTGTGGGTAGTACAAAGAGCCAGTGCTGTCAGCATCAGTGAGCTATAAATAGCTCCCTACAGGGTAATACATGTGCCACCAAAACCTTTAAATATGAAATCTTGCATCTTCAGGCAAGCATATGAAGGCAGGGAGGCTTTGAGCAGATGCAGGAAGTTTTGGGAATTGGGTGTATTTTAGAATTTTCCACCCTGGAGTAAGATTTCTCAAACTTTGTAAGTTTGATACCATCAAAACCAGCAGCAGCAGCTACATCAGTGAATGCTGCTGCTGTTGAGAGGAGGGCAGAACCCACATCAGCACCCATACCTGAAGGTCTCTTCCAGTTGAAATCTTCCTATGATTCAGTGTTGACTGTGGCTGGGCTACTGCTCACGTCAGGGCTGAAGGATTGTTGAGAAAGGGAGTTAATAGGAAGCTACTAGGATGGCTGGGAACTGAAGCATGCTGTGTGCAAGGAGAACCTGAGGGAGATTGGTGTACGCAGCCTGGGAAGAGATGGTTTTGCAGGGACCTAACACCAACCTAGTAGGGACTGTAAAACCAGGAACTGCTGGACCCTTTTCAGAGACACGCAGAAAGAAGGAAAGTGCAGGAGACATCGGTTGCAGAAAGGGAAATTCCAGCTCAACATAAGGAAAAAAGAGTTCACAAGGTTTTTTCAGAGGTAGAAAATATTGTCCAGGGAAGTTGTGCAATTTCCATTCTTGGAGATACCCACAACTCATCTGGAAAGGCTGAACTTCAGTACTAGACCTGCTTTCTCCATGGAATGGGATGATTAAGGATAATAATAGATGAGATCCAGAGGCCCTTACTCACCTGAATCAGGGTTTTTTTGTGTATTTCCACCTTCATCACCTGGTCTCTTGAGCTCTGCTTATATAGGATGGGTTGCATGTGATATGACTGTGTTCAACAATGAGTAGTTCTAGTGGTGCATGTGGTCTACTGTATTTTGTCAACCTTCATCCTCCCAGAAATAAATAAGAATTTACTATTGTTCTTTTCCCTGAATAATCTTTCTGATTGATAACCATAGAGTACAATTATATCCATTGATTAGGGCTAAAAGCAGTTTCCTTGAGACTGATGAACATTTTGTATTAATAAGGTAAAGAGTCCTTTGTTCAGCACTGCCTCAAGACAAAGTTCCATTTGACTTGGAAAGGAAAAAGAAGGAGCGGGCATGTGTCTGCCTTTGTTCACACTCTTGGCAGCTGTCATACTGGGCAGGTTTGGCACCCTGGCATGATCAAGTGCCTTTGTAATACCAGGCTGTATCAGAAAGGTCATGCTAGAGCAGATATCCATAGCTTGGCTGTTTCTTAGCTCACTAAAAGTGTGTCTGAGCTCCTCTTAAGCTAAAGCCAGTGCAAAAGGTCATGGTGCTGTCAGACTGCATTTAATTTTCTATTATAGATACAGCTTTTGTGTCTGCCCCAGTTTCTTTGGGCATTATCTGGGAGATGGGGTAAAGGCTTTGGGGCAATACTGCTGGGATCAGAGGAAGAGAACGGGCTTGAAACTTTTAATGTGCTTTCTGTTCATGCCATTATACTGTTACTGAATAACATCACTTTACTGAACTTTTTTCTCTTAAGTTTTACTGAGGTCTTTTTAATGTTTGCCAAATTGCTATGTACCTCTCACTACTGAAAGTAAGATAAGTGCATGATAATATAATTCAGCTTCACTTGTTTTCCATCCAGTTGTGAGAAAGGAAAAAAGGTATACCTTGATGTCTTCTTCCATTTTAGAAAGTACATTTCAGCAGTTTCTCATTCTGGTCTACTTTGTTTCATCTCTTTGGAAATGATGATGAGGTAGAAAACAATCCTGTGAAAATGAGTAGCAATAAAATGATTGTGAGTGATTCCAATATAAAATAAAATGATAAAATGAGTGATTCCAGATGACTTTTTGGAAGATGACATCTATACTTGTAGGTTAGTGTCCTAAAGTGACTTTATGATGCTTGTATCCCCAATTGTCTGCTCTGTATATTGTGTTCTGTATCTCTAAGACTGATTCTCAGAGTGCACCATTTGTTTTGAAAAACTATTTTACTCCTCTGCATTCTTCTCCTGGATAGTGTGTTCAGCTGAGGCTCAGACAGACTTCTGTGGGACAGAGATCTCCTGTGCTTTTTAGTTAGTTTTAGCTAGCTAGGGCAGAGAAGCTCCCTAAACTGTTTCCCTTCCCTTCCCTTCCCTTCCCTTCCCTTCCCTTCCCTTCCCTTCCCTT
>WBMY01000383.1:389628-512327 GCA_013397315.1 Donacobius atricapilla
TTTTTTTTTTTTTCTGCAGTACAACCAGCTCTGGCTACAGAAATGGATTTCTTGCTGTAGAAAAAGAATTTATATATTTCCTACCACATCAAAGTGAAGAGAACTGTGATTTTTCATGCTTTTGGCATGGTGATACAGGATTAAGTGCATTTCATCTATGTAGTTTGTGGATTCTAGTGGGCTTTTTATTCAAATTCTAAGGCATTTATCTTAACACTGATATGCATGTTAAATAGTGGAAGGCACTGTTCTGACCTGGCAAAATTTAATTTTTTTTGCTGTGGTCCAAGGATGATCTTTAATCTCATCCATGTAGCTGCAAGAAGGCATCCAGCCTGCATGTGAGACAGTGTGGAAATTCTGACACCCACATACTCACATGAAGAGCTATGCTTTTGCCTCCTGGGTTGTCAATGGGGGAAGACAAAAAGCAAAAAAACTGCAAAACAAAAAAGCCAAATAAACTTGGTATGCTATTTCAGAACATCAAATGTAATACAAAAGTGACAGGTCAAATAAAATGTTCTTCTAGCCCTGCATACTGGTTCCAGTGCTGATTAGAACTGGAGATTTAGAGAGGACTGTTAGAGAAGAAGAGCAATAATAGTATTTTCCTCTTTCTCATTTTTTAAGTTTTCTGGGCTGGACCAAGGTTTATGAACCTTCAGTGGATTTCTCCAATCTCTTCAGTCTTCCTTGGAACCTATATACATTTTCTCTGTCTACAACATCCTTTGTCAAGGAATTCTGCTTGTGAAGAATTACTTTCTTTTTTTTATTTTGAATTTTCTTCCTGTTATTTGGCGCCTCCTGGTCCTACTATTGAATCTTGGCATAAGTGTGAAGTTACAGGCCCAGCATGGTTAGTTTTGTCTGAAAGGATGATTCAGAATGCCAGTCCAGGGGCATTTTCACCAGTCAAATTCCAGGAGAACTTGCAATTTTCTTTTATTTCCAAAGCATGTTTTGGTGTGCCGTTCTGGCTCATTCTATCACAGAGCAAACCCAACGCCTAATTACTTGCATTTACCCCTTTTGCTTGCATATTGTGGTAGCTCCTTACACAAATCAGGCCTAAACTCTTGTTTGCTTAGCTCAGAAAGCTGTGCTAACATGACATCAATCTAATGTCATTGACTGCCTGAGGGAAAAGAACCCACAAGTTCAGCCAAACATGCTGGTTGATTGACTGATGGCAATAAAACCCTCGCATGGGGCTACCACAAAGTTCAGATGGTTTGGCGAGGCCCTCTAAGCTGTATTGTCTCACATTTCTCTCCAGTTGCCTGAGAGCAGACAATCTCATGAACACCCAGTCAATGTGCCTTCTGCAGAGAGTGGCATTCCCCCACCCCATGCTTCCATGTTGGGTTTTGCCACACAAGAACAGCCCAGGCATTTCCTAACAGGATGATTATTGTGGCAAGAGAGCATGGGAAACCAGAATAGCAAATTAGGTCACAGCTTCTTAAGAACCTTTCATCAGCCCTAATGCTCTTTTTCATAAGTTATAAGCTGGAAGAGAAAGAAAATGTGTCCTCCTGGCAGCCTGGATAGCACCTAGGATAATGAAGCCTCCTTCCTTCTTATGGCCTATAGACATCACTATAATTTAAATTATTAGCAAAATTACTCTATTTTGTGGTCACAGCATACAGACAGATTCATTCATGCAAGTTAGGAATGCAGTAATTAGTTTTTTTAAAGAAGTTAATAATCAGTATTCCAAAACATGTAAAGCTCAGGGAGGATTTTTGATTTATTGTCTGAAAATGGAAGGTCTTTGGTCATTAAAAGGATGTGAGAAAGTAATCAGATAGAGTCTTCTCAGCTGCCCTTGGGTCACATATCCAAAAGTATTTGGATGGCTAAAGGTGATGGCAAGAAAAATTCTACCTCAGGGATTTTCCTTTGTCTTTTGACACACAAAGGTACTGCACAATTGGTGCTGTCATGCTCTGGAAGGAGGCAGCCTGGCTGAAGGGCTGCAGGGCTGGAAGCTGAGCTGTGATTTCTCTTTCCAGGCACTGATACTGTCCTACAGTGTTAAAATAAGCTGTAAGCTAATCATATCTCCTCCTGCACCTCATTGCTGCCCATATGTAAACAAGGTGCAGTTTTGTGCGCTTGCAGAAAGACCTTTAGGATCAGGGAATGATAAAAAGTGACTATTTTCATTCTGGGGCAAGACTCAGGTTCATTGCCCAAGTCTTGCTATATCTGCTGACCTTCCCCAAGATATTCTAAATTGTGAGTTACTGCTAACTGTGATAAGGGTTCTCTGGTGTGAACAAATATTCATTAGGAGCTTAACTGAAGCAATTGCTTCATTTTAAATAGCTTAACAGTGATCCACTGAATGCAGATTAGGCCACAGATCCAGTAGTATGGTTCATATTGATACTGAAGATATGCATATTATGAACCCCCCCAGTCAGTTACTTCTTCTCCCCTTGCTGTGGAAAGTCTTTTTACGTTGAAAAATAATGAATATAGCACTGGGGTTTTCTTAGGATGTGTGCATTCCTCAGGATCAGTTAGGAGCTCTTGCAAAGAAATTCCTTCTGTTGCAGAAAACTTGTGTTGCAGGTATGCCAACTGAACATGCATATATGGTGTGGTAATTAGGGATTGCCATCATGGAGATGTTTAGATCGTTGACAGATCAGGGAAGTTTTTAACTTTTGCCTTAACTAAATCCATTCCTTAATGTGAGCCTTTGTGCTCACAGCTAATTGCCGTCCATCATTTCAACAACATCACTGTGTTTAGCAGCCACGTTGTAAGCCAGCTGCGGGTACTCTGTGCTGTGGGAGTTGTGCACTTCAGTAGTCCCTATTTGCCAAGGTTTGGTGATCAGGCTTGAAAGCTCATTTGTGAGAGAAGCTAGAACTGGGCTTGTCATCTTCCTTTTCTCTATTTATGTTTTTATTTGCTTATATCTGATGGTTTTATGCTGTTTCTTGCTTTCAGTAAGGAAGAACTCACCTCCTCCCAGTATCACTCACTGTGCTTTTTGCTTTGCCAGTCATCCTTCTCATACAGTATGCAGGTTATCTGGGCTATTTGCAGTCCCATATGCTTACCTTATTCTCTCTCTGGCAATTTTTGTTAGCTCAGTGCCACCTACTTTCAACTTCACCTATCTTTGGTAGTCCTGTTGCTCACATACTTACACAAAATACTTACAGATGGCATCTTTCTGTGCCTTGAGTGTTGTAAAATACTTATATTATGTTGTTAGTTACACCATCCTTGTACATATTTAAAATTAAGGCAGGCATATTAATTACATTCTGACTAATATAACTATAATTTCTAGGTGTTGCAGATCTCTGTTTTGCTACATCTGCATATTTGCAATGTCATCCACCCTTCTGAACTGTCTTTCTGTGGCACAGCATGGTTTTAACCTTTACTCTCTTACTGTAGGAAGCTGGTAGCCATACTGTGTTCTGACTTTATAAGCAGATGGATATTTTGTTGGCCTCTCCATGCCTATTTCTGCAGATATTGAATCTTCAATAGCCTGCTGGGGAAGAAAAGAAACTATATTCAATTACTAATAAGGTTCTTCATAACTCTACCTCAAGGATACAGAATGCTTTCTTCTGTCCTGAGAAAGCAATTCTGCCAAAAAATAAGGTCAAGGAGTGGGCCTCATCTCTGTCAGTATGATATAGTATAATTTGTAGAAATAATACTTGGATTAACTGGTAAGTTTGCTGCTTTGCCTTTGAACTCATCCTGTCACTTTGATTTGGGAAACTGCACTCCTTGGTTGATAGAAAGAATGAGAATGAAATTTTCCTCAGCTTTGTCCCCAGCTCTGCCACCATCTTCCCTTGCAACCCTGAAAAAACCCCTGTGGACATTATTAAAATAACAGCCAGACAGGAAAAAATAATGTTTAGTAGAATTTTATCGTGTTATGGTTAGTGGTCCTTGAGATAATTACAGGGAAAGTGATTGATCCTGAGTGGACACAGCTAGGCCAGTGCTCAAGACAATGAGTCTCTGGAGTGGCCTTTTGTCTGGTGCCCTCTGCTCCGTGGCAGGTCTCCTGGGCAGGAGCACACCTCAGGGGACCTTGGGATGTCAAAAGGTGTGCTGCCCACTCTAGATGTTTGTTCTCCTAACAGCAGGTGAGCCTGATCCTCTTGCAGCCCTTGAACCACTGTTACTCTTGGCCTGCTCATACCCTCATTTTACTCATGGAAAGGGAAACATGACATCTGCCTCAGAGAAAATGCTTAGGAAAAAAAGGCAGCTCCTCTTGATATTGGTGTAATCATTCTCTGAGGTCAAGCTGTGGATGATAGGATGGCAGAAATGCTAACTAAGTTGTTGCTAGTGTCCTCACCCCTCCTAACTGATGAGGTGTTTTGTCATCATCTGGAGGATTCAAGCAAGCATTCCTCGCCCAAGACTTCCCATTTATCTTCTTGGATAGTGAGGGAAAATAACCTTGGAATAGGAGCTGGCAAGAAACTGATGGAGTCAAAAGCAATAGGGATACTTTGACCTAAGGAAAGCAACATGAAAGTATTACCTTCTGGGTTCTATGGAGAACTTGAACAAACCTAATGTGGTAACAAGGGTATTTTTTCAGTTTAATAAAGTGTAATCCCATGCATTTCACCAAGTGGTGCACACCCTACTGAGCCTAGGAAACGCTCATGAGCTCTCCCTATGATTTGGGCCTCATCTTAGGACTCTACTGCAGTTTAGTGAACTAGCCATTTAGCTACATAAATATTAAAAATATTCAATTAACTTTGCTTGGATCTGTCTGGCACTAAGAAAGGAAAAAATTCTAGGGTTTGAAATGTGTGACTTGGCAGGATTATGTGGAGAAATGAATAATATTTTAATGAGTGATTTGTAATTATTTAATAATTAAAGAGCTCTTATGAATATTCTTGAACACCCTGAGGAAAAACGAAATTGTATGCTGATTTCATCAAGCATTCAAATCTAATCAGAATTTATTTTTATAACATCATTTTAAACATAGTCTACAAGAGCTTTGCCACAATAATGTAGATGGAACAGAAAAGTGTCACACTATAACTACTCGGCTTTTTTTAGTATAAGCTCCTGATTTTTCCATGCAAATAATTTTTCTGCACTAATGAATTGCAGCTGGACTCTATTCCAAAACCTGCAGCACCCAGTCAGGTTTCATCCGTTGTTCAGCGACAGGTTGAGGGTGCATCAGTTTTGGTTTGTAAACACAGAAAAATCGTAGCCCCTTGCTGCAGGGGAGATTGGTCCCATTCACCACTGCCTGGAAACAAAGAGGGACCAAAAATGAAAACAAGATGTGAAAAGGAAACTCTTTCACTCCTGACATGAAATCATTCAGTCTCACCGTAGTCTCTGGAAATTCAATTTCCTTTAATTTCTCTTCCCATCGTATGTATATTGCAGCTTTGGGCAACATTTTAATAAGATGATGTTTTCTCTGTCTAATCCTGGAAATACTTTTCCCACAGGTATAGCAGAGGTTCAAGAACAAGGTAAGTTATGTGAACCATAAATCATCCCAGATTTTTCTTAAATATAAAGGGTCAGGCAAATTTTTATGCAAAACAGTTTTATGTTAACTAGTCCTCCAACAGATTTGAAAAAGAATAATAGAGGCCTCTGGATGAAGATTGTCAGAGATTCATTAATCCATTTTTAAAACTGACCCCTACAGGCCAAGAAATCAATCCAGAATCTTACACAGAAACCACAATTCACTATTAATTTCTGCAAGCAGTTTGGTACGCTCATATTTGACGGGATGGAATAAGGACCAGATGGGGGCCCTCTTCCACATGGATGTCAATACAGTTATTACTTGTGAGGATATAATTGTCCTGTAGTGTTGCATGAATAATTCATTTTTAATTCCGTATTAGATTAATTTCATCTCATCCTGTCTTTGTGAATTGTCCTCCAATAAGTTGTAATTTTCTTGAATATATTTATTATTCAGAATAGACTATAGGATTCATGAGTCATTCATTTCAGGTAGGTGACATTCAGAATTTGAGACTTTCAGGATGGACATAGAGGTCATTTTTTGTCCCCTGTTACACAGGTGAAATGTACAGAAGCAGGTTTCTACTTCCAACATATATTTACAAATCTGGAATTCACTTGCTTTTACTATTCTGCAGTGCTAATTCTAAATTCATCATCTCAGCAATATCTCCAGCAGATTCATTGGCAGGAATATTTGCAAGTAGGAAGAAGTGCTGAAAAAAATGAATTAAAAGTATCTTGAAGAAAATATTCATACAGCTTTTTATAACACTTAGTGATCTGACATTCTGCCAGAGATGAAATAGAGAACTTATTACCCACCATTCAATTTCACCTTTGAATTTTTTTTCTTAAAACAACTTTCTTTAAATAAATTAAATACTGTTGATCAGTTTATCACTTCAATTTTTTCCCCTAAAACTCTTATCTTCCCCCATTTTCAACCCACAAAAGCACAGAAAGGTTAAAACCCCCAATTTTTTGATAACTCCTTAATTTTGCTGAGACTGAAAAGAATTTCCATGTTTACAGAGGGTAACTATTCACTTGAAAACAAATGCATTTTTTATACTAGATTTTTTTTTAATCAGTTGAATCATAGAGCTCTCTCAGCGAATGTCTGCATTTCTAGTCATGAAAGCGCTTGCCTTTTTGAAAGTCCCCCCATCCAGAACTGGGTTTCCTTCTTTTGCTCAAAAAAAAGAACAAAATCCTGAACAATGGGATCCTAGCAGCTATTCTGGGATTGTAAATTGGGCCTGCAGTAATTACATGGGTTTTCTGCACAGCCCGTAGAGAATGAGAGGTATATCAAGAGCGTCACATATCCAGTGTAATAAAGGCATTGAAGGAACATAGGAAGAAGCTGCTGTCATTTGAGGGCCCTACTCAACAGCACAGCCTAGGTCTCATGACCTTGTTGGCAGGTGAATTTGGGCAAAATGAAGGTTACAGTGAAAAGAAATGGAGAGATCAGAAGAACTTGTCTGAAATTATGTACTTATAGTGCTTCTTCCTTATGTCCCCATGTAGCTTGGGAATGGAATAGGGAGAGACAGTTCTCTCCTCTGACTCTCTCCAGAGTCCTCAAGAGGTGTTTTTTTTTGCATTTGGTGGGGAAGGATACATTTTCATTCATGCCTTGAAGCAAAGCATGCATCACATGATGTTTAGGCTCAGAGGAGAACTCTTCACCATCCTGAGGGATTTGAATGTCATACCATATGTAGATGTGGCTCAAGAGATCTGTGGCACCCCGAGGCAAAAATTTATAGAAGCATTTGTGCTTGACTTCTGAAAGATAGAGCAAGTAGTTTTGGTACAGGGTTCCAAGTTGCAGGGCTTATCTGATATAATCTGAGAGCAAGGTGAAATCAGAATGTCTTTAGCAGTTGTGTCCCGTGAACATGAAAAAGGGCTCACTGTTCACAAGGGGATTTATAAAACACAGAGAAAGGCTGTAGGTAGGTAGCTGGTAGGCATCATGCTGTATGTCATGTGGGAAGCAAAGGGAGAAACCCCTCAACTATAACCCATTGTTTTCATGTCCTGTTACAGTAAAGGATCCCCAGGAACCTCCTTGACTTTCCTTCACTGATGCATTATATGTGCCCTATTTTACTGCATGAGGAAGTCAGACCCCATACTCAAAACTCTTGACTTAATGAGGTTGACAGGATGGTATGAAAAAGGAATAAAAATTCCAGAAGGTTGAATTTCCAGACAGGAGTTTGTTTGTTAGTACCTGAGTGTGTCCTGTGGCTGCGCAGAGTGTAATTAACCTCAGCAGCAGCATTGAGCTTAGTATCAAGTTTTTTTGGTTAACACTGATGCACAAAAAGAGAAGCAGGAAAGAAGGGAAAAAAGAGACAGGTACAAGAAAAACAACTCTGTGAAGTAGAGAATCAATTATGAAAAATTTTTTTGAAGTTTTGAAGAAGCCTGTGCTTCAGCCATCCATATTATTCTCTTTTGAGTAAGCAGCAGTGACCTTTGTAACTAATCCAGTCTTTCTGACACATATTTTGTCATTCTGTTTTATGGAAGAGTCCTGATGAGTGGAATTAGAAATTGCACCATGTGCAGGATTAAGTCTGCCAAAGATTAGGAGCCAAGCGTTGAAATTTTTGACTGTAGAGTTCTCAACACCAGAAAAAAAAATGCAGAATAAACGCAAAAAAAAAAAAGTCTCAGTCTTCTTACCAGAAAGTAGAGTCTTGTCTCTCTATTATCTCTTATGATTAAAGTAGGTTCAGCATTTCGCAGGGATATACAGCAAAGTACAAAATGAAGAGCAACTGCTAGTAGATATTCAGGATCTCACCTTTTTTCCTGTCTAATAGAAAAAAGTTAAATTGTGCGAAGCATCAGCGTATGAAGAGTACCCATTTAAGAGTCAGATGCCATTTACGTTATAAGCAGAATTAGTTTGTTGCTGTCATTACAGGGTCCAGTGGGTGCAGTTTTGTTTCAGCAATCCATCTCAATGTGCTGTGCAATGCATCACAATTGGTGGATTCTGCTTTGGATCTGCCTTCTGGAGAGATACTGGCAGTTTTGGCAGGCCAGCTCTGAAAGGTATGCAGTCCTTTGTGCATTCCCAAGACTCGGTGTCAAGTGGTTTGTCAGGGCTGGAGTGTAGTGCATTAGTCTGTCTCTGCTGTGAAAGGCTTGTCTCTGCAGTAGTATTGGGGATTTTGGTTGGTGCACACTGTTGCTTTAGGGAAGGAGAACAAAACTGTTCTGTCAGACCTGAATTAAGATGGATTTTTGCTGAAAGTTCTTGGAATTGATTTCTTTCCAGTTTCCTTATTGGTAAGAGACATCACAGTTGGGTTCAACTTACAAAATATCATTGATTTCTCTCCCGAAGCCACAGATGATTCAGCTTGTAATTTCCTCTACAATTATAGAGCAGGTCTCCTTAGAAACTGCTTGTATCCATTCAAAGTTTCATCTTGTGGAAACCACATTTCCCCTCTCTTTGGCCAGATGTGCTTGACATGAGACCAGAAAAAAAAGTGGAGGAAAGTACAATAAACATTTTCCTGCTCCCATTCCATCTTTTCTGCTTCCTAAAAGAAGATTCACAACATTACAACTTCCTTTGTCTCTGAGCATCTTCCCAGGCCATCCCAAGTCGTGGGGTTGGCTATTGGTGGACCTGCTCGTGGCTCTGCCAGCGTGTTGGACAGCCCTTCTTCTCTAGGAGAGGCCAGGGTGCAACACAGAGGTCACGGTTTCTCCACCCTGACACAGCATCGTGCCACCAAAGGCTAGTCAAACTAAACTGATTTCCCGACTGGCTCTGCCTTGGTTGGCTGTCCTGTGTTTCTTCTCATACACAACTTCAACAGCACACAGAAATCTCCTCCTTCTCTTTGCTTCCCCTGTGACCCCCAAGGAAATATGTATTCACACAGGGAGTCTCTGCCACAGAAATTGCTTGGCTTCTGGGTTTGAGAGGGAATCTCAGGTAAACCACAGGATTTTCTTTAGACAGATAAATCATAGGATTTGATGACAGTTTGAAGAGCTTTGCATGAGGGAATCTTGTGCTGGGACAAGGTCACCCACAGAGTGTCTCTAAAGTCTGTTCTACCCTCAGTACTTTTCTGAAAAGGTCAAGATAACATTAAATTGCTTCTACATTTGGAAAAAACTCCTCAGATCTTCTGCTTTAGTAACTGAAAAATGGGTTTATGCTGGCAATAGAGATAAAAACAGACTCAGTTTGCACCCATATATGTTCCTCACTGTGCCATGAGAAACCCACAGACTGATCTGAATTCAGTTGTTATGGTGGCTGTAGACTGACACTTCAATAAAAGATATTGATTAACATCTGTTAAGTGGAGAACTTTAATCCATACCAGTGAAGAGACAGAGAAGGTGTAAGGAGGAGACATGAATAGAAGTGATGCCTCTATAAGACAGAAAATTACAGCAATGTATACATGTGTTCTTACATATACATTAATGGATGTGTCTGTATACATATATGCACTCACAGGTACATGTGGGTAACAGCTATGTGGAGGTATTAAAAATATGCAAAGAATATTAAAACCCACAGGTTACTAATAAACTGAGAGGGGTCTAAGAAAGGATATGGTAAAAAGGAGATAGACACCAGAACTGTGGATGTGTGCTCTTCTTCCCTTTTATTTCTTCACCTTTTTTTTTTGTGTAGGGAGAAAAATCTTGGTTCTTGAGGAGGTTATACTAGGCCAGCTTTTACCAGCATGGTTCTTTTTCCTGAGAATAAACTCACTTCCAATATTATACTGGAAATTTGTTGTTGTACAAAGATTTTTCCTCAAATGGGTGGGAGCTGGTCTTCCCAACATTTTTTTTTTTTTTACATTGCTTCAAGTGCCTTTGTGTATCAGGCCCTTCAGCTGGACAATACATTGTGAAATCATAGGGGTCTGGAGGCCAAATGCCTGTCTCAGAATGGTAGGCAGTGTGGGACACAGCCCAGTATTTCAGTCAGCACTGTAAAGCCTTTTTGTGTAGCTAGGCAGATGTGCACATGGGGATTTAATTTCTGTAATTTTGTGTGTGTACTCTGGTGTGGAGAGGTGCCTGCTTATCACTGTGTGAGCTGGAGGGCAACACCTAACAAAGATTTTGCATAAACTGTCCCTTTGGGAGAGGATTTTCACATAATGCCAATATTGAGGTCTGCTGGTAAAACAATGTTATGGGACAGAGCTGAGAAGCTTTTCAAGCTCTATTAAATTTACATAGGCTCTACCCATATTTAATCCCATTCAAACATTCTTGTGTACAGCAAATAACTTCCACGATCCCTTAAAAAAGCACTCATGTACAGTGCACATTTGCACTGATCTACTTATTTAAAATCCAAATATTTAGTAAAGGAGCTGAAATTGCCTCCATCCTTCCTCTATACAAATACAGACTACAAATACACCACTAGGCCCAGAGAAATCTTTTCCTTAAAATTACTCTTGACTCCTAATTGTAGATGGGACATGTTTTGGTGACGGCATACGTTTTACAGACACCACAGATGGGAATCCAGATCTTCCCTAAGTGCAGTGTGGGTGATTTTCAAGAGCTTGCTCAGCAATCACCAAGATCTAAATGTCGAGCAGTTTTGGTGGTAGTCCAGTCTGGGGCATGTCCACAAGCATGGTAGATGCCTCTTAACAGAGAGCACAGGAGATGAGATCTAAAATCACACCAGTAAACTCTAGATAAGCTACCAGATTTACTGTCTGCAAAACTACACTTGGCTTCAAAAAGTTGCTTTGTTTTCCAAGTAATATAGTGCAAGATGTGTTCTGTCCTTTGCGATGAAGATCAGTGGATGAAGATTATTGTGCTAATTCTAGATAACAAGGGGAAATAAGTGACTGGTATTTTCTATCCACTCTTCAGTCTCACTACAAAATTTTTGTAAAAGATGTCATTTCTCAGTGCTTTTATCTATTTGCTAACCAGCAGCCTCTTCCCTGCAGCTACAATGCTGATACATTTCATCACCTCTTTTTGCTTTTCTTTCCTAGAATAGTTATGAATTGTGATCATCCCAAATACATCCAATACCTGGTACTATTCACTGTACACTTCTGACAAATAATCTTTGGCTTGTGGGCTCTTTGGGAGCATCCATGTTCCAAATATTCATTGAGGTGCATAAACCATGCTACATGTGTCTTTCTCCTGATCCAAGGCAATTAATTTTCAGCAGTAGAGTTTCCAGTTGTGAATTAAATTTTCAGTGCTATTATTATTTTACAGTACTTATTGGAAAGTTACAGTTTCACTCACTGACTTGGTACTATGTTTGTGCTGAAGCGGTATAGAAAGTTACAGAGGTTCAGAGATCCCATTAAAAATAGGATTTTTAGATTGTCAAGATTTTCAATGGACTTCCTAACCCATAACCCCCTGATGAAAGTCAATGGGACACTATAATTCCATTTCATTAGGACTTGTAGTAAATGTTCCGCCACTGCCTTATCAGCACAGTTGAAACTGGCTTGTTTGAATCACAAACCAATTTCAGAGGATTTTCCTGGATCTGTTATTTCTGCCTACATGCAGATAACTGTTTGCTCTCTGGTTTGCCTTGCATGGACATGTTCTCTGTCTGATGTTAGGAAGCATGATGCTAGTCATGTGCACTCCAGCTCTCAGCATCCCTATGCATCCATGCAGAGATGGACTTTGAAGGCTGGGCGGGGGTTTCATGGGGAGAATCAGAGCAAGTGGATGCATTGCAAAACAGAAAATGTGCGGTCATCTGAAACAAACAGTGGTGCCATGGCTGAGCCTGTGCAAAACATTTAGATCAGTTTCCAGAGCTCTCTGTCACACTTTCTGTCTCCTTTTCTTCTAGCCCTGTGTTGCTGAGATATTTGTCAACAGAATGGAAATGATACTGTTCCCAAGGAGAAATTGAATTTAATATTAATGCTATCTCCTGTGGAAAAGCGAGAGTGAGTCAGAGCTGAGTAGAGTTTGTTTTATATATGAAGTCTTTCATTCTGGAGAGTAACTCAGAGCACAGAGCTGTGAATTTAATGCTATCAGCTCGGGAAGCTGGTAGGCAAACACAGCAGGCTTTGTGCATTAAGCAGCAATGTGCATTGCCATAGTCATTAGAAACAGTTTCACTAACAAAGAAATAGGGGTAAAATGCTCATCAAAGTCTTTTTCAGTGGGCAGTATTTGTTAAGTTCCACAAGAAGCTTTGAATACACACTGAGCTGAAAATGTTTAGTATCACCTTGCTTTAAATGGACTCTGCTTTGTCTCTGTCTTTCCAGCCTTCTTCATATGTTATATTTTATCTTCCTCCTCAAAAGGGAACTCTCATCAGCAGTGACTCCTATGTTCATGCAGCTCTTATTTCCAAACAAAGTAATATAGCACAATTTAAAATGCAAGGATTCAGTAATACAAAGATCAAAAAGAGCGGCTTTATCTGTTTTTAAAGTAAACTCCACCTTTCATTTGAGTGCCTTTTCTGTTATGTCTCAGTGGATGTGTCCTGTGTCCTGTCATGTCCTGATAACATGCCTTAGTAGATGCTGTTGTAAATAGCTGGTGCTTCCCTGCACTTTAATTTCCTGTGGGAAAGGAGATCAGTTGCTGAGGGAACCCTGCACCGCTCTGACACTGCTCTACGGATGTCCTGGCAAATGGAAGGCCATGATTACTTCTGTTCTGCTCTGAGATGCTGCATTCCCTGTTTGTGGCCAGGCATGGCAGGCGTAAAAGGAAGGAGAAGAGAAAGGATAGCAGAGCTAGAGAAAAATATGGTGTTTTGTTGATGCTTGCAGGATCCAAGGCAGATGGTCAGTCACAGATGGATGCCTTGGGCTGGCAGGTCAGCCACAACAGCTATTGCTCTGGTTGCTGGCTCCCTTTCCCAGTTAACTGTGTGGCCTGGTCAGCTCTCCCTCTCTCTCTCTCTCTCTCTCTCTCTCTCTCTCTCTCTCTCCTTTTTACAGATTTTTCCCAGTCTGGACAACTAGCCGTGGATGGCTCCTGATATCTCAGCCTTTTGGCTGCAGCACAGTCAGTCTCAAGGTGGCTGAAAAGCTGAGTGCAAGATGGAGAGAAAAGGCAGACGAGGAAAGAGGAGCTTTGAGGGAAGGGGACACAGAAGGATTTCAGGGCACAAAGAAAGATTGATTTCTGGATCCTTGCCCATGCAATGGATGTGATAGGGAAGGGTGCCAGTGGGGATCTCATGCAGCCATTGTGATTCCTTATGTCCAATGAGGCTGTGTTACTGCAGCGTAGTAGATGTAGGTTGGCCTGTGGCCTTTTTCCCTTTCTCCAAGTCCTTCTTCCCTCCCTCATCCACTTATCTTTTTCTTTCTTTTTTTTTTTAAGGAGGCAAAAATGGACACAGGCTAATCCTTTCATTATCTTATCTAATTATTCCTGGTGCATCTTTTTATAACTCATTTCTAACTCCAAGAAATCTCTACACATTCTTTGGGCTTTTCCAGATGGAGGATTTTGTTGGTATAGTTCAGTATCCCTCTTTTCCTTTTTGCATCTTTGCCATTTATGCTCAGCATTCAAGGCTAACAGAATATTTATAAATCTGGTGTGCACTCCCCAAGCTTCTATTCCTGACTACTGTAAGGCAGCAAAGACTTGGTCATTACTGCGCTTGCCTGTGGGGACTCTGATGCCTGGGAAGGCTGACCTGAATCAGAGACTGGACAGAGTTAAAGTAGGTATTTATTGAAAGGCCTCCAGGATCCACCTTGGGCAAGACAGAAGCCCAACCAAGGCTGCACCCAGGGTGGACCAAGAATGATCACAAAAATGGCTGACTGCTCACGAGATATTACATTTGTATAAGTTTTATATTTTATTATATGACAATATACATTTGCATATTGGGGTCTAATTGTCCAATTACAGCTTCAGGTTGGGAGGTCCCATCCCTTCAGTCCAATGTTGTTTATGCTTTTGGACCTGAAAGTTGTCCTTGGTCTCCAGCAGGAAAAGGATTTGTTTTGTCTACCTACTCTGTGAAGAGAAATTACCAGTACTTAATATGAGGCTCAGAACTACACCCCTAGGCAGCACAGAATCTGAAAATATGAAAACTAAAACTAAAGACATCAAAGGCACGAACTCAACAACTTAATTGAAGGAATCCTCAGCTTTACTAACTAACTGCCAATTAATAATAGTTGGCAAAAAATACTGCTTCCTTTCTTCCCCATCCTTGGACTCTTAGTCCCCAGAAAGTGAAGAGCTGCACTGGCATGTCACGACACAACGAGTCTTTGAGCTGCTGTTTTTCAGGCTGTTGCCATCTGCCACTCAAAAGCACCAACACTTTTGGAGGTAACAAAGGGGGTCTCTGACAAATGTTGCATCGTGAAAGCATGCTTTTAGTGGTCTTAAATGGTTAAAATGTTAAAATGTATCTCTCAGACTGTAGTTTTCTTCCTTACTTTTATTCCATGATCCATTTAATAAAATCCCCAGCCCTTTCAGAGCCATGTGAAATTACTTCTGAATCGGATGCAAATTCAGTCCTATTGTTCACAAATTGCTATGTGCAGCCTTTCTGTGACAGGGCCTAAGGCAAGGGCAGAAGTGGTATCTCTACAGCACCAGGAAGCTTTATGACAGCAAACCTGTGAGGGAAACACAGAGCCACCAATCCAAGCTCAGCTTCCAGTGGCGGAACTCACTGGGGAAGTGCCTGCTGGCAGTAACCTAAAGGAGCCAGAGCCTGGGGGATAAAGCTGGGGTTGGAGCAGGTGATGAGGGGAGGTTTATGGGCTGTGCAGTCACCACACACACACACACCCCCAGGGGCTAGATGGGCCTCTGGGAGCTTATGGATATGAGCCCTTTGTGCCCTTCCCAGCAGAGTTATCTGTCCAACAGGGACGGATAATGCTTCCTATGCATAGGAGAATGCTGCTGCTTTCACTGATCTCAGGAGTAGGGACACAGCATCAGGACTCTGAATGCCAACAGGAAGCTCAGGAGCTCCAGTTTTTAATGGTGAACAATACCTTCATACTCCATCATTCTCTCTTGGCAAAGGCCAGACAAATTTATAACGTTCTGCTGCTTTAACCAGAGCTGCTGTTTCTGTGGTTGAGCCAGCTTTCATGTGCTGTTGGACACTTCTCTTGAACAAGCTCTGCAGCACTTTTAGGGGTACGTGGACTTGTGACTGGGACAGCAGCAGTGGACCACATGTGTCTTCATCTCACAGCAGAGTTATTTTCATCAGCTGGCTTCTCTCTGGCCATCACTTTCAGCTGGAGTCTCTATTTCTGGTGAATATAAAATTAAGGTGATATAAACCTGTATTGTTTTCTTTTGTCCTATCAACATCCAGGAATTAATGTATATGAAGTCCTTCCAGGTGCACATGGTGTTCTCCATGTTAATCATTAAAATGTGTTCTATCTTAAAAACACCACCAACAAAAAAGAATCCAGGTTGTTGTTTCGACCTCTGTGTTGATATGAGTGATAGAAGACAGATTTGTGATAAGAAGAGTCCAGAAATGGGCTGTTACAAAAGACAGCATAAAACAATTCCCATGATTTAGATTGTGATTTTTAAAGACACATATGTAGTGAGTTGTCCGAAGCCAGAATTCTTTGTCAGGTTCCCAGACTTTAATGTGGGGTGAAAAGCATCTCTACATGGCCCACGTCTGAAATATTTATCTCTGCTAACTTTCTGGGGGCTTTATTGAGCAGCTTTATTTATTTTTGAAGGAAAATGGTTTGAGATAATTGTCCCATGTTTTTACTTTCTCTCTGCTCTCCCAATCAGCTACACCTGTAGAAGTAGTACTTCAGTGTATCCACTCCTATTTCAGTCTTCCATGTGAATCCTTATGTCTACTTCAGCCTGGCAGACACATGGATGGGATAACAGGCTATTCCGCTCCTCCCCTCTCTGGAGAACTTCCATCTCTTTAACAACAACTTAAAAACCAGGTTCCTATCTGAAACAAGCAAGGAGCAAATAGGACGCTTCATTCAACTTCTCCAGCCTTAGGGCATCAGGTAATCTTACTCTGTGTTTGGATTTCTTGAAAAACATGTCAGTCTAAGTAATGTTCTTGAAAAATGCAAAGGAAGCCTACTCTTTGGACAGGTTTCAAGCTTTCTTTCATGTTTAGGATGTGCTCTCAAAAGCCTATTTCCCATATAAAGAGAGAAAGCAGAGGATGGGGTACAGATGTTCCTTGCAGAAGTGCACCACTTAACAAGTGCAACACAAAACAAGCATTGCTGATGCCTTTCCTTGCTGCTGTTGTTGAACTGTGAAAGAAACATACATAAGGGTTGCCCTAGATGGCAGTTTTTCTGCAAACTGTACTGGCCTAACTACAGTTAGTCATAAAGGTTCCATCCACGCTGTTTTTCAAAGGAAAAATTAGTTTCCTGAGGGAAGCCTTTGACTTGGAAAGTGTAATCTTAGTTTTGAAGGCAAAATAGGGTATGATATCCTATTATTCCACAAGCCTCCCAACTCCCCTGCCTTGTTTCTCTCAAAAAATACGTAGACTTCAGTCAAAAAAGAGACCCATCTGTTTTAAATAGAACAATAAATATTTTCCAAAATGAATAAAGAAATTCTCACAATTTCAAATTATTTTGTATTTGCTAAACCCACCCCCTTGCCCTGAACTAAGACAGCTAGGAACATGTGCAGGAGTACACTCAAGCAACCTATGAAGAACCTAATAAAAATATTTACTTGCATTGACTTTGATTCAATTAGAGATTTATTCTAATTATCCAGCAGAAATTAACTAGCTTGCCTTATTGGACACTAAATACAATAAATCCAATCATTCATTCAATCAATTTGAATTACTCACAGGGGGAAATTGTGTGAAGAACCGAATACCCTATTCAGCCTGGTAAGGGGTGCAGTCTGCTCAGAGCCTTTCAGGATGAGGCCTTCTGCATGCGCCCCTTCCTGTGGGTTTGCTCTGTAGCTCCCAGCCCTTGCAGGGATCACAGAGATGTGAAGGGATAATGAAGTCTCTGTCTATACAATTATAATGGATTGCTAAAAGTAGCAGAGTTGCTGTAAATAAATCATTATATCAGGCTCATTTAGCCTGATTCTTACTCTCAGATGGCTTGTAATAGAGTCCTGTCTCTGAAAGTCAGCCATTCCTTTGCAATTAGATTTATCTCTAATCAGAAATGGAAACTGACCTTCCAGCTTTCAACTGCACTTGGAAATACTGTGTTAGGCTCAAGCCCCAGAGCTGAATTGATTCATTTATTTGAATTTTAAAGCTACCCATCTGCAAATATTTGAATGTCCTAACTATTAATTAAAACTTACAATGACCATCTAGTGAGGTACACATTAACCCAGACATCACAGTGCTAGAAGAGCTCCTTTCACCTCCTGTCTCCTGGCAACACACCTTTCAACTTCCTCAAAAACACTATTCAGTAAGGAGTTTACAGCGATTGCATCTCTGCAAGATGCAGTTGTCCCTTTTCCTAGAGCTTGACAGGATGGCCAGCCTTGCAGGGACTGTGCAGCCAGACTTGCACCAACTGCTCCTGGGGCAGAGCTCCCGTGTGACAGGACTTCACACTCCAGGCCACAGGGTCCATGCTCCTGGCTCAAGACTCTCTTAAAAGGGTTCTCCCTTGTCTGTGTTGTTACCTTGTTTGCAGCCCCAGACTGTATGGTTGCACCTGATATCTGGCTCCCCCCTGAGTAGTGCTTGTTGCTGACCTGCTCGGTTTTGTCTCCTTTGGGTCCCAAATCACTTGCATGGATAGAGATAGAGGAGTTTTATATCCTGGAAGGTCTCATGCCGCTTCAAATTCAGGACCAAATGCTTATGCAGAGGTGATTACAATCTCTATCCCCCACTGTCAAGTACACCCACAAAATCCCAGCTTAGTAAATTCATCTTCTGCCAGTGTGTATTTGCCAGGATACCAAACAACATGCTGTGTGGGTGGATGTAAATAAAATCCCTTTATCATTGCAATCTAGCCATCTCTTGGCAGCCACGGCAACTGAATAACAGTACTCAGATTTTGTCATCAGTGATACAGCATGAAAGTTTATATAACACAGGATGCTTACACCAAGTTCCACAAAAGAAAAACAAAAGGTAATATTGTATTTACCTAGAGCTACAGTAGACCCAGGTATGTGGAATAGAAAATGTCTGGATGTGACCAGATTATATTTGGTAGTTTAATCCCTTTCCTATCTCATATACAGATCTGGGTGTCAAAATTCTATTTGAAATTGTTCTTCAGTGAAATTCATTTCAATGAGCAGCATTCTGTTAACCTGTATACAATGAACAGCATTCTCTGGCTCTGTACACACAGTCTCCAAACCTGCTTTGAAAATACTAAAGTGTTTTTCCACCACCATGCCACCATGAAATACTGATATCAGATATACTTCACATGTAAGTCTTGATTCCTCAGGAGATGACTACAGAGAGGAAGAAACATATGCCTAGGGACAAGGAGTTTGCGAGAGTAAGAAGTATTATGTGAAGCAGAAGTCCTCTCTGTACAAGGCAGCAACCCAACCTGTTTCCATCCAAATATCTTCAGAGGTCTGCTCTTTAGGAAAGTACAGTCTTAGCTATTAGCTAGACACTAGTAAGGGGATAATATATAAAAAAAAAATCTCTCTTTTTTTTATTGTTGCCCAAAATATAATGCATTGCACAGAAAAGAATAACTTAAATAAACATTCACTCTTTCTGACTATAATAGGCATATATAAAAATGAATATAAACTAGAAATATTGCTGTAATTGCAAGCTGAAATTTTGTCAAGCATAGCACAATGGTTTTGCAACTTAATTTTGCTACTTCATTGCAACATGTCACTTGTCAGAGTCCAGTTAGTCATAACTATAACTATTCAGTATATGGAACTAATTAATGTAACAATTAAGTGGCATCATGCTATAGATTTCAGTAAAGGGTTCACAGTATGCTAATGTTTATACTTACCTGTAGTAGTGTTGTGGTCCAAGAAAATTTCTCTGAGTAGAACCATGTTGGACCTGGTGCTGCAGGGTGGGAACATGACTCTGTCCCTTCCGATATACCAACCACAGACTAGGAAATATCTTGCCTCTGGTAAGAGGAGGTCTTCCCAGCTGAGTAAAACAGGAGTTCCCAAGGTGCTCAGCAACATCCTTTGAATTCTTTCCCTAGTTTCTTGGTGGTCTCAAGTGTAAAGTCCCAGTGTAGCTCCCAAATCATAAGGATGAGGGGTAAATTGATCATGGGGGAAGATGCTGCTACTTGAAGAAACTAAAAAATGGAGCCTGAACCAGAGTACAAAAGTGAAGGAAACTCTTAGGTCTCCCTAGCACGGCCAGGACCACACACAAATCCATGCCACTAATTTCCGGGATAATTCAGTGAATATCTCATGGTTTAAATCTCCCCTAAAAGGTGATGACAAATGCAAATCTATTGGATCCACATGACCTTACTTCCTGCTGTGTCACCTGTACACCTCTCTGACTTCACTATTGCAGCAATAAACCAGATCCATCATATTTGTATGAAAATCAAT
Source organism: Donacobius atricapilla (assembly GCA_013397315.1). NCBI lineage: Eukaryota > Metazoa > Chordata > Aves > Passeriformes > Mimidae > Donacobius > Donacobius atricapilla. Next base: position 409,750 of record WBMY01000383.1, read on the forward strand.
AATGTACCTTGGAACTAAGAAATTTAACACAGTATGTTTCAACAAAACAACTGTTTCAATCCAGCAGAAGCAGTAGGAAATAATTTAATTTCATTTTAGAAAACTCTTTCTATTAAAAACATTTTAAAAACTCATAACAAGTTGAGTAAATGTGAAGGGAACTCTTTAGTCAGAACTCAGAAAATTAAAAAATGCATGATTTAAGTTACAGAATATATAAACTTGGCCTTTTTGAAATTACCAAAGCTAGCATAGAGTCTGATGATAAAAGGGATAAGTCTTAGATAAGGATAGTCTTAGAAGACTAAAGAAATGTGATAGACTAAAAAGCAGAGACAAAAGCTACCTTAAAGCAGTTATTGCTCAACTTGTTGCTGTGCAACACGTTAATATATCACAAACTTTACCTGCAGTTTGTGAATTTAGCAAAAAGAAGAGGAGGTAATTCTGAAATATTCACATCAAATTGAGAAATCAGAGACTTGAATATTTGATCTGGGCATTACCTTAAGACCAGAAATAGTGTTGTGGGGTCTAGGATGATCTCTGGTTTCAACGAAAGGCTGGATACAGACCTTGTGCCACATGCACTGCCTGTCCTACCACAGTGGCCTGCTGTCACATCTGGTAAACCATGTCTGCACATCATCCATCTTGACCACAGGCTGGAGGCTGCACAGCCACTCCTGTCAGGCTCAGGGCCTGGTGCTGGCCATGTTGTAATGACAGGCAGGATAAGTGTGCTGAAACACATTCAGGTCTTAAAGTTAGGAGTGACCGAGTCCAACTTGTAAACCGCTGTTGGACTCTAGGTACCCCTGCAGGCAATGGAGCAAGCTACAGATTGGGACTGCCTGTGGCTAATTGTGGACATAATGGGTAGATTGTGACATCCTTTCTCACATCCACCAAGTTCTCACCTCTGCTGGTTGCAAAGGGTCTAGCAGCCTTGTCTGCTATGCCTCTAAGCCATTCATTGTTCTCCTGACCATGAAGGATGTCTTAACAGCCATCACCTCAGTCTGGCTTTGGTACAAAGACAAGCAGTCTGAACATGGTTCATATCTATGCTAGAATAAAATAGAAAAGGTTCAGGTGCCCAGCTGCTGCACATCAAGCCAGATAGGGTGGACAATGTCCACAGTGCCTTGCACAGGATGTTATAGAGCAGCCTTGTTTGGGAGAGAACTGACTGAGACAAATCATCAGATGAGCTATTTGGATGATCAAAGATACAATGTTTGACCTTGCTCCCTGATAACACAGACCCATAAAATCTAATAAGTTATGCAACACAGACCACAGACTGATGTTATATTCCCTGTAGGAAAAAGAGGAGAAAAAGTCAGATCTACCTGAGAAGGTCAAAGTCTGCATTCTAAACATTAACTGATGATACAGCTTACAGTATTTATTAACACCTCTATAAATATTGAGAGATTCTCACACAATCGAAATAGTTTCAGTAGCACTTACATTATGAAAGACATCTCTCAAGCTTTACAGAAAACCATGACCTTGCCATGCAGACTTCTACTTTTTTGTGCTAATGGACAGATATTTTTTTTTTAATTCCACCTGCTCCCTTTTACAGAGAACTATGTTTGCTATACTGCAAAAGAGCTAATGAAGGCATTCTTATGACTAATTCTGAGCTAAAGGGATGAACCAGATGACTCAGAGGCTTTGGTTGCTGCAATTTTGTTAAGCTCATCAATGGCAACATCTGTTTCTTGAGTGTATGAAGCAGGAAATATTTTCTTTCCTTTTTTAGTTAGCAGAATTATTTAAAAGAGGAGGGGTGAGGTACAGAGTTAGCTTCATGGTGGCACAGCTACAATATTACTGGCACTTCAAGTGTTTCATCCAAAGATTGTTCATGTCCTTACGCTGGACATCAGTGAAGGCCAGGCCACTGTGGGTATATCTGGAGGGAAACAATGACTGTTCCACCAACACTTTCCATCTGATGAATCTTCTTCCAACATGGAAGTGGTCTATCTCCTAGTCTGCAGAACAGGAAAATTCTCCCGTAGTTTTAACTGTGAATTGACATAGAAGTCATATCCCTTTCTCAAACCATATCCACTTCTACCTTCTTCAGAGGAGAGGGTACAGACAGTGAGGATGCAGAGGCTGATGCTATTGGGTTTGAAAGCAGCATTGCTCCTTCAGCAACAGCCATGCAGATCTAGTACCAGTCCTGCCCTGAATGTCTAATACAGACAGGCCCACCAGTTCTCAAGTAAGAGGCAGACAGAGAACTTCTTTCTTATAAAGAAATGAGAATGTTGATGCAAACAGTTCCAGTGTGACTACTCAAGGAATAGCTCACCTGGGTGAGAAGGAAATCTCTAATTCAGCTACATACTGAAAACAAACAGGTAAACAGGAGGCCTTCCCAGAAGTATTCTGAGCACTCTGCCCATGAACACTTGAACTCCTCCAGGTCTTCGCACTGTATGGATAGCAGTGGTACATCAAGCACCAAGGAAAAGCCCCTTAGTCTGCTCTTGTCTGTTTATACTGAGTGTAGGAACCACACTGAAAGGAGCATTAGAAAGTGGTTGAGAGGTAGGAGGGCTTGTCTGGGAGAGCTGAGGCAGGAGCGGCACACATAAATCAAAAAACAATCATGCTCTTTATTAAAATCCAATCACAGGGCCCCCTGTGTCAAGGGGGAGAATAGATAAACTGGTATTGGAGGCACGACCAAGAGACGCAGAGCTCTAGCAGATATGCAAAATAATTTTGTGCCTAGTTAGGCAGTCCCAGGGTGTCTTTTGTCACACATACATGGGCCAACCCCCAAAATGAGAGGCACAGTTTCTATTCTTTGCTCCTTTGAAATTCATCCAAAATCCACACTCTCACCCCAGTGCCACAAGAATGTCAGAATCTTTTCTAGGTAGGAGATAATAGGAGTAGAGCTGACAGAATGGGCTCTAAACCTTATTTACCCTTCTCTCACCCACACCAAAGCAGTGCCACACAGTAAGATTAGACATATTTCTCCTGATACTATACTATAATGAGAAAACAAGAAGTAATGAGGTGATTTATTATCCCTGCCTCTCCCAAAGACCTCAACATGTTGGCTCTGTCCTGTACTCTTCTTCAGCTGATTTCAGAGGGACAGAACTCTAGTCACTCTTTTGCTGCAGCAAAAATATCCTGCCTGTTCCCCAACACAAAGAAATGAGGACGCACGGCAAGCCGCCAGGTTCTCAGAACTTTCCCTCATAAAAGCAATATATGTGCTTATTGTTCTTCTAGATTACAAAAATTGGAAAGGAGAAGAGAGAAGAGTGAATTGCAGAGTGCATTTTATGGAATGGAAAACGCAGCACTGCAGTGAAGTTCGGTTATCCCATAAACATGTCATGGCTTGATGGAGTGCACCATAGTCACTCAAATGAGTCAAGATTCCCCAAGAAGTCTTTCCACCCAGTTCAGCATGATTTACCAAATTTGATGGAGAATTAAGAACTGTGAATTGGCTTCAGTGGCTAAATATCCCCTGGCTTCAGACACTCCATCTCTTAACTGCTAAAAATCTTCTGCACTCCCAGGTGCCCCAAAGCCTTGGAGTGAGAGTCCTGCTGTGCCAAACATTATACAAACAGAAATGAACAAACAGACCTTGCTCTGAAGACATCATAAGGCCATCTTCAGATTTTTTCTATGCTTTAAACAATGTGCCTGAAAAGAATCTAAGTAAGGGATGAGATACTTAATCTAGAATTTAGAAGTTGTTCAGGATAGATTAGATTCTTAGGCTTTCACGCTAGAATGCTTTCTTCACCCTTGATCCTCTTGACTTCTTTGAGGCTCCTGGTGCAATAAAGGGGTAATAGATACAAGTCATGCTGCTGAAAGGCAGGCATCAGTGTCCCTGGTGATATTGCTGGTACTGCTGAGCATAGAAGGATAGCAAGGCTGGTCTCTTCTGGGTAGGCAACTCTCTAAAAGAGTGTTTTTGGTACAACCATGGTATAGTGCAGAGTTTAATTAGTGTTTATTCTTTCTCACACTGTGTGGGACAACAAAAGCAGGGTGAGCAACTCAGCCTACCTCCTGCCCACAGCTGCCAGGGTCCAACTTCTTATATCACTGATGGAAAAAGTCACAATAACTCAGGTTACTGCGTGTCATTTATCAGCCTGGTCCAGTGGCTGCTTGAAGTCACGAAAAATATCTACTCTGTTCACTGGGTTAGCCTTTATAAACCCTGCAGGGTCTGATGGTACTGAAATTGGCCCCCAGTACCTTGCTTAAATGCAGCAGCACTAGTGTCACACCAGCTTATAATCACAAATGGTGATGACAGACCCAGTGGCCTTCCTCATTAGAAATAAAAGTTCCATAATGTAAATCTGGGAATCCAAACAGTTTTTCATGTACTGATTAAGTTACAGTAAAAAGAAGCAGAGGTAACAAGCTTGAATTTTCAAAATAACTTACAGGAAAAAAAACCCCAACAGTCCTTCTCTCAGTACAGAGGACTATTCTGGGAGACAGCCTAAAAATGCATTTGGTATTCTATTTATTTCACTAACAATGTTTATCTCATGCTGGTTTGCAACAAGAAAAAGCAGTATTTAAGTAAAAGCTAGATTGGGATACTTCCATTAATACTGCAGGAAATTATTTTTTAGTCTCTTAGGGCTGCTTTCTTTCCTCTGAAACTCTCTCAGGCTCAGGCTGGATGAGGGTCTGAGCAACCTGGTCTGGTTGAGGATGTCCCTGCTCATGCAACCCCCACAGTTCCAAGGCTCTATGACTGTATGTGGCCAAGAGATCTAGTCTGACACCTGATGCTGTTACTCGCTCCGCTGAAAGGATATGAAGGAGGAACCACATATTCCCTGGTTATATCTTCTTAACCCAGCCATACAGTTTATCTGTGTTTGGGGTTTCCTTTGGCAGGCTGGCTATAAGACACACCTTGTGTCACAAGGGTTTGGGAGGACAGCTCTGAGCCACCACTGAGCAGGCTTGGTCAGAGTGACCAGTCCAGCACAGCGTCAGCACACGTCCTGGCTCAGTCCCAGCAGAGCTGTGGATGCATTAGGCTGGGGCTGTGCCCAGAGTAATTAGATCTGCCTCTGAAGAAGAATAAGGAGCTTGGGCCGACTGACAGGGCAATGTAATTATATCTCTTCTGGAGCTAATTCAGGGACCACAGCATTAGGCTGAATTGTGTAGCCTAGATATTTCAGAAGTTACTCATTTTGAATTATCTTTGATAAGAACTCACAAGAGAGAGATTTAGCGCTGCAGTTGTAGGTTCCATCCATCTCTCCCTCCTGCTTCTGTTAACAATGCCTCCTGTGGTGTTTTCCTTTCTAGTCCCAAAACCTGGAGTGCAGCCGCATGAGCCTTAAAATCCCTCCAAGCTCCACTCTCCATCAGGAGGCATGACTCTTTCAGAGGGCATCAGACACAGCTTCCCATTCAACCTTGGAAAAGAGCTTACTCCAGCCATTTTCAGGATTGCAAAATGGGGAGGTACACCATTAAAGAAATGAAAATGAATGGTGTCAAGCACAATGGAATTGGGTTAGGTTAATGATATTGGAAGGTCATTATTAATTTTTGCTGCCTTTTCAGAGTCCTTTTATTTTTCCAAAGCAGCTTAGATACGTTACAGTGATAAGCACAGCACAAATGTTCCGTCAGACAGTCAGACACTGTACCTTCACCTTATTACGTGAGACTGAGACTGAGACTGCAAACAGCTCAGATCAATCGCAGAGATATTAAATTAGAGCTGAATCTCACTCCATCTCCCATACAAAATAAGCTGAGCTAAATCTGAGTTAATGCCCACATGAAGAGATATTACAAACCGTATTCAATTGGGTGAAGATTTATTTTTAGTTTTTCCACAGAATATTTCTGGTTAGATGAACAATGGGAAAGAAGAGAAATTCTCAGCATTAGAAATGCATTGAATCTGTACATGCATTATGTAGCAGATAGGGGTTCTATCTTTAAGACAGGACCAAATAATGATTCTTGCATAATGTAACTATATGACAACTAAAAAGAAGCCCCGGGTTGAAACGGGAGACAGAGAATATTACAGAATCACAATAACAAGGTCATTTGAAAATGAGGGCAAGTAAGTAAGCAACTAAAGGAAAGAAAATTAGATATAATGAATAGAAAGGAAACATTCATTATGGGGTGGGTGCAGAGCAAGGAATAAGTTAGATTCCTAAACTAAATTGGCACATACAGGCAATTTTCTCTCTGCAGGTTTGAAAAGGCTGCTCCCATTCCCTATGCTGTTACTGCAGTCCTCAGGGGCATAAAAGGACCTTTTGTCCTAAGCACTGAGCTGGCCATCATTGTCGTCGTTATGACAATGAAAGTGGTTTAGGCCGTCTCAAATGGTTTGGTGATCATGTTCTGGCTACCCCTGTAATGGCAAATAGAGCAGAAACGGGTTATAGGCTAACATGCTGTCCTAGGGCCACCCAAACTGTCTATTGCTAAAACCTCTTTGGCATATTTTTGTCTTTTTGTTCCATTTAGCACTAAGTCAAGAGAAACAAGGGACAGCTTAAATGTGTGCATGCCTTTCTGACAAGAGAGGGGAAAGATTTGCTATGTGGACATGAATTGTGCTGTGCCACTTGGCCTCAGGAGTGTGTTCCTCAGTCTGTTTTATTTGGTAGTGCAAAATGAAGCCCTTGAGAATCATAGAGGTCAAATAAGGCATCAGAAGACAGGAAAAAAGAGAATTGTAGTTATTCTTCTTAAACAGGGAAAAGATCAGTCAACATCAGTTCCTGGAAAAAATCCAGAACAAATAAATGAGTGCACTATGTATAAGGACCTGAAGGCTAACAAGAAGATAAATAATACTCCACTGGGATTCATCACAACCAGATTGAATTATACCAATTTAGCTTCTGTCTATACCAAGATCTTATAATTAGAGTTGAAGCAGTTAATTTAACATATTTTTATCTGAACACTGTCTCATAGAGCTTTCTCATTAAAAAATCTACACGACTGTCCATCCTAAACTTGACTGTCCAGTAGCAGAAAATTCTCAATAACTGCATTCTTGAGGAGCATCTTCTGGTTTGGTTTCATCCCCCCCAAAAATCAGATCATGCACGTCTAGAATGCTCTGTAATACAAAATAAAACATATTATTTGGGGATAAAGTCAACCACTTCAAAAGTATCCTTATAACAACTGAAATACTAATGTACGTGTATACTGCTGGGCATCATAAACTGAAACATAGTTTCCATGAAAAAATGGGAACTGTCAGGTCAGGTCATGGAGAGGAACAGCTTCCAAGGAATACTGTTTTGTTCCACTTTTTGTAAGAACTCAACTGAAGCTGTTTACTTCTGAGTATCAGAAAGAGAAACCAGAGAGTCTAGAAGAAAGTGATATTGAAAGAATGACCTCTTGGGAAAGATTGAAGATTGTTGAGATTGTTTAACTTAAAAACTGACTGGGGACATGACAACAGACCACAAACATTTTTAGAGAGAAGAGAATAATCTGTTCCTTCTTCCCATAATGGATAGCACAAACAAGAATAACAGGAAAACTCTCCTAAATCTATGCATAGGGATGCACTTGCACAAAGTGCCTATGGAGATATGACAGTCTCTATTAAGGAGGATCAGTAGCAATTAGACAAGCAGGAGGCATAAAGGACCCTTCCTTAGGTTACGTGGACAGATTAAGGCAGCTTCTGAAAGTCCTTCCCAACTCAGTTTTTCTATGACTCTCTGCTCACTCCTCCTGAGTTAATGGAATGTTATTTTTCCCAAATGTCCTTGTTTCAAGCAGTGGAGAGCAGAATGGTTTTTGTTACAGAACATCTTAGGATGTTATCCTGGGTTACAGTCTGAAGTTGTTAAGGTAAAGTCGTCCCTAGGGATCCATCTTGCACATCTGACTTCTGTGGAGGTCCGACTCCTCTTGCCTCTGATATGGGATGGAAGAAATGTTTTCCTTCTCTTCGGATAATGACTTCAAATAAATTTGGTTGTGCTCAGTTGGGAGAGATCATGGAAGTGCAGATCACAAGCAAAAATAGAATTTTAGGTGCCTTGGAAAATATATTGCATGTTTATTTGGGCCCTTTGAGGAAGCGTTGAGAAGATTGTGGTGAAGACTGGAGCCTGCATATGCTATTCTCAAGCTGCTGTGTTTCTGTTAAGTTCCTTCAATAAAAAAGCATAAGGACAGCAGAGAGTGAAAAAAAGTAGAGGTAACTGTAATCACCTTTTATAGTGGCATATCCTCAGGACAAATAAAACAAGCACCTGACCCCTGACTGCAGCCCTTATATAGAACAGGGTACTATCTGGATTAACGTAGTCCTAAATAGCTGTTAAACGCATAATCTTTATGTACAAACCTAGTGTATATGCAAACTCCAAGGGGAAATGTGGATCACTGTGGGTCTGCGTGGTTCCACCTTCCTCTCTAATATGGTACCAGTGGCAGTAAGATATGCCTTTTCTGAAGCCTGCTGCAGGAGGACATGGGCTTGAGCAGATGCTTAGGAGCTCAGAGCACTTTGCCCATTGCAGAAGGAATGCCAGACTTCTCACACAACACAGGGTAGTTGCTCTTCAGGAAAAACGTGACATTTAGCACTAGGTCAAGAGAAACACAATGGCCTAAGCAGTGCTGTATTACTGTGTTGATGACTAGATGTGCAGTGACATTTAAAAAATGAGCACTGGCTTTTTAGTGCTCTAAAAATTCCAAACCTGATTCTTTAAAGCCTCCATGCACAGAATTCACATTGACTTGTGTATATGAAGGACTAGCCAGGTCAAACCTTGAATATTAAATATCACTTGTTATTCCTGATGTTGCTGCTTAGAGCTGGTGTCGTATTGTATTGTTTAGGCAGAAACCATTCAAAACTTTTTGGTACTCTGGGTTTTACTGAACTGAGAAGACTAATGTTTATAAAGCAATTCCTCCAGAAGGGAAACCTTTGGTCTCTTTCACCCCTCAAGAAAGCCCCCAAATAACAAACATGCATAACACTAGCAAAATCTACCAACAAAGTAACCACTGAAACAAATAGTCAGTGTTAAAAAGAATATGAGGCCATTCCAAAACAATTTCTTTTTAGGCAGTCTAGACAGTGTGGCAGCAATAACATGGAGAATTTAGCTTTCCCAAGCTACAACTTTTTTTTTTTTTTTAGCAGCCGAAAAGCTCTATAGGCAAGCAGAACATACAGCCAAGTTTTATTTTGTTGGTGCTGTTAATTTTTTTATACACAGTGAAATAAATCGTGAAGCTGTAGGTGTTAGTGAAGCCTGAACATGATGAACTAGAGAGGTGGGGGAACTGTGTCTCCTGGCCTCCAGGTCTCTGCAGTTTAACTCTGTGATCCATACACTGAAGCCCAACTGAAATAAACGTCTGCTGAAGGCAAGATTTCACTTGTACCTAGAGGAGAAACTCCAGAAACTGTAGTCATCTGAACACTTTATTTGTTCCTCAGGGAAAATACATTGAGAACCTGTAGCTGTGGCATGAGTCATCTACTCACATTGTATGAGGAGCTGGAAATTCCTCCATTCCATGAAAATAAGGCATGTCCCCTAAGTATCTGGAAAACAGACACAGTGGTTTTCCATCAGGCAAAGTTTCGCTTCTGTAAACCAGAATGAATAAAAATGGAAATGCAGGGATAAGAATGAATGCTGATTTCTAGAAAACTGAGGGACCGCAAATATAACTGACTGAAAGATAACACACAGAAGCAGTACATCTTTATGTAGTGGTTGATATACCTATGAAATTGATTTTTTTTTTTAATAGAGTTTAACACATGTAAACAGTCCATAGGGTAAATTCTTATTAGTTGGAAACTTGATCACTAAAAGATGAATAGTCAATCAGTAGAAACACTACAGGACCAGATATCATTACATGAATGGCAGATGGCCTGAGCAGCCTTGCAGACTTTATGAAAGTTGTTTTCCATCTGAATGAAAATGAAGAGAAAATGTAATGAAGTGAGATTACTTTTTTGCAATCTATGGGTTGTATCTAGCTCTTGCTGAAGCTGATGATGGTTTTGTTCCATGTATAGTGGCCACCTGCTGTAAATGGTTAGCTGAATTTCAATTTTAGCTATATGTTAGGGAAGAATCTGGGAAGAATGTGGCTCAAAGCTTTCTTTAGAGCAAGGCATTCAGTCTAACTTCCCTGCCCTACAAAAAAAGACAGCTAATTTATATTTATGGAGTTTTATTTCCTTCAGGATGATAATACATCTGCTCCTAAGTGCTTGTTCAGCACATTATTACCCTGGCTTGGCTAGTGTCCCTGGGCAGTGCCCTCTGACAGACAGTATTAGTAATATTAATGATGAGAAAGAAAGTTCACTATTGGCATTAGCTTCCCATTTTGTGGACAGCCTGAAGGTGTGCAAAGGGCTGGAAGGGGATAGAGGGTTCTGGTACTCTCTTTCCTCTGGGTCAGGATTAAGGCTGCTGAGGAGGATAAAACCTGCCATGTGCTGTGCATGGAGCATAAGTCCAGAGAGTTTTAGGCCCTGTCCATTACAAGCACCACATTTATTTGTGGTGTAGCAACAGTAGCAGTAGTAGTTGTAATATAAGCAGCTATAGTTGTAGTAGTAGTAGTTATAATAACAAATTGATATAAAAAATTAACTGACTGCCCTTCTTCAAGGGAGTTGTTATAATTTGGGCAGAGAAAAAGGAGGTCTGTGGGGAGTGTGGGGTCTTCTAGCTCCACCACACTAATTGCTCCTATTACTGTTCTTGTTAATTTGTTTGGTTATTTCATAAATCTGTTTGGCTACAGCTAGGGTTAATGTTTAAGACAGCTTTTCTGTTGTATAGTTCCCCTGGCTGGGATTTGTCCAATTCCTAGAGTATTACCTCAAAGTAACTTTTGCAGCAGCTTTGAGAATACCTCCATTGAGATATGCATAATACGTTATTTACCGAGAAATTCCTAAAGAAAAGCCTGCCCTTTAAAATAAACTTTACTAGACCTAGGCAAATAGATTTAGAAACATTAGAGTCAGAGAATTTTTATCTACATGAGAAGATTCCTTTTTTTTTTTTAAACAACTAACAGCTGTGCTTCATGGATAAGCCCCAGCAGAAGAAAACATGTCCATAGCTGTTAGAGCTACTTTAAAAGGCTATTGCCAATACCTAGCTTTGCCACTTTCTTCTCAGTGTTTTGGAACTTCAAAATAAAATTATTTCTTTTCTAAATATCCTCTGAACTGCAAAACATACCCTTCAGGATTTCCTCCCTAATTTTCTGAATGGAGGCAAGGTCAGCAAACATGGGGCTACTCTAAACCAGAAACTTTTTCATTTGTGTGAGTGTGGAGTGTCCTCATATTCAAAATTCAAAGACTTTGCTGGTCTGAGTTCTTTTGCTAAACACATTTGCTTTCCAGGAAGGCAGTATGGGATTTCACATAGGTTTTGCTGAGGAAGGAGAATGATTGCACTGTAGACATTTAAGCTTTTTATGTACTTTGGAAGAAGATAGCCATCACATTTAAACATTAATTTTCACTTCACTCCCTGATGTCAGTTCCCAAGAAGATTCTGACAAGGAGGCCAACAAGAACAAGCCATAATTTCATTCTCAAGGAAGCTGAACACATTACAAATACTGGCATCATCATCAGCATTGATTGCACGGACTGGTAGCAGTGGGGTGGCACAAATCCATACCACAGCTGACCAGGGACACCATTCACCTTGGGAAAAGTAATTTTAAGTGCTCTTCTGAAGGGATGTTTCCAGCTTTGTTGCTTTGCAGTCGCATACCAGGCCAGGGGAATGGTACTGCAAACTGTTCAATGGAGCTTATGTGATCCATGCACCCCTACTTTGCTCCAAACCATGTTGTCTCCCATTCAAGAATGCTGCCACTCAAGCCCTGCCTTTGCTCCCCAGAAAAGAGCAGCTTTACCCATCCTGTTTCATTGTGACATGTACACAGTTGACTCTTTGATCAAACTTCATGTTAAAATAACCCTCTGTGAGTATAACTTGAAGCTGTCACAGAAGCATGGTAGATGCAGGGAACGCCCAAAGGACATGAAACCATAAAAGCTGGTTGTGCTCAAGCAACATGCTATGCTGGAAATGGTGCTGACTGAACTATTGATGGTATATTGAGCTTATTTGTGGTTGACTGCCTCATCAATTTTCATTTGGGAACTGAAATGGAATTTGGAGGTGGATATGGTATTAATTAGGAAGGAAACTGGCTGCAATATGCTTAGAGATAAAAAATCTTTTCTGGTGGGAATCTGGTTTTGTATCCTGTCCAAGTTGTTAAAGATGCATTTTACTGCAAAAGATATTTTTATGCAGTACTGTTAGCTCTCACTGGAGAACAAGTGAATTAAACATGAAGATGATTGGATTAATGAGAAAAAAAATGGAAAAAAAGACTTTCTGGCTACAATAGATTCTTAAGGATTAAACCTTCATTGGTTAGGCCTGCAAATTACCCCATGGATAGTTCCCACATCTATGTAAGTTGTTAGGCAGTTCTCATCATCAGGGCACTTGACATTATTTGTTTGGCCACTCTGAAAGGAGCATGAGATCTTAATAAAACATTCACAGAGCCATGGATAGCTACAACATCTGTCCTATAGCTCATAAGTGCTATTGAAGCACATCTTACACACCAGCAATATATAATGGTGTGCAGTTTTTAAAAGTTAGGTAAGGGTTTGATGGCAAATTCTCATTAAGGCTTTGTGGCATTGACCAACTTCAGACACCAAAACAGAGCTTCTTCAAGCTTTTCAGGTGTTTCTTTTCCTTCCCAATTGCAGATCACAGCTTCCTGCAATTGAACTGGCCCTGCATGGGGTTTCTTGCTCTACTAGGTTCTAAGTGTAAATCAGGGCAACAACTATAGCAGCAAGGCCAGAAAAGAGAAGTAAAAATTTTGAAGGATGCCTGCTGATTACGGTCAGACATAAATCAATGAAAAACATCACAGGGAAGGAATCAGGGGAAGTGGGGTGGAATGCTGTTTGTGAGAGGAAAAGACAGATTAAAGGATGTGCTAGGAGACTGAAATTCATCAGAGAGCTTGTAAAACAAAGAAAAGACTAGATTATAGGGAAGAAGAGGGGGAATTGGCCGAAGGGTGGGGAAAGGCTGAGTAGAAACTGTAGAAAGCAACTCTAGCAATCAACAAGAAAGTTGAAAGCTGCCAGTAATCCAGGAATTTTAAGTCAAGGAGTGAAAGACTAGAGCCAGGCTGACCGTCAACATGAAAACTGACGTCTGGTCTCCCAAAGAAAGGAAATGAAGCAGGTGGGTGAGAATTCAGGAAAAAAGAAGTCAAACTCATCAGAAGATAGAAAGGGTACAAGTAATTTGATTTCCAAGGACAAGTAAGATAAAAAGGGAATAGAAATGAACTTGAGAGGAGAAGATAGTAAGAGTGGGAGTCTGTCATCTCTGCAGCAGCTTTGGAAATCAGAAAACTGGTGCCTTGAGCCGGGTTTCAGCAAGAAACACGAGGCAAGGAAGGAGGGGTCAAAAAAGTCTTTGTGGGAAAGCTGACAAAAATCAGGGAGATGGACTAACATCTGTGTGGTACCAGACAACTGTGAGAAAGAGACTGCAGCCCAGCAGAGGAGCTATACTGGGACATACCATCATGATGTGAGTCCAGTTGCTTTGTGGGGAGTATTGTGGAAAGAAGAGTTTTGTATTTCCTTTACCAAACGGAATGCTCCTAAGACTATGCAGGGCCTGAAAAGCTGTGACTGTGACTTGTGCCTGCTGATTTGAGAAGAAAGATGTGTCTTAAGTAAGAGTTTTTACCTTTTATATTAAAACTACTTTTTTTTTTTGTGAAAAAAATTTGAGAGGGAGAGAGAAAATGATCAAAAAGGACAACAACTTCCCTGTACTGGTGGAAGATGCTGGGCTTTTCTGGAAGCTCAGAGTCACAACCCTCCCAAAACAGCCTCACAAAGGGGACCTATCTCTTACTCTGATGCACTCAGCTGGAGAGCTTGCTTTTAGCCACAGCATTAAAATTAGATGTCAGAAAAGTCAAGGTCAAGCTTTTGTTTTTATCAAAGCTTTAAATTATTAAAAACTTTAAGGACACACTTTAGGAAGGATCCATGGTTGGAAAGCTAGTAGAAAATATTTAGCACATCTGCAAAGCAGTTCTACTTATTTATACGGAAGACCTCTTCTGCACTAGAACAATTTTAGTCCACAAAATGCTCAAAGATGCAGTGCCACCTTTTGGACAAACTGATGTCATGTTAGGTCAGGCATGGAGTTGAAAGAAGGAGAGAGAAATAGCAGGTGACATTCAGACCCTGGCCAGAATTGGCTCTCCGAGCAATGATCAGTAGCAAATGGAGAAGATAATTGGAAGCAGTACTCAGAAATGGCTGTCTGCTTTTTCTTTAAGAAATCGGTGTCTTTATTTCCCAATTTATTTGAAAAGGATTTTAAGGTCAATGAAGTCCACAGCTGTTAAAAAAAAAAAAAAAAAAGGAAAAAGGAAAATAAAAGGCAAAAAATAAGAGTGAAAAGGCAAGAAAACATACTGTAGTTATACATAACTGGAGTATGGATGTTAACTCTGGGCCTCACCAGTTGTAGAATCAGAGAAGCAGCACCAAATTCACCTGGGACTGCAAGTCTACAGTGCATGATATTCACGATTTAGGGAAGAACATTCAAACAAATATGTGTGCCATCATCTAGATCCAAGGGGACTGCTGCCATGGTCTTGGAGATTTAAGGGCTGACAGCACAGAATCTGTATGTAGTTCTTGCCTTGCAAAGGAATACTTTAAATGATATATCACTCATTTTCAGCAAACCGTAAACTCTATGTATTACCTTCACTGGCCAAAGCATCAACAAATAAGAAGGAAGCTTAACCATACAGAAAGGTGAACTGATTAGTCTGGAAATCACATATCCACTCAGTGTTCTGCTGTGCTGAACATCCTTTAGGTAATCTCTGTAGGTTAGCTGCTTCCTTGAAAACACTGAAAGGATATTGCGCAAATAAAGTGGGAAGTATCATGAAAAAAACTCCAAATCCTAGTCTCTGCATCTTTCTGCAGTCTAAATCTTTTGGATCCTTCTACCTAGGCCAAATCTGACAATGAAGTCTTAAATAATTTCCTTCATTTCTTCTCCCTTTACCAAAACAGCAGCAGTGGACATTGCAACCCTTGCTCAGTAGCCTGTTACAAAATGATATCCATGTGTACAACAGTCATTAGGGTATCCTAGTATTTTCCTGGAAATGTTGTAATAAGGACTTGCAATCTGAAGGAGGTCAATATTTTGCTACAGACTTCTGCTACTGTCATGTCTAATCCTCCCAAGGGGATGGCAGTCTAAAACTACCATAACATCTTTAAGATTTCTCTGTTTTGTCACTGCTAACACCTTCTTCCGCCTCAACCTTATCTCCTAGGGACCAGACAGAGTTCAGGGATCTGGGGAACCTTCTCATTTTGTGTGAAATTACCAGCAGGTATCGTGGTGGTCCTGGGACCCATCACATATTTAATCTGACTCTCTCCTGTATGCCAACACAGAGATATTTATTAGACTCCGCTGTCTGCCTCCTTTTCTTCTCACCAGCTTGGCTGATTGCAGTGGCAGATAGTTTTCTCCAGAAGAGTGAGTTACAGAGTGTGTATGCATTGCTTTCTAGTAGGTAAGAGGTGCTTTCATGAGTGACACGAAGTCCTTCTTCCCAGTTTCAGAGGCAGCTTTCCTCTCTCCAGTGTTTCACTTGCCTTTTGACAATATGTATTACAAAGCATCCTGTCTCTATGTGCCAGCCTATTCCAGTAATGCCATGGATTGAGTATTATTTAATCTACAACTAAAGCAAAAATATAATGAAGAAAATGCATTTCAACTGACAGAAATTCTTTTAGTTCAATCCCAAATGAGATATTTTGGTTTAGTTTTGTGTACTACCCTCATGCTTTAAAAAATAAAATGTAGCTAAAGTTAGTCTTGAAATATCATTAGAAGAATACTACTTATATTATATATAGCATACTACATGCTTCCAAATTTTGAAATGTTTTGATTGTTCCAATATTAAAAAATAATATATTAGAATTTCATTACACACAAATGCACACACAAAATCTACTTGTTTAATCTGTAAATTTGTGCATTTTGCCAAAAAATTTCACGTATTGTCACTCCAAACAATGTTTTTCCTTAGTGAACAAATGACACGAATGACAAAATACATCTCATTTTAATCACGTCTTCTATTTCAGGTATGCATTATTAAAAAAATGTGTTTGTTTTCAACTTACAATGGATCTAATACATAAAAGAAAACATAATAGAAATTAGGGTAAACTTCTCAGAGAAAATAATACTAGAAGTTTATATTATACTCAAATTAAGTTTAAATGCTTCTACTTCACCTTATATATGGTGGGGGCACATACCAGGAAATGGCAAATGGCTGTGCATGGTTTTCTGTGCCCTGTACTCACCTCCTCTTGTGCCATTACTGTGCTGTGCTGTTTCACACTTCTGTTGGCTTTTTGAAAATCCGTCTTGTGTCGAATGTCTGACAATATGACAAGACAGCGGAACCAAAAGAAAAGTGATCGTGTGCAATTCTGTCCACACCTAGCAGCTGCCGTGTCTGATTCTGCAAGCTGAAAAGAGGTGACTGGGGAATGCAAAGCTAAGGGCCTGACTCCAACTCTTCTCTGACACCAGCTGGCACCTAAAATTCAGATGCAGTAGAACGGAATGTCAAGTCACTGTCTGTCTTGTCACGGGAAACTTAAACCTGTTAATGGGAGCAAAACTTCCACAACACTTTCCCCAGATAATAAAGTTTGGTAGAATCTAAAATGCTTTGAAAGGAGGGCATGAGTTTTTAAAGAGGTGGATGAACAATTTACTCAGCTTTGGGGGAAAAATGCCCAAATCTCATTCATAAAGCAGTCTCCAATAAATAAGATGCAGGAAATTAGGAGTTATCCCTATTAAAAATACAGAGTAAAGTTGCTGCCATGCATAAGAATAAGGTGATGGGTTAAACCTGAGGTTATGCTGCAATTATTTTTCCTGAGGTACTAAGCATCTCCAAATCATCATCCAATATTCATGCCAATATGCTGCAATTAGAGACGTGACTAAGTAGCAATACACAGACAGTATTGAGGGAGGAAAAACTGCAGACACTTCTGCAGAAAACTTCTCTTCACAAGTGCAACAAGAAGGTCTTCTCATGAGCTCATCAATTTCAATTAGGATATGAAGTTAAATTTTCAGGTACACAGACTGATGTTTTCTCTTGAGAGGACTGATATTGCTAAAGCAAAACAAACCTTCTCCAGGATGAACGTAGCTGAAATGGTCAGCTTTTGAGGTAATAGATTGTCCTATGTATTAGAAGATGAACCAGTATAATTGCTTTTAAAATATCATTCTGTAGTTACTCTATTACTTACATTCTCTATAGCTACACATGGAAATGTGCTTGTGACTTTCTCTGATGATTGAAATACTGTGCTTTTCCATGGTTATTGGTGAGCCACAAATTAACCTGTTATGAGTCTGTTACCTCACACGAATGCCATTAGAAATCAAATGATGCACCCACAGCTGGTGTGCCAGGAAGTGAGAGTGTATGCTAAGTTTGTAGAGCATAGGTGACCCACCCCTACTTCCAATGGCGATTTTCAGTATTTCAGTGTCAGTGGCCTTGTAGAAAAGAGTTGGTTGTTCTAAGAAGCACTTAATCTTGGTGTAAAAGAGTGAAATTTTGCACACTTGGAGGGGTTTGCACCAAATTACATTACAGATGAACCTAAGTTATTTTCTGAACTCAAGTCTGGTAGGAAATTTTCTTTGTTTACTGGTCTGGTTTTGGGGAAGAGAGAGTTTATTGATTCAGCAACACAACAGATTTTGCAGATTCTGTCTGCTGTGTCCTGGAGATAATAACACTCTGAAACATTACTGGAAGGTTGTGGTAAAACTCCTGGGACCAAACCCCTCAAATCTTCCTGCCTTGCCCATAGCAGTTTATTTTGTTGTTTGGATCTGCCAGGATGCATCACTTGAGTAGATACCATAGGTCAGTGGACAGCAGGAAGTGGTACCTAGGAACAGAGTGCTCCTACTTTTACTTGCACAGAACCTACAATATTGTTGTGTGTGTGGAAATACTCTATGTGCAGAAGGTTTGGGGCTTGTTTACATGAGGAGCAGTCAGCAGAGAGCAACTGGTGCAGCTGGACCAGTTATAGCTGGCTTTGGAGAGAGGCAGAAGGCAGATGTTCTGCTGATGGGGTGCTTAGTGCAACCAGTGTGTGTCCTTCCCTATTCCTAATTGCCAGCACTGGAGCATCCATATTAATAGCCTGCTGCCAACTGTTCCTAAGAAAATCCATGAGAGTTGCCTTACATATTCATACCTGCTCTGTACGTGCAACTGTGGCCCTGAAGTAGCAAAAGAGAGTGAACAAAACGTATGTGGGCCTGTTATGCAAATGTGCTTTCTGGAAGTACAGATTAGCTTATATCTTATTCATCAGCAGAAAGTTAAACACAAGATGGAGGAAGGATCTCCTCCTCCAGATCTCCTCTGTTTGATATTGCAATCTTTATAGAGACTTTTTCAGGTGAAAAAAATGCTCAAAAATAAGCATTCATGTGATATCAGGCAGCATTTATGATGCAAAAGAGACTGTATTTTGACAATAGCAATATTTTCCATAATTGGTAAGATGGCAAAAGTATGTACTTCACTGAACTCTTGAGTGGCAAGTATTTTACTTGTAGTAAACAAGATCATCAGAGAGGCATTCACAGGATGAGCCCAAATCAGTGAGTGAGCAGCAGATGGGGCTTGAGATTCAAAAATGAAGAGCACGGGTGACTTCATCTCCTAAATCTATTATTGATTAAACCATGAACAGTCAAGACTCTCATTTCACTCACATTTAGTGCAGCAGCTCTTGACTGCCAAGCTTAGGGAGTGAGCAACCTAGTAGGAATTAGAGAAAAGAGCTGGATAACAAAGTATATGCAGACAAAGTCCAACCATTCCATTTTTATTAATATTAACTCATGCACTGCTGAGGCCATTTGCACAGACACTAAAATCAGAGAATAAAAAAAAAATCTATGGCAGCACTGGCGGCAGCACATGTACGCAAGAGTCACAAACTCCTTGTAAGTGAGTAACTGATTTCTTGAGTACTGCTATCTGCAACATCTCCTTTTACTCCTTCCTACTGCAGCTCTCTTTCTCACCTCTGTAGTGGCTGATGCACATCTACAGAGGTACAGGCAGCTCTGCCTCATCAGAAAGTGATGCTTTGATTTTGTTTTTCTCCCTCAGCACCTAGTCCAAAGTAACAGACTTTATTTCCTATCACGTTGGCTTCTAATTTTTTTTTTTTAAACAGGGTTGGTTTTATGGGGGACTCCAAGTTTTGTCTCTCAGCCTTTCCTTCTTCCTATTCTACCATGTGAACAGGGAAATTTGACCCAACAAAGCCACTGAATATCCAAAGACAGTGTACAGGTTTGTATTCTTATTGTTCTGTGCTCCTTCTTCCTGAATTATAAGAGCCCTGTTGACTCTGAGGGATTTCCCTAGGGGCAGTCAGTAGCATCAGTAGCTTTTGAATTGCAAAATGCTACATCAGGCTCATCCTGAACATTTGCTGTCCTCTCACTTGCAAATTGTGGACTGAAACTGAGCTCTTCAGGGGCAGCACCTCTGCTCTGCTTCTGTACCTAACAGTGAATGTAGAGCAGGTCTAGGGAAAAGTTTTGCACTGTGACAATCTCTGTCCATTGCTCAAAAAATAACCCCAAAAAGCCTGGCTTCATCTTCTTTACTCTCCCCATCAAGTACTTAGCCACTTGGATAAGATTCTTCTCAGCCTTCTCTTCTCCAGAGGATTAACAGTCCCAGTTCTCTCAGCCTCTCCTTGTCTCAAAATGCTCCAGCTGTTTAGTCATCTTCAGAGCCTCTTCTTGGAGTTTCTCCAGCATGTCCACATCTCTCTTCTACTGAGGAGCCCAGCACTGGACACAGTACTTCAGATGTGGCCTCACCAGCACTGTGCAATGGGGCAGAAGTCACCTCCCCTGGCCTGGCAATGCTTTTGCTCATGCAAGGAGGTTGTTGGTTTTCTTTGCCGTGAGGGCACATTACAGCTCATAGTTGTCTTACCATCCACCAGACCCCGAAGTCCTTCTCTGCAGAGCTGCTTTCCAGTCAGCTGGTCACCAGGATGTACTGCTGCCTGGGATTATTTCTTATTGTTCAATTGCCTTGACATTTTCCCTTGTTGAACTCCACAAGGCGCTTGTCAGCCCATTTCTCCAGCCTGTCAAGGTCCCTCTGGATGGCAGCAGGAACCTCTGATGGATCAGCCACTTCTCCCAGTTTTGTAGCATCTGTGAACTTGCTGAGGGGGCACTCTCTCCCATCATCTGGTCCTCAATGAAGACTGACCAGCATTTGGCTCTGTATCAATCCCTTGGACACACTGGTATTATCTGGGCTCCATCAGGACTGCATGTTCCTGGTCCCAGCCCTCTGGGTCTATCCACACTATCCATTTGTCTACATATGCTTTGCCAGCTATGTCTATTTTAAGCCTAAGTGGTAAATACTGCAGTTTCCCGATGCAAGGTCCTATCTGGAGCTGGAGAGCCACTGGTTGTGCATTTCGAGTGGGGAAGTAGATGCAATCAGCCACTGGAGCACTTTTGATGCTGTGATAAATAAGACAGTGAAGGCCCTTCTCAGCTTACAACAGCACTTAATCCAAACAGAGCATGACCTGATCTACCTGCAAACAGTTGTCATCATATTCTGCACTCTGTTTTGCCTCAAGGGATGGTTACATCTAGCTCCCTGCTAGACACACTTGGCCATGTTGATTCTGCTCCACTTCTTAAGAGGTCAGGTCTTTAGGCAAGCACTAATAATTGCCAGTGGTGTCCAGAGATTTATAGGTTTGTTCTATATCCCGTAGGCTTCAATCCTTTGTGCTTGGTCAGAAACTCCTGGGATGGCTAGATGAGCTGGTTTGTTTTTTGCACTAGGCTCTTTTTTCTCTCCTATCTAAATTTATTAACATGATTTTCAATTACTTTTAGAACCCTGATAGTAATTTATTTTTAATTATCTACACTATGTAGCTGTAACTTGCTAAATAATCAGGTCAGTTTAAGGTCTCTTTCTGAAAACGAGTATTACAGTCTTGGAAAGACTCTCAATCTAGTTCTAGTATTGCTATTAATCCTAATTAAAATAATACTTAGTATTTATCTAGCAGTTTTATGTCTGGAGTATTTTGTAAACATTTACTGATTCATTTTCATATAATTACTGCAAAATAGGCAGGAAATAACAGCAAAAAATCTGTAGCACAGAGCAAAAAAAAAAAAAAAAGAAAATCACTTATCTACAATGAAAGGAGTTTAGGAGTGTGTACTACCCATAGACACATTTTCCTGGAAGTCTGCATAGTTCCCTGCCCATGCATGAGGACACACTGTACAGCAGCAGAAACCACACATCCTTGTCAGCACATAAGCAAATGCACACTCTGTCTTCTTTCAGCAGGGAATAGAGAGCAGAGAAGTACACATCACCAGGTTCAGTTTGAAAAGAAGAAATTCAACCAGCCTAGCATGAGGATTTAGAGAGACAATAGGTCTCCCCATCTTGATTCAGAGCTGTAAAAAGAATTGGATTCCTCAGCATATGGTTAAACACCAGGGGAAAAGGACTAAACAGACAAGATTGGATTGAAAGGAAGAGAATAGATATGCAATTCAAATTAGGGAAGCAATGCTAAGTCCTTGGCCCTGTTACCAGATTTGACATTGACAGAGATTAGTCTTGGCACCATCGGTAATGAGAGAGTTGGGGTGCTTTTTAAGCTAAATTTGCTGCCAATATCTAAAAGATTTGCCATCCATGGATGAGCACATTGTGTCAGAAGGCCAAGAGCTATTAATACAGTCACCACATAATGAGTGGGGAAGACCAAAGGAGCAGCTTGTGTAAGATTAAAGGCAGTTCCAAGTCAACACCATTTCTACAGTGTTACAGTTCTGTGAATCAGCTACAGCTGGTCTGGAACTCCACTGCAAAATATCAGTGATGCAAAACCACTGATCAGCACATTTGCCAAAAGACACCCAGGAGGCACATGCAAATTATTTCCTCAGGAAAAAAATAAAAAAGAGATTGATGGCTTTGCTCCTTGGGAAAGAATGATGCCAGTATGACAGTTCCAGGTATGAGATGGAAACACAGTCTGATCACCAGTCACCTGAAAAGATGACTAAGAAGCCATTATCAAGTGCTTTTAAGAGCTGCGTCATTAGTGGGCAATGGGCTGAAGGCTTCCCAGGACTTTTGCCATAAATGGGAAAAAGTTCCTCAAAGTGTATGTTGCTTGCAACATATGTTGCTGGCTCCAGAGGGCCCACGGCAGTCAAAGGAAGCATGAAACAGCATGAAGGCGGAGAAACCATTTTTGTCCAGAACTGGCCAGTTTTCAAAAGTGTAATGACAGGAGACATTGCCATGAAAAGGATAGGCTGGGTATGTGCAAGAAAGGATGTTGTTTAGTGCAGTTATTCCTGCTGTCATGAGATAGACTGGTACTGGAACAAGACAGAAGTACATGGCATGAATTACTGGTTGTGAGTGGGCAAGAAATAGTGAAAGGTGTATACAGACAACAGAAAGGAATGTTGGAAGCACAGTGCAGTCTCAACATACTGTCTCCACTCACACACCAAATGAGAAACCCCTCTTTACTTTTACAGACTATTGAGACCATATTTAAACAGGACCTATGATAAGAAAGGAGCATTTTCAGTTGGAAAACTTTAAAAACAACCTGATGGCTAAAACCCTGAAGAGTCCAGTTCATTGCCTTATACTCTGGTGGGCACTTGCAGCAAGACCCGAGCTTGAACATAGTGTAAGTTCCTACCCTGTGTGTCATCACAAAATCTAGAAACCTCAGAAAATATCAGCTCAGCACATTATTTTTCCATTTTCCTTTCTTAAGGAGTGTGCATAGTTGTAAATTTCCCATCCCTAGTTGTGGATGCCCCAGCACACTAAGTGTTAAAGGTCGGGTTGGATGGGGAGTTGAGCAGCCTGGTCTATTGAAAGATGTCCCTGCACATGGCAAGGGTTTGGATCTAGATGACCTTTAAGGTCTCTTCCAACCTGAACCATTCTATGATTCTATGATTCTGTGATACCGGCTTCACCCTGAATTAGTAGTTCAGGAGTCTGGCATTTGCAGGAAAGAAACTCAATTCATTTCACAAGCAGAATGTTATTATGGCAGAGCAGCAAAGTCACTTGAACCTTTAATAAGAATCTGCGGCAGTCACAGCAAGGTAAACAATATAGGAGCTTAGCCTACATGAATTTCTGGGTTAGTACCCATGGAAACAAAAATCTGCAGGAGCACAATGAATATACCATTCAAAGCACTGAGTCACCTTTCACTCAAGATATCTCCGTGTGGTGTGTAGTGTGGATGAAAAGGTTGTCTCCATCCTGTCCCTAGTGCTCTGCTTTGTCAGATTTCCTTCAGTTTTGTTGTTAGGTCAGGAGCTGCACTGGCTTACAATAGGCCCTGCTAAGGTCCTCTGTCCGAAGTCTTCATGACTAGTGAAGTCATGACCCAGGGGCAATATTTCCTACATTTATTCTGCATGGACATAGCCAACACCCTTCCCACTTCTCATGGGTACCAGGCTAGCACTGGTCACACAGATTCCTGCTCTCCTTCCAATTCAGTAAGTTCACTGCCAGCCTCATACAGGACGTCGCTTGATAGTTTACTAAGTAATTGAAGATTTAAGGTGAATACTTTGATCCCATAGGAAAACTTCAGCCACAGCCTCACTTCATGTGCTTCACACGAACCAGTCTGTGCATAGGTGTCTTTTCAGCCAAGTGCAGGTTGGAGAAGTCCTCAGCCTTCGTGTGTGTGGCACACAGCCTGGGCTGGGGGCACTGAAGCAATGACTGTTTTTCAGTTTGGCTGTTCAGGTTAACATGTGACACTCAGAAAATCATCTTCAAATATCTGTTTTTAAGCAGTGATGGATGGAGTTTTTCAAGGTCATACCTTACAGGCTGGATCACATACTGCAGGCTCTCCTGTCAACGGGACTGTGCTGGAGAGGGTCACAGGCCACTGGGCGCTTGCTGAAATCAGCAGCACACTGGCCCTAAAACATGTGAAAGCAATGATGGAGAAACTACAGTGTGACAAATCTCCACCACTGTCCTGTCAGTGAAAAACACAGTGCCCTTGCTCAGAAAAATCTAAGAAAGAAACTGGCAGCAGCCTTTTTGGGGTTAAGGACTGGACTTGATGATCATGGAGATAATTTCCAACCTTAATGATTCTGTGGGAAGACAATTGATGCCAAAAAGGGTAGTGACATCCATGAGGAATGTGGCCATGGATGATCAATGCTGAGGCAGGGACACCCCCGAGGAACTGCAGCCATGAACAACCTATGCCGGGACAAGAATGTCTCGAGGGACTGTGGCTGTAGGTGACAATGTGGTGGGGGAGAGGGGAAGAGAGATGTTTCTGTAGGGTTTAAAAATCTAGGATTTATCTTCTTTTCGTGAATACCCAGATAAGTTAGTGGATTTTTTTGTTGATTGGCAAGAAATTACCTAAAGTATGATTCTCCAAAGTAAGGCTTTTCTGCCCATGGTAAATGCCTTTACTGCATCTCACTCCAGGGTTGTCAATGGAATCCAAAGTAAAACAGAGGTTATAATAGTAAGGATAATGACAACACTGAAACAGATTCTGGATTCAGAATAATCAAGGCAGAGTGAAGGACACATGGTAGGATAAACCCTATCCACTTTACTTAAATTTCAATAAACTATATATATATATTTATCTCATACCATTTCAAATATATATATAGATACATTTTTGTATGTATACTTGAACACATGGGTGTCTTTGAAAATACTTATATATATATATATAATAATTTCTATTATACATTAGCATAGTTTATTATATATTAGCATTTTTATACATAAATTTTACATACAAAATTGAAACAGTGCACATAAAATAATCTAATCCATATACACTATCCATATATACTAGATACAATATAACATATCATAAACAATCAAAAGATTAAGCCATATACTTTATGGGTTAATATGCTGCTGCTCAGCCAACCAGTCTGTATTTCTGACAAATGATAGCTTTCTACATTAAAATTCAGATTATTTTGAACTTTAAGTCTATCTTAACAAAAGTTTGAGAGACTCTTGAAATTTGATGGAGGAGTATTGTTAGTTTCTTTTTTAAAAGATCAAATTTTTTATTAAATGTGTTTTTCTATATTCATGCATGTGTTCTCCTGGGGAAAAGGAAACCAAGAAGGTGCTTTTAAAATTGTTTTATGAACATCACAGAGGAAAAAGTCTTTCCCTGTTTCTATCAGCAGGTTTTGCTCTTCAGCAGTCACCATTTCTGCTGATTTCTTGGCTTGGGAACCATGGCCATGGAACCAACACCCAAGGGCACTGTGTTCCCACTGGCTCATGGCCAGTGCAGTCCAGAACCTGTTGATGAGAAGCGATGGAGTCCTAGGGAGTACAGGAGTCTTCGGGCTGGCCCCATGCAGGAGATCAGCAGCGGACCAGCAGTACAATGAATCCATTACGTGAGAAAAATTTATACTTAACAAAAAATGACTGAAGTGTCTGTTTACAATACATATGAGGACATTTTGCCCTGCTATGTAGCTTGATGCCATCTTTTCTTTATAATATTTCTGTTCACTTTTCATGACCTAATGTAACGTAATTCCTTAATCATGATAGTTTGACCTCATATCAAAATTTATGGCTAAGTGTACCTTTCATTGAAGTCAACTCCCTGCTGGCATGCCAGTGGCCATGAAAAGAAAATGTTCTCTTTCACTGCAGAAAAAAGCAAAGGTGTCTGCAAAAGAATAAATGATCTACTTATCAAACTGCATTTTAAATCTGTACTTTTAATGTGACGGGGTATTTTAAGTGACTTATTTTCCTTTTACTCTCTATTACTAATGGCTCATTCAGGTACCAAAAAGAAAAAAAGGAAAACTAAGTAAAAGAAAGGAGAAGTGGTGATCGGAGACTAGACTTGATTTCTTACAGCACAATCATGCCGTGGTTAGTTATCCACCCGCCCAAAGGCATGCAAAGACTATTCAAATAGACACTGGCTGAGGGGAGCCCTTTCAGACCTGTTAATAAGCAATATGAGTACATCCACACTGCTGCTCATTTGATGCTGGGTGAAATGTTATGACAAACAAACTTAAAAGGAATGGCTGGAGAGATAAAGTAGAGAGCTGTCATCTGTGTAGTAAAAACAGAGTCACATTCAAGCTGTTTACAGCACCATTGGCTGAGGGTTTGGTTTTCCTTTTAATGCCTTTTTTTACTGAAATGTTACAGTGAAAAAAACTGTGAAGAGCTGAGGCAGCTCTATGTGACATCTCATTTTACTTCTGGATACCAAGAGAGATGAATGTATGTGAGCCCCCAGCATTCTCATTTCTATTGCCATTCCTCCAAAATTGAAATATCATGTACAACAACTTATTCTTTATGGCTTAATTTCCTTCTGCCCAAGCAGCCAATCAGAAACATAAATGGACAAAACCAATTCCACAATAAAACTGTATGTGTATTATATCGCAGCCATATTATTCTGAATTTTTGCTGGTTTTGCCCAAGGATCAATGGATAAATGAAATACAACAGAAAATATTTTGTTTGCTCCTTAAGGAAAAACAGAACCACCCAATTGCTAATAAAAATCAGTATGTGCTGTTCTGTGAATGCATTCTATCGTGGCAATTAAGTATTGAGTAAATAATAAACATCTCAAAGCAAACCTTTTACAGCCCAAATAACAGAATGAGTTACACAATGATCTTTTATAATAGAAAAAGTGTTCTATTATCACTGGAAGCAACATGAAATAACCAATGTTACAATTCAATTCCTGGTGCTTTCTCAGCAGTCCAGTGGAGTACTGGGTATTGCTTGGAAGGAAGGAATTCCTCCATTTGAGAGTGTGGAAACCAGCACTTTCAAGACTTCTCAAATTCTGATGCTGTATGAACCCAGGAAAACAAAATATTCTCTGCATCCATCAAAGGTGGCGGTGTTTGTCCTGTTTTTAATCAATGGGCCTTGAGAGCTATTTTACCTCATAAAGGTATCCAGCAAATGA
The DNA here is from genome assembly GCA_013397315.1 of Donacobius atricapilla. Classification (NCBI taxonomy): domain Eukaryota; kingdom Metazoa; phylum Chordata; class Aves; order Passeriformes; family Mimidae; genus Donacobius; species Donacobius atricapilla. The sequence goes on from WBMY01000383.1 coordinate 437,117, forward strand.
ATACTTTCTGCAATCAGAGTAAAAAAGACATTGATTGTCCAGCTGGCAGAGTAGCTGCCCTTTAATTAGTCCAGCCTGCAAGGTGGATGGGGCTCTGTGACACTGCTGCCGTGGGAAGCATTGCCTGCGCTGAAGTCAATGCTACTAATGACATCTGCTGAGCCAGGTTTCATCTCTCAAGGATAGCTTGTTGTTTGCAAAAATGCACCAACCTTCCAGGCTGCCTTGGGACAAGAACTCTCTTTCAGTGAACCCTGAGTCTTGCAAGCCAGAGATCCCAGCTCATGGGGACATAACCCTTTGGGTTTCTGGAGCTGGTACCTCGTTATGAATGCTTTCCTTGTTAAGAAGCCTGCAGCACTTAGGTTTGCAGTTTGGCTATAGCGTGTTATGAGTGGACAGGGTCACAGACAACACAGGTGGTTTCCTGGGGACTTTATTTTCTTTTTATTGAGTACTTTGGTTGGGTGGACAATTTTCATGGCTTATTTTCTGTCATGTTTGTCAAGAGTTTTGTTTGACCAGGAATGGCCTCCCTGGGTCGCACTGTGTATCACTAATCAATAAGACAGACACGGAGACATAATGCGGAAATGAATTGATGCCTGTGAGGAGAGAAGAACGTGACTAATTATTGCTGGTCCACCCGCTGCCACAGCCAGATTGGAACATCCCCACTGTTTGCTGCTAAGTTTAGCAGCTGATTGCTAGGTGTGAAGGCTTTCTGCCAGCCACGCAAATGCCCGGCACAAAAGGGCGCCTTCTCCACAGCATTTCCCATGATTTGAGCTTTTGTAGATAAACTGGCCTCAAACTATCAGCCCAGGTGCTGCTAGCAGGATAGGAGGTGTACAGCTCATCCCATTTGCCTGGCTTTTAGGAAGGAGTTTTGAAGGCAATTTGAAACTGAGCTGGAGACATAACTGAGACCTGCAGTGCCAGCACTGACCTGGTTCTATAGATATACCTGCAGTATGCTCTGTTGCAGGAAACTATTTTTGAATCGTGTTTACCTCTGTAGGTTGAGACACTTGGCAAAGACTGGCACAATTACCACCTTTTCCAAATGGGAAGACTGAGGCAGGGACACAGTAGTAGCTACTTTTGCTCATCAAGAAAGCAGTGGAAGAGGCTGAAAATGGACCAAGGTAATTTGCAAAATCCCTCTTCTATGCACCTTTCCCTAGTATCTGTACATGCTTTCTTCTTCGGTTCTTCTGGAAAGTCATTTGATCTAAGAGAAAAGAAATGATAGATCTCACCTGAATAATTTTTAAAGCTAGTTATGTTGTTTACAGCATCTCTAGACATACCAAGTTCAGTGATCAGCGTGGCTACCCCAGGTATATTGCACTTCAGCTTCTGGCTGGTTTGTCCTAGGATGTAAGTGGTTCTCCTGTCTGTAGCAACTGTAATGCTTTGATGTATTGCATTTTCTAGGGTCCTCATGGTTTTTGGACAAACTGCCCCTTCCTTCTCTGCTTGCTGAAAAATGAAGCTTTTAGCTCTTCTGCCAGGATCAACATGTGGCTGGAATTCCCTGAATGCACTGAATAAATCACACTGATTTCTCTAGTGTTTTTGAGCACCTGTCTTTTTAATATGATTGCTATTCTGATGCATGGAAAAATCTGCCAGCTCAACATTAGTCTCACGGTTGTTTGTTTTTTTCCTTTCAAATCAGACTGGCTACATGTCAATCTGCAGAGTACGCTGTTTGCCTGCCACTGTGAAATATTTAATTTGCTATCTTTCTTCTCCTCCTTCTTCCATTTCCAAGTGGATATACAGACAAATAGGCAAGACCTTCACTTGCTAAAGTGGAAATACGTAGGACTGTTTGGGAAAAGAGTGTAATATTTCATATATCAATACCTTACATTTTGGATTTCCTGCTTAAAATCCCTTTGAAGTTCATTTTAATTGGATTAGATGTGGAAATTAATTATCAGCAGTTAGAGACAGCTTTACCTCCTCTGAGCCTTGCTCAGATGTTAATGAATTAAGGATAGTTTTTATCTAATTTGGATTAGGTGAGTAAGCAACTCAAGAAAAGGCATTTCTATATATAGAGTCTCATTTTGTCACTGCTGGGGGAAGTACTTGCTGGGGGATGGCTGAGGTTTAAGGACTTGTGCAGTGAGGATGCTCACTTTTGTGGCATGGAGTCATTAGGGTTTGCTCCAAGTGGGTTTTCTTGCCATGGTGCTGGAAACAGTTGAGCTATGTCTCTCCCTCAACACACAGGCAGCTGCACCAAATCACTCAGAGGAACAGCCAAAAGCCACAGACAGCATGTACCAGGGTAGATGGGCATATTAATGTGGTAAATACACTCAGCCATAATCAATGGTTCACTGCTGGTGGGTTAAACAACCCACCTCCTTGCTGAAGGATTTTATTTGACAGCAAGGTTATAGTGAAACACAGAAATCCAATATCCTTTCTATAAAATACAGATGGAAAAAAAATATGTGGTCTAAAATTATGGCTTCGTATCACATTTAGTCTGTCCTTTGCTCGGATTGGTAGGCTGTGTTTCAAAGCTTTATAATTGATATTGCTCATAACACTAGGGGAAAAGAGAAGGAGGGCAGGCTATAAACTAAGAGATTGGAGCTGTAAGACAAGCATATTGTAAAGTGACAATAGGGAACAAGGAAGTTCAGGGATCACTAGATGGCAGTCAGCTCTCCAGCAAGGATAATCGAGAAAGGGAGACATGAGCTTCTGGGGACACAAAAGCAGCATGGAGGAAAGCAGCTGTCACATCATAAAATTCTAGAAATTGTGTCAAATTTGCTTTGCTGTGCACCAGGAATTCCAGGGCAGGCAATGCTCTCTCTCAAAAGTGGTCTCGTGTCAAAAGATTTACTGACACGAGGAGAGCAGGTGGGATTGATCTGTGCACACACAAAGCAAGGAAGAGAAATGAATTCAATTTAAAAGAAAAAAGCTTAGAAAGAAAATTACATGGCAAAGTCTTTCAGTCTTGTATTGGGATGTGAAAATGTGGGAGTTCACACCCAAAACCCAATTAATTTTTATATACAGATTGCACACGTTAATGTTACTTAGTTGCACGGTACCAGTGCAGGAATGTCGTATCTTTTAACGGGATTGAAAACAGTAGAGTATCTGACTGTTATTTATTACTCCTATTGCACTGTTCATGGTACACATGCCTATGCTAACCTCAGCAGAAAAGGAGAGGTATCCCCAGTCCTTAAGCCAACACTCAGGAATACATTAAAATAACCCGAATTTGGGATCACTTCAGCATGTCCATTCCATGGTTATGTTATAAGAAGGTGGAGATTTGGAAGCTGAGCATCATAGATCAAACAATAGCTACGTTTCAGTTCACTTGCCCTTTTCCAATTCCTATGAGACTCTTTTCCACATTAGCACTCCTTTAGAAAAATGGCAAACATGGCTCAATTCTCCTTAGGGTTTACTGGAATGATTGTTAATTTTAAAGGATCCAAGACTGATTAAGTTCCTATATACCAACAAAGACCATAGAATTACATTGAGTTCTATGTGATATGCTGTCACATCACTGTTGCACATTCGTTGTTCAACTAGGGGCTACATTTTTTAACCTGTGGTGTCATAATTTCAAGTAGATGGTCACAATGAGAAAAGAAAATTGTTAACATTAGTCCTGTAATATTTTTTTGACTGTTAAGTCAAACTTGTCTTCCTTGTGGGAATAGAAATGTATATTTTTAGAAAGTCATCTAGATTTGCTTAATGATTTGGAAAGACGGAGAAGTAACTGATTAGTCCGGTCATTTGCTTCTACACCATTACTCCAATAGGCGTCACTCTTGAGACAGTGATTTAGAGGCACAATGTCTAAAACCTTGGAGAAAGAGTACACAGAGAAACCACTTCTCTGAGACCACCTGTCCCCTTGGAGGTCTTATCTTGGAAATAGGGTAAAAACTATTGACTTGCAAAATTTGGTGTGTCTTTCTCCTTTTTCCAGATGGATATCAGTTTCTTGACTCTAAGTTAGCCTCAAGTGTGCTTTTATCCCATATACTTAACTTTCAGTCCTTGGTTCCTTTCTACACTTAACTAGCTGGCTCTTCTATACTTTCTTCTTGCAATATAGCTCACTGAATTTGAGTAAGTCTACAAGCTTCTGAACAAACACCAAAGATGGCACACCTTCAAGCCTGTCATGCTGAAATGCATTTTGCAGGCTTCACATCAATCACGTTTTTCTCTGAACTCTACCTTTATTTTTACGTCACTTTTTTCAAAAACAGTGACAGCAAGATTAGACCAGATAGCCATGACGTTTTTTCCCAATGCTAGAGAAAGGGGAAGCTTCCTGTATCTATATGTAAGAAACATATCAGTGTCCCCACAAGCAGACAGCCCCACAGGAGTTGGGAGTAACTGCTAAGAGATAAAGATTAGTTGTTTATCTGATAACATATCCAAGGTCCTCTCCAAGTCATCACTTTGGAGGACAATTGTCTAGTCCATTTTGTCCGTGTTCTTTATTTCTAGAGGGATGACTTTACATTTGGCCTCAATAAACCATTTGAGAACTTTCGGAACATACGCAAAAAAATGCTGATTCAATAAACTCAGAGGGACATGATGGGGGCACACATATTGCACACGATGAGTTACACCTGAGACTTGTCTGACATCTTGACTGTATTCCCGTGCAAGCTGCCTTAAGAGTTCTCATACTCTCCGAAGGAGTCCTCTGTGCATTGTAGGTAGACAAGCCTTGCTTTTACAGTCTCGTGGATACAGGGAAGACAGACATCATTATAAGAAGGAAAAAATGTTCCCAGTGTTTCTGAAATCAAATACTTTAGAAAGGGGAGAAGGAAGGAAATGCTTTGGCTCATTTGGTTAATTTGGACTCTGCATGAATGTTTCCCTCAAAGTCTTGAGATTTTCAGTGGAATCAAATTTTTTTGTCTGTCTACATCAGTATTTCAGTTCAGATCAACAGCATACATTTGAAGCAAATATTCTTGATGTACCAATCACCCCACTTGGACTCTTATTTCAGAATAGTCTTGGATCATGTGCTTTATCAACAAAGCTAAAGTATTGGAAGGACACCTGTGGTGCTCCTGTCACTAATGAGCCTTAAATCTGCAGTTAGTCCACAGTCAAACCACTGAAAATAAGGATAGTGTGGGTCTGGGTTCGTTAGCAACGACAGTTTTGCTCTACAAATCTGATCTTATTGAACAAACTGCTTTAGAATATGACATAGCTGGTGTACTCCAGCCAACCTAACAAAAGCACATATTTAAATGCATACAATTTCTCACGCAACGTCCTTGCTAGCCTTCATTGTAATTACTTACTATATAAACTTTTTTCCATCAATTCTCTGACGAGCCCCAGGCAGGATTCTTAGTTTTCACAAAGGCAGGTTCCCTGCAGTCTGATCTGACTTTACAGATATCAACTTAGAGCCATCAGCTTGGGCTCTCCAAGAACAAACCACAGGACCTGATAGAACTTGAAGTATCTGGACTCCTAGATGTTGCTCATTGATTTATGACACAGTTTCATCATGATCCATTGACCCACAACCCACAGAGGTATATGAAAGTCTCATTATTTTCAGGGGGCTCCAAATCAACCTGCTTTCATTATCTAGCAGTGGACATCTAAAGTTGAGCTATTCACAGGAGGCTCCTTCTGTAGCCAGTGAAGAGAAATGGGCCTCCAAAAATAATTTTAAATGACATACATGAAAAACTCAGGGTAGGATTTGTCCCCCAGCTGAGATACCTTTTTTACTACATAAAAAGGACCCAAAGGTAACTATGTTGGATTTATGTATTTTGGTTTTCAATGCAGATGAATCCTAGCTTTGAACTTCTTAGAAAGAGATGGAAAATTAAGATTTTTAAGAAGTAAAAAATTGAGATTTACATTTTGTACTGAAGCCATTATAAGTCTCAGCATAACAAAACAAAAATGCCCACAATTATAAAAATTTCCTAAAGGGAAAGGACAGGGACAGAGTTTGCTGTTACACGGAAGAATTCAACTGAGATAAAGATATTGTCCACAGTCAGAATAATATGCATACAATAAGCAATTAGCAGTTAAGAGCTTCACTCTGCAGGCTTTTTGTAGAAAAAATGTATCTAGCTCTACTGCTCAGAATCATTGTCTTAAGATAAGTTTCACCTTGCTGGGGTCATGTAATATCAGTGAATTTTTTTACCTTTTTACCTTTCATGGTGACAATGAGGCATTAGTTTTCATGATGGTATATTACCTGTTTCATGCCTTAGGAAAAAAAGTTCTTACTTTTGCCTGCACTGCTGCCTTACTTGGCAATAAAAAAGTACCTCTATCCCCTTCCTTTTATCCATTTATTTCCATTATGGAGTAAAGAAATGAGGATAATTCATGTCAGTAGACTGGGATTTGTGGATGTCATCACAAATCATTAAAATTGCTAAGTCCTGTCACTTGCTCCCTATTATTCTGCAATGCAATTGGTATATGAATAGACATGCTACCGAAATTAGATGAGAACATTTATGTTTTCTCCATAGAGAAACATCCCTCTGCTTTACTGTACCAGCTCAGTGATATGCTTTCCATCTGTACTTAGGTATCAGTCCTTTGCAACCAGTACAAATTCTAGGTGTCTGTCTTCCACATATTTCCTTCTTCCTTGATTCTTTGACTTTTGTCCTCCTGTAAGTTATAGAGAAATCAGTGGAGTTTGTAAAGCTGCCTATAGCATTTTAAAACCGTATCACTGCACTTAGCAAACAATTGTGCTTTTGCTGATTGGTGCTATGGATCACTAGAACAAGATGGATAAAGGTCTTGTGAAAGAAAGTATATAGGCTTTTTGACCAACTTCTTTTCAGTGCAACTGTTTATACAAGACTTCTTTCAAAGATGGGCCTCAGAATGCAGTTTTATCTCCCAGGCATATGGAAGAAAGCCTTGTAATAGCTCTGAGCCATGCATCACACCTAAATCCTGCTCGTACATCTTGCTATTTAAAGGCTTGACTAGCACTTAATTTCCGTCTCTATCTAGCTGTTCCCCTTGGCTCCTTTCTCTTTCCTTTATTTCTTATGACTTTCAGTCCTTTGTTTCCTTCCAGGACTTCCTTCCTAAACTCAATATATTTCTTCCTAATCTCCTTCTCATGATATTATCAGGTTAGAAGTGCATTTCTTTCTTATAAGCATTTTATTTAGACCATAGGACACAAAAATATTCTTATTTCATTATTTAAGGTGCTTTTATATTCTGATTACTGTAATTAAACAAATGAGTTTTTGTATTTGGTTAAGAGTTTTTAAAAATTATTTTTCATATCCCACCTGGTATTGTTCCAAGCTGGCATTTTGCTTCATGAAAATGATGGTTTTGAGACAGGTTTCTTTGGCCATGCATCCAGTGATTCCCCTTCATGGTTTTAAGACAGAATTGCTCCTTGTCCCAGCTTAGGTGAAGCATTCTGTATTCTGCATTCTGGTGCATTCTTGCATTTCTTGCAGTCCTACAACAAAGAAAACTCATCCTTTTTCTTTTGCTGATGATCAAACTAGGAATTAATACTAAAGGCTAATCCATGCTCAAAGACTGAGTCAACATTTTTGTTGTTGTTGTTAAGGGTGATTTTGGTTTGGGTTTTTTTGTTGTTGGTGTTTTTGGTGGGGTTTTTTTGTTGTTTTGGGTTTTTGTTTTGTTCTGGTTTTTTTTGTTTGTTTGTTTTTTTAAGAGCAGGGAGGAACATATGGTGCTCCGTGACTTGCTCAGTTCCTAGACATATGGATACCTTGCAGCCACCCCAATAGCAGAGTGGGCTGGGAACAGACTCTGTGCATTCAAATGTGCCTGTGGCATTGGTACTGACTCCCCTCTGCTATGAGGGGAGCCCTGTGGGGTACCCAGGTCAGCACTTCCAACAAAAAGCTGTCTTGAGGTGCTCCCCAAAAGACTGCAGAGCAGTGTCCAAAAGATTAAATGGGCGGCATATTTGTCACTGTAATCTTTTGTAGATTTTTGTCCCTAAGCTGAAATGTTTTGGCAAGCTATGTGCTCAGTCATAAACTCTGATTCTGAGTAACCAATAATAAAATATTTGCTGTCAGCAAAGATTAATTTATAAGTGTAATAATAGTTATATGCTTACTATTAAATGTTTCTAAGTGGAACTTGCACATATTGAACAAAGTCAGTTCTGTGACATCTCTTAACTCTGGTCCAGTTTCATTAACTTTTATTCTCTTCACCTGCTTCCACTGTTATTACTGTCAGCCTTCGGGCAGGCATTTTTGAAGCATTTATTTTAATTACAGCACAATAAGAATGAAGCCCCTTGTGATATTTATCAGCAGAATTCTCAAGAACTTTTTAATATATTGAAAATAAATCGTGTTTATAGCACACTGCTTTCCCAACTGTAGAAGACTTCAGCTGTTCATATATCATGCATTTACCACCTTTTAACATTTAAACAGAGCCTGGGATTTATACCCATTGATGACTCACCAGTCCCTACTTGCTCAGATGTAATCCTCGTTCAATAAGGAGTGAAAGTCCTGAGTGAACACAACTTATGCTGCAATGCTGACTGGGGTGGCAGAGCTCAGCAAAGTGGATTAATAAATTCCAGCATGATATATTCCTAGCAAGAGACATGGTCACTCCAGAACCAGCTGTATCTGATCAATACATACACAAGTCCAGATAATAGAGAAAGTGACACCGCTGGATGTGCAGTGCAGAAGCTCATTGAAAGGTTTATGGTAGACTTTTACTGACCCCTTAGCACTTGAGAAATGCAACCTTTGTTGAATGAATGATTAACCATTTGCTGGGAGCTTGGCAAAATGGAACAAATTATTTGTAGAACCTGCATGAATAGGCTTTAGCACAGAGGACCATCTCTGACCTTAACTGTACCTTACTAAGGCTAACTGTACCTTACTAAGTAGGAAAACACTTCCATTAGCAAGAAGTGTTCACAGAAAATACTAACTCCTCACCCCGGGAGCTATTAGCACATAATGCTACTGGCCTTTTCCTCTGACATGTGGAAGGGTTGAACATAATAGCCAAATCCTTGGCCTCACAGCTCTGCGGTTGATCTCTTTTTGCAATTAAACACATGGACTGATTCTGCTATTTTCTGTGGGCTTTAGCTGTAACTGAGATCAGGCCATGGCTTGGCATATCACTGGCCCTTGTGGGCATCACCAGTATCTCCTTTACTGTTTGGCATGATCCCACTGCTTTGGCACCCATAGCGTGTGCACAGTTGATGTGTCCAGGAGGTGCGAGCAGGTGTGGTAGCAATAGGCTGTAACTTGCTGAAAGGATTGCCAGGATTCAGTCTGTTGCCAGCCCAATCTGGCATAGGGGGTGTCTGCAAATCCCCCAAACGTGCCTGGAGGCAGCTGTGTGACTCCTTGCATGCATGAAACTCAGCTGCTCAGAGTTACTCGCACTGAGAAATGTAACTGGTGCAGCTAAAGGGACCCAATCTCAGCAAGGTTATAATGATTTATCCCTCCTTATGATCTGACCATACATATTTATTTTAAATGCTGTCAGATTCAAGGTATCTTATATGCCTGTGTGGCCTATACTGCCTTTAGAATGAAATAGTGTATCAAGTGACACAAATCTAAGTACTGGTACACAGCATTTATGTGAGGTGTTGTCCCCTTCAAATGGATGCCTGGCAAACAGCAACTGAATGAAGCAAGGTGGCTCAGGAACTAAAAAGTTTTTTAGCAACCATAAAATTGTAACACATCACCTTCTCAAGGCCTGACCCTGCCTAGGTATCTTCAAGTTGGAATGTGAATGAAAGCCTGTCAATGGCAGAGGTGCCTCTGCAGGCTGCAGAAAGGGAAGAAAGGGGAAGATGCCAGTTAGCCATAGTCAGAACCTCCTCCTCACAATCCCATTCCAGGGTCACTCAGCAGTGCCAACTCTAGCACAAATGTAGGATCACAGAATTCATTTAATGTATATATATGCACATATACATGAGCAGGTGTCATTGTTCATACACTGTATTCCGTTTTCCATTCCCCTGCCCCCAGCCTTGTCTATTTAAATACAGCCTTATTGGGGCCAGGGCTCTCAGCAAACAGCCATGTAACATGCTGTGTGCTCACACAATAGATTTCTAATCTCAGATGGCCCTTAAGCTTAAACTGCCACAAATATCAACATATGACTTCAGCTAATAGATATCAATTAGTGCCAAGGCCTCAATTTTTAACTCTGAACCCTTTAGTTGCCTGAAACACCAATTTGTGGTAACAGACAGATTGAAGTGAGGAGTGCTGTAACCTCCTGGAAAACCCTTGTGTTTATTTGTGAAAGCAATTTTTTAGAAAGGCTCCAGGACTACACACATAGTTGTAACTATGGGAATATGCTAATATTTTCTTAGCTGCTCTAGTTGGGATTCACATAATCAAAAAAATTAAGAACATCGTCTGTGGTGATCATTTGTATTCTCTCCATAGAAAACAAAGACAGACATTCTCAGACTGATTCATCTTAGGTGTCAAAGATCCCCTAACAGGAGGCTCCATAGATCTGCTCTCCAGACAGTTCAGAAAACGGAATCCTTTCCTCAGTAAAAACACTCCAAACTACAAACCTATACGAGGTCTACTTGTATCACCTACATATCTGTATTCCACATTCCTTTGCACTTTTTTCTGTCTCACACCAGGTTACTGTAAAGGTTACTGCTGTAAAGGTTACTGCTACCTGCGCTAGAACTGAAATAAAACCAGTAAGAGAGACATCCTCTACAAATCATAGATTTTGAAGAATGCTAACACAGTAGCATTTGTTTTCAGTACTTGTTCATCAGCCCACAGACCCACTCTTGAATCTTAAAAGTTGTCCTTTCTGCAGGTCCATTTTATGATAACCTGCCGGAGACTGAAGTGCTGGCCATCCTATTTGAAGTCAAAAGGAGTTGAAACTTTTAAGACAATAATCACATTGAATCTACATATTAGATTATTTTATATTTATGGCTGTGTTTTTTATTATAAGTTTAACCTATTTTGGTTAAAATATTTTCTGTTGTTTTCTGCTGGAGACAATTATCAGTGTGCAAAGAGCAAGCAATGCATTTTCTTAGATCAAAGAGAGAAAGCAGAATGAATCACTGCTTCAAACAGTCTTTTTTTTTTTTTCTTTTTTTTTGGAGAGCCAAGAGAGACATTGATTTAAAGAGTTAAGTTATTGGTTCTTCGAGTTTTGATCTCATTAACAGGAAAAAAGTTCAAGAGAACAGAAATTCATAAAATTGATCCAGAGTGAGAAGCAGAACTTCTGAAGAGCCATGTAAAATAAAGGTTAATCCAAAACAATTTGAGACTCTCAAACAAACAAAACCATTTCTTGCCTCTGGAAGAAATAAAAAAAAAGTTTGGTTGGGGGTTTTTATATTGATTTGGTTTTGTAGTCTGGGGTTTTGGGGTTTTTTTTCTGATTTTTTTTTCCCTGTTCATTTTTTTTTCCATTTTACTCAGGTTAAAAAGAAATTGGGTGCACTGGATGAAATTTACCTGAGAAACTTCCTTGTGTATTACAGGTTTTACCTTTGCAAAGTTTGCACTTACGTTAACCTCCAGTGAAAGGTCTATTGTGACAAGTGTCCATAGTTCATTGTGACAAGTGTCTTTGTTTTATTTAAATGTGGTTGGATCATGTACGTGAAAAACGACAAGTGGGCAATTTCTAGGATTGAAGGCTCTGGTCTCTGCTGTGCAAGCAATTGCTGATCTTCAGGATGTGCTAAAACAGCACAACATCTGTGTACCAGGCTCTCCATGAAGATAGAGGAAGAATTTCAGTCCTGTAGATCAACAAACCAAATACAAATCAAGCATGCCAACAAATTTTCCACACCTTAAAAAGAAAATGAAAGAAATTGGAAAAGAGAAAGTGTCAATAGAAGTGGAGTCTCTACACAAAAGCAGAACAAGAAATAGTATAGGATAGTTTATATTAAGGAGGAAATTGTATATTCTAAGGTGAGAAATGCTTTTTTTCCCCCCTAGGTTTTTATTGATCATATTTAATTGAACCAACCGGATAAGAAATTAGTTGTAAAGACTCAACCTGGCTGTTCTGCTCTTGGCTGCTGACCCATGGTGTTACTCACACCTTTGAAGTTAGTTGGATAAGACGTTTATTATCAGAGCTATGCCAAGACTGCATTTGTTACTTTTTTCTTCTCATAACTTCGTTTTTCCTTTGTAATCTAAGACTTAACTTTTTCCTTGGGGGAGTAAATATAGAAGGTGGCTACTAAAAGCTTATTTTCTGTGAGGATGAAATTTTACAATAATGAAATACTCTGCTCCTCCAGTGGTCATCAGTCATGTACCATGGCTCATGAAAACACCCCACTCCAGGCAGAGATCAAAGGAATACCTGCACAGAAACTCTGCCACCCCCACAGATTAGCCCCATAGCCATCTCTGTGCCAGGGAAGAGGCAAAAATGCAAAATCCTCTTTTCTGATAATAACATACACACATATTTATTTCTTGGAAACAGACAGATGACTATTTCAGATCGGAATAGGGAAATACATATTTTTTATTCCTTTAGTAAAGCAGTGAGTTACTAATGATCAACAAAGTAGAAAAGTTGGACCACTGGCTGTAGATGTATCAACTGATGAGCTTGTAAAAATGCTGTTTTCAAAGCAGAATACTGGATAAATCCACTGAGATATGGTGACAGTCCAAAAGATTGAACAGAGAAGACAAGAAACAAATTTTTCAATGTTTCCAAATGATAATGTGCTAGAAAACTAACTTTAGGTCTGTCAATTTAATGCTTACCCAGGGCAAAATCTTAGGAAAGCAATGGATGTGCTAGATAAAGAATTAAGGGTGAACAGCATAATAAATACCAGACAACACAGCTTAATGAAAGATAGAAGTTTAAATATGTAGAAGTTGCATTTATGGTGGGATTTCTAGTCTGACAAAATGTGCATCTGTTAAAAGAGCAGAGTTATACAAGGCCATATGACTTTCTCATAGAAAAATAAAGAACTACTCAAACTTCAAAGTCTAGATAAGAAAATTGAGAATTTGCTAGAAAGACTTAAAAAGAAAATACTAAATGGGAATCATCTTTCAAAAATAACATTTCTGTTAGGGTTTTCCTACCCAAATGTAGTTCAAGGGAGTTCGTGGATTGGGAGGGAAGGCAAGAGAAATTGGTGGTAAAGACTGTGGCTGGCACAAACTGAAAGAGAGATAAAGATAGTTCCTAGAGAGAGGTCCAGGCAGCAGGAAAAGCTGGCTTGCCTTCTTTTAATTAAAGAGCTAAGTGCAAAGATCAAACAGCTAGGAACAGGGAATTGGGGCTCAAAGTGAAATAAAAAAATGAATTAATGTTGGCAAGAAATAAACCCACTCTTTTTAATGAGAGCAGATCAGAAAGAGTTCAGATGCAATTCCTAGAATGGCTTGAAATTTGGAAAGTCTTTAATTAATGAGAGACTGAAGAAACTCAGGTGAATTTTCTCATTTCAAGCTTCCTTTTCTACCCAGTGACAGTCACAGTGAAAGCTCCCACCTCTCCTTACAGTGTCAGCATCTGCTGAGTGCCTGCCCAGGGCTGCTACAGCATCCAGTCCTGCTCAGAGCAGAGTCACTGACAGCAAGTTCCTCAAAACAGACCCAGGATGTTCAGCCTCTCTGGGCTGATAAGCTATAAAAAAAAAAAAAAGCAAAAAAAAAGCAAGAAAAAAAAAAAGCTTGTGTGTTTAGATAGAATTTTCTGTATTTTAACTTGTGCCCATTCTCCTGTTGTTGGGCACCTGAATACATGTCCTTCACTCCCCCCCTTCCCAATATTTACTCACATGTATGAGATCCCTCTGAGCCTTACATTCTGCAGGCTGAACAGTCACAGCTCTCTCAGCCTGTTCCCATATCAAAGACGCTCCTGTCCCTTCACCCCTCTCGTGGCCCTTTGCTGGATTCAATCCGGTCTGTCCATGTCTTTCTCGTACTGGGGAACCAAGCACTGGACCCAGCACTTCTAATGTGTCTCACTATATGCTGACTAGAAGGGAATTATCACATCCCTTGACCCACTGGCAATGCTCTTCTTAATAGAGTCCCATTCCAAGATGGAAAAGGATGGGATAATGTTGGGAGTTAGATTTGTTGGGGGTGTTTTTCTTTCTTTCCTTATAGAATTTTTTCCCATAAAGTTGCTAGGAGACTAATTACTGGGTGCTTATGGGTGCTTGACCAGAACAAAAGAAATGGCCAAAGGAGAATGTAGCACCGGGCTACACCCTTTTGTGGTCTTTGAGAGTTTTTCTCTCTGAGGGAAAAAAAGAGANTCTCTTCTAACCAAGACAGATTGATAGGGGACATAGAGAGGAGTCAAGGAAAGAGATTGGTCTGTCAGAAAGGAAAGAGAAATGATTGCAGAATAATAAATCTTACATGGAAACAGCAAATAGTAATAGTATTGTTTCCCTTTTTAATTCCAGAGGATATAGCAGAAAAAGAGTGTTGAAAAAGCCAAGAGTATGAAAGAAGAACCCATGGATTACAAGAAAAGGGGAATGACTGAAGGTAATGAGGAGGAATACTTACAGAGGGAGTGGAAAGGATTTCTGCCAGAGAGTTTGTTCTCCAGGAGCAAAAGTAGAGAAAAAAAATACCTGGAAGTGTGAAGGAGTCAATGTGAGGAAGCCATTAGAATCATAGAATGGTTTGGGTTGGGAGGGACCCTAAAGATTATCAGTTCCTGCCCCTACCATGGGCAGGGACACCTTCCACTAGACCAGGCTGCTCAGAGCTCCAAACACTATGATGGGGAGCAGAGTCATGGCATGGGCCACAGCAGTAACATCCAGCTCATGGAATAAAGAAAGCCATGGTGCCTTCTCATTTCACATGAATTTTCACATGAATTATTTTGAATAAAGAATTCTTTTGCATAAAGAACAGTCACCACAGCCTGGGTGCTGAGAACTACTCTCAAGGCCCCAGTGGTTAAAAATGTTCTCAAAGACAGGAGACAAGGATTTGGATTTCTTAATGCAGAGGTATGAAGTGAACACAGATGAGTACCATAAAATGTAAGCTATGGATTAACTCCCTTTCTAGTAGTTAATAATATTCTGCCTTAGTGTCTGACTAGTGGGGCAAGATACAGTTAGTCCAAATCCCATTGCATCAAAGGCTTTCTGTAAATCTGGGATATTTTTTAAAATAAAACCTGAAGAAAACCTGTAAATTGAATGAAGCAGTCCAAATCATGCACATAAAAAAGAAGAGTAGTCTCAGGAGCATAAAACCCTGTAATTTATCAAGTAAATGCTTAACAAAATTCATTAACAGTTTTATGAAACTTGGTAAGTTTGTACTAGGAGTCAGGAAGATATTTTTAAAAGTAGGGCTAGATAAACCACTGGAACAACTTTTGGATACACACCAGAGAATCAGTCTTGAAGTCCTTAAATGAATACTACATTTCTTCATAGGAATGTAGTTTTTGATTTAGGCAGACCATAAATCTAAACACAGGACTCTTGCTGTCAAGTTATACTGGAATTCAGAACAGCTGATTATAATGGTTCTGTCAGTTTTTAAAATGAATTTGACTCAGCAATGAAAAAGCAAGGAGTTTTCCTCTTGCAACTTTCAGACCCATATAACTCCCTGCTGGAAACTTTTCCTTGAAATAACAAGGAGATCATCAACGCAAATTATATTGTGACAACAATTTAAAAGCAACAAAAAACAAAGCCCCCAAACCCTCCATTTACTATTATATAGTAATAAAATCTAGTTTTACATCACAGCACAAAGATAAATTGTTTCGGTTAAGTTGTAACTAGAGGAGCTGTTTGAGTTTAAAAACCTTAACCAAAAGTTTACTCTAACAGGTAGATAGAAAAGATGCCTAACTATCAGTCCCTAATTCTCCACAAACCTGAAGCTTTTTTCCCAGACTACTGCCAGTTTATTTCATTATAATGCCTTTAAAGAGATGTTATAACAGCCCTTTGCTCTCAGTCTTACAGCTTGGGAGGGTATGTGTGTATGGATGCAGTAATTCTGAGATACTGGAAGCTTTCCAACAGGATAAGAACTGCTTTTTCCAGACATCCTGCTAACATCAATTTGTGGATGGATGTAACTTCTTATCATCTCCATTGCAGGGCATGGCTGTCAAAGACACTTCCTGGGCCACTGTTCATATAGATTTGTTTGTTCTGTTCAGAAAGATAGGGGAGGAAAAATTGAAATATTCCTCCATTAAAAGGGCTGGAATAGTTAATGTCTGAAATAGTTTGTAGACAGCATTTCAAATAAGAGATTGAAATGCTGGATAAGGGGAAGCACTTTGAAGACTGTGATCAAGTTTCATCTTTGAAGACAGCCAAAAGAAAGCAGAAAAGCTTAATGGAAGAGGTTACTCAAGGTGACCTGCCACCACTGTTCTTGAATGTATAAGTAGCAGGAATATAAAGTTCTTTTTCTTTGGATACAGAAACATAGCAACACAGTTAGACTCAATTTCAACATGTTGGGGACAGTGATGACTTCCCCTCCTACTCAGCCTTTGGGTTCACTGCTTCAAAAAGACCACCTACAAGTGTGAGTTCCACTAGAGTACAATACCAGGGGCTGACTACAGCAACAACATTTCCTTAACAAAGAAAGGGGAAAAAAATGTATATATATGCATGTATAAATTGCCCACTCCGCAGATATTTAGCCCCAGCTCTAATATCTACCAAAGGAGGCTGGGTGAGAGATTTCTTGGAGGCAGAGGTAAATTTAATTTCCAAGGAAGTCCAATGGCACAGCCAAATACCACTTGGAATACAGTACCACTATGTAGGTATGGAAAAGTCTTCCCAAGGAATTTTCCCAGGAATTTTTACCTAAAAATAGGCTAAACCAGAAAATATTGCCATGATCTCCAACATTTCCTGTGAATGTCAGCTGCTAGCAGTGTGAGAGATTTGAGTAATAGTTAGGAGCCAAAGACAACTACAGTGTGTCCCACAATGGAAAGCAAACATTGCAATGTCTGTGGTTCAAAAAGACCTTCAGGTGACTCATTATGAAGTTTCCATATTGCAAGGGTGATAGAAAAATATCATGGTATGCCTGCATGCTGAATAAAATTGCCCAGGAGACCTTTAAATCGTCCTAAGACACACTTGCAAATGCCACAGATACTTTTTCTTCCCTGCGCAGTTTATGTAAGGTGCTGTGAACCCTTCTTTTACATTAGAAGTATCTTGGTCATGTAGCTGGCTTTTAGAAAGCATTAAAACGTTGTCATCTGTCTGAGAGACAGGGAGATGCAAATTAAATTCCACTGGACTAGAGGGACAAAGAAAAACAGGAAACTAAAGCTAATGTTTGAGTAGTGTTCCCCAGTCCTGTAACAGAAGTTACCAAGGTAAAACAGGCAAAAAGAAAAGACACTACATCATATCACAAAAGATGTGGAGAGATCAAATACATTTCAGTGTTATTTCAAGCTTTATTTCTTTCATGTGTTGTATTTTTCTAAGAACTTATTTAAAAGATACTGTCTAGAATGCACATTTTTCTTCTTGAGTGTCTGCTGTTGAGCACAAGAGTAAAATAATTTCACAGAACTTCCACAAAAATGAACAGAAAACAAACAAACAAAAGCCCAGCAACATTTCTCCTTACCTTCCCAAAAGAAAACTCTACCTGCTTTTTCAGATTGTCTCTGAAATGCTTTTTTCTGGGTACAGAACAGCAAGTAAACACATATATTATTGCAGTTTCTGCAGTCACTTATGTTTTCTTTTCCCGAGATCATGAAGACTGGGATAATTACATTCTCCAAGAGGCAAAACAATTTATGAAAAAAAATTACACATATTCTTATTAAAAATTAAATAGGACTTTCAAAATCACCAGTTTCAAATATGTATGCATGAATAATGACAGCTAGAAACCAGTCTCTGCAGATTGCTCAGGAAGAGAGTGTGCAGCTGAAGTCAGGGTAAGAAAAGAATCACAATAAAGAGCAGTTTCTTCGAGCTTTTATGAGGTCATTTGGCCTAGGTGAGATAAAAGTGAATATTTCTGCAACACCCTGCAACAAGAGGGAGAAAACAGAATTAGAGTTTATCTTTAACAGCAAAAACAAAATTCGAAGTCAGCTTGTCAGGGATTAAGTCCACTGGAAAATGAAGTCTTCCTTTTCTTCCAACAGGTTTTAGCTTTTAATTATGTAAAGCCTTCATGAAGGGATTTCTATCTTTTTGTAAATTTAATTCACAAAATGTCCTAATTACCTGCAGACATATTAATAACTCTTTGAACAATGTATTAACATAGCAGGCTGAAATATGTTTTCAGAACAACAGTTAAACAAGGCTTAAAAATACTCCCATCCAAATTTCTTGTACAGTTCATATGTAAATACATTATTGGTATTGTAAATATGGTGAAAAACAACACAGTGTTGAACTCCTTCATCTGTCCACAGGTTATAAAAGCTAGTAGTACTGTAGAATGCAAAAAAATAGCCATTTCTGCCCCTCTAGGGAATTGCCTTTATCTACACATTGCTGCTTCCCTAGAGAATTTGAGTAAATTTTAAATAACAATTTTAATTCTCATAAAACTGAAAAGACAACTCATGGGAAGCCAACAATATTATTTAGATACTGTCTTCAGAATAAAGCCCTGCCGCAAAAATATTAACATAACTGTTGGAGTAGCAAATAATGAAGAAAGTCACATAAGAATATCTAATTTTACGGGAGAAGGGTTGGAAGCAAGGGGTTTTTAAAAGTTTGATTATTTAAAATTCCTTTTTATAAAATGCCAGCTCTCAAAGAAAAAAGATACAGAGTTTTGTCAAAGTCATCTCCTAAGGAATGAATAATCTTTGCCAGTACGAACTTGCTTCAAAAGAATCCAAGCCTAGAAGTAAAGCCTCGGCAGCCATCAGAACTGAGAATTAGAGTAGGGAACCCCTTGCAGAAAGGAACATGAGTGTAGTGAACTTCTGAAAAGGACATGTTTTAAAACAGAGGGCCTGATTTCTCTGATTCAATAGTGGTGTTTTATTGACAGCCTCCACTGACAGGAACAGTCTCCCTTTGTTTATGAAAAATAGCTGGAAGAACACAGCCCACGACAGTAATGCCTTTCACTTAAGAACACTGAAAATTTACTGAGTCACCTCCTGCACTTCCAGCCACATTCCTCAGCTGTTCAGGTTTATCCAAGCACAGTCTGTGATGCAGAGAACATAGTATATGGCTGTAGTGAAGTTTTAACCTAAATATCAGGGCACTCCCAGAAGATGCCTTCAATGCCATCATCAATTCTTTTTACCTGCAATACACGTTCTGTGATTGTTTACAAAAATCATGTTTCAGATTAGGTATGTGCCATTGCATGGTCCCCAAACATGGAGTTGGAATGCATTTATTTTAAGATCCCTTCTCATATTGTTTCAAAATTAAACTACATAAGCTGTCATAATGAAATGTCAAATTCAAAGCTAAATTAATACTGACATTGGACCTAAAAAGAACAAACAAATTCATTACTCTTACCTTGCTCTTCCTTTACTCCAAGTAGTTTGGCTTTTGGATAAAAGCAAAAAAGGCATTACTGAAGTACAATGTACAATGTGCAATACAATCACATATTTATGCAAGGAATTATGGTTATCTAGTTGTGTGAAGCTTTGGGTATTTGAAGCGCTTTTGAAACTCCACTTAAAATAACAGCAAACCCTTCTGCAAGATTCCAGTCCTAGCAAGAAACATCTCTGATTTGAACTCTAAATAAATAGCTGGATGTACTGACTCAAGAGATAAACATATCTTGCTTCTGCTGGGAAAAAAAAAACCAAGAAGTATTTCAAATATTTTCAGATACTTCAATCCTTAATCTCACACAATTTGAAAGAGTGAGAAGTTTCTTCTGTTCCTGCCCAGATTGCGACTATTCTCATTTAGGAGGAGATTCTCAAAGCAAAGAATGATTGAGCTCAAGACCAAGCACGTGAAACACATCTGCACATGATGTTTGACAGCCTTGCCAGAGGTAAATCACTAAACTGAGCTACAGCCTGTGCCTGGACCTACTCAACTGAGGTTCCTTTATTAATGCTGATACTTCTGCTAAGTAGTTTCTATATTTTCTGCCAGGAAGGACAAGCATATTACTCTCAGCAAAAAGAAAAACAAAAAACAACAAATAAGAAAACAACCAGTTTTAGGAAACAAATTAATAACCTTTTCAACTCAGATTATACATAGACTAATCAAGTTAAAGCTCAGTTAGCAAATCACATTATTCATTTAAACAAATGTAACCATTGTGGATTGCATTCTGGAACCTTATACAAATATCCTTTTCTCAGTATTCCCATGTTAAGTAAAAGCTTTTTCTTTGTTTTGGGAAACCAGCATTTTTAGTGCGACTTGATCCTTCTGAAAGTATATTAAAGACAGATTATTTACAGAAACCTGTGACATGCATGCTGGCCTTGTGACCTCATGGGCCTTTGAGCTCTTTTTGCTGTGCAACAATAAACTTCATGACTTTTTCCCTCTTTAACTGTTCACAAATAGCTTAAATCAAGTTCTGATTGAAACTCCAAAGAAACTTTCCCATGGCTCATGCTTCAAGAACTAAAAAAAGTGCAAAGCCACAAACCATGTTTATTTAAAATAGTTTTATCTGTAAATTGTGTTTTCTCAAAACAAATTTATACAGCCTATTACTGAGTTCCTGTTATGCACATGGGAAAGGAAGAGAATGGGCTTTCCTGTCCCACTACACCTGTCTTCAGGACATAGTTGCTTTCCACTGCAAATATCTAGAATTATGCATCCACTGAAAGAGCAGAGTCAGCATTCGAGGGAGCATTTCTTTCTTATGCATCACACAGGACATAATAAAGGCATGAGACAGCAAGATGTAATATGTCACCTTGCCTTCTAGATTCTGAGTTTGCTATAGCTCAGAGAATTTCATCAAGACAACTAGTATTTCATTAAAGAAGAGTAGACCTATAAATTTCATGTGTTCACAATGTGACCTCTCCCAATTTACAGAATAAATAAAAGGGTACTTGTCAGTGCCCCATTTTCATGCAAAAAAATTAAAAGATCTCTGTTACAGGCTTGCCATGCATTAGCTTTTGGTCTCTGCAAATCCTTACATACTTGGATATGGCAAATCTCATGAGGCAGTGAATAACAAAATGTGCAACTGTTTTAAAGTTATCCTTTTGTAACAACAGAAGTGTTTTAGTGGTCATTCGTGCCATAACAGTGAACAAATACTATCTCAGTTCTAAGTCCCGGCTGAATAATGATTAAATTAGGAAGAAATTCTTTACTATGAGGGTGGTGAAGCACTGGAGCAGGTTGCCCAGAGAAGCTGTGGATGCCCCATCCCTGGAAATGCTCAAGGCTAAGTTGGCTGGAGCTTTGAGCGACCTGGTCTCGTGGAAAGTGTCCCCTGGCTCCCCTGGCAGGCAGGTTGTAACCAGATGATCTTTAAGGTCCCTTCCAACCCAAACCATTCTGTGATTCCATGATATGATCTTATTTACTAAACTTTGATATTGAAAGGACAATGGTTATCCTCCTATCCTAAAAGGTTTATCCTAATGTCAAAGGCAGTGCAAAGGACATTAAAACTTTCTTGATAGCATACACCAAGTCTTGGGGCTTTCTCAAGGGTGCAGAAGCTCACAGATAGATGTGGAACTTCATTATGTTGTTTTCCCATTAAAAAAGGAAACGACATAGCCACCCAGACAGTGCCCTGGCATCTATAATCAAAAAGGCAGAAAAAAATTCCGTTTTAAAGATATTCTTGATATAACAGCTGATAAATATTCCTAATAAAACACAAAATGTCTGGAGGGCATTTGAATTGATGAAAACTCATTTCCTATTGCTTAGGGGACAATTGGACAATGTAACTGTTCTCTTGCCCTCTGCTCAGACATACACAATATATTCAGCCTCCTTCCCTTTTCTCCATGTCTTCTGTGATATCCATGTCCTTTTCTGAATTCCCTAGCCCCCAGGAAATCAAGGCAGAGCTGCAGCTGCTCTGGAGCTCTGCCCATGCTGATCTGCCAGAGGGCTGCATTCAAACAATGCACCACCCCCAGAGCGGGCCCTGTTTTATAGTGAGACACAGTGTCTCCTATGCTAGTCACAGCTTTTCAAAAAACACACAGAAATTTAATTATCTCTGAGACTTACAGTCCCTCTCAATTCTGGCAAAGATTGGCCAGAAGCTGGAACACCTTATTACATGCAGACAGACAGCATGATCATACAAACGTAATTTCTTTAGGAAACCATGCTAATAGAACTAACAGTGGAAAATAGAGTAGGTACATCAACAATAGAGCACAACATCCAGTTTCTGTTAAGTGTGAGGTTGTCATGACTGTAAAGAGTTCAAACAGGGAAAAAAAAAGAGGGAAAGAGAACAAATATTTCCTCTTTGGTGCCACTGCACAGATGGAATAAGCTCAAAAATTACCTTCAGGTCTTTACTTTGGGAACCTTTTAAACTTCTTTTAATCTTAGTATATAGTATGACCTGTTTCAGTTAGCTCCCTTGTAATGTAAAATGCCAGGCTGCAGACTACATGACTTGTAAGCTGTGCCTGGAGTTCAGATCTTTTTGTTTAAAATCCCAAAGGAAAGAGAAGAATATTGGTACAATCAAAGACACTAAGATTGCTGCCTCCAGCCTATCTTTTGAGAGATTATTTTTCTTTCCTGTACCTGTTACCAGTACTCATTTTTTAATTCCTATCCATTATGACATATTCTTTCATAATTTAATATTTTCCTGCTCTCTTTAGTCTTCAAATCTCACGCTATAACATAAAGGAAAAATAGATCTAGCATTACCCAACAGAAGGCAGGTTCCTTGGGAGTCATTAAGTAAATAACAGAGTAGGAGATTTATCACTTCTATACATGGGGTTTTATTGCATTTGTGTTGATGCATTCTTTGAATATGTATAAAAAACCCCCCTCACACGGACTGGCTGCATACATCACAGAGTCATCTGTTGTTAAAACTCTGCCTGGGCTGAGCACACTCATTTGTTGGGTCTAACACCGCCCTGTGAAAGAGGGCGTGTTGTGCATCTGGCTAAAGGCAAACCTCTGCCACCTCTGCAGACAATGGCAAGGTTTCCAGGGGTGAATGCAGGTGCTCTGATGGAGATGCTTGAGTAAGATACCAGGGATCTTGTCTGTGTCACACATTTCCCTGGGAGTTTGTCAGGAAACAGCACACAGATGGGGATAAAAGACACAAAGTGCTCTTGTTGCCTTTGTTAACCAGCAGACTTTACCTTTTGCACCTTCATGATGTTTCAGGTGGCTGTGTTCCACCGGCAGTCTCTAATTCTGCTATCTGCAGACATGCCGTCCTTCAGGAGGTGGCTCAGGCCTGCCATACACTGTGCTCTCTTACTTACACTCTTTAACTAGCCCAGACAACTGTAACTTGGCTTCCATCAGCTTCTGGACTGCCTGACGTGTTCCAGATCAGTAAAGCTGATAATGTCTGCTCACAGACCTTATGGGAGGTTGAGCTGGCATGTCCTATCTCCTCTCACCAAGACCAAGAAGTACCACAAGCCAGGGCTTGCCCAAAGCTCGTAGACACCCTTTTCCCACTTCCAGTGCATGGAAAATTCCAGTAGCAAGAATATCTGCTTTTTAACTATGCCTTGACTTTGGAGATGCTTGATCCGAACTCTTCCTGGAATTCACTGGCCAACATACACATCCTCACCAACTAATCCAATTCAAGCTTTTATATTTTATCAATTAAACACCTTTCTCTACACTGTCACACACACTAAATTCTCCTTGACCCTCATCGTTTTGCTTCTTAGTCTTCCTAACTCTTCCATTTCTGTACTAGAGTCCTTTCATCAATAGAATTTCAACCTAATGGAAAATTCCATGATGGGGAATATATATAATTTTATTTTTTCTTTACTCTGAAAAGTGCAATTCTAAACAACAGTCACATTAATGTCTCATTAGGACCGTTTAAAAAATGAACGGATGTTTAATAGATTATGGCCAAGATATCTTTTATTCAAAGAATCCTTATAAATACTAATTTTAAATCAAACATAGTTCAGCCTTGTCATAATTTTAAATAGGTATAAAATGAACAGCTATACATGAAAAGAAATACAGATCGATCAATAGATACAGATATAGATATGGGATTTTTTTCCTCCAACTTCAATATAATATTAAAATATTTACAGCATATCCAAGTATCTTTCATTTAAAGACTTAAAAAAATCCCAAATGATTTCATTATCTTTGTTCTGAACTTAAGTACCTTGGATGTGGCTCCTTTCAGTGAGTACCTTGCATGCAAGGCCACTGAGTTCTGCTGCAAGAGCAGCTGTTCCTCCCTCCTCCCATTTGAACAGCTTCTATTTTAGGCAGAATTTCTTCTTGAAAGGTATTGAGGACAGCCAGCCAGGGCTCTAAGTTCTGTCTGGCAGGCTAAACACACACAGACACACAGTAGTGTCTGGAGAAAAATTCAACATTTAAACAATCCCATTGCTTCTACATTTTGTACCAAAAAAACCTTACCAACGTGCCATTATTGAGGTAGTCCAGTATATCCAGGTTGATAGATGCTATTAGGCTGTATTTGGTTCTGGAGCCGGTCCAGGAAAGCATTATTTACCCTTAAAGTACAATAAAAAATGAATAATGACTGAAGACAGCTGAGAAGTTCACAAACTATTGAAATTTAACATTCTGCGAGTGGCTTTCCCTTCACATCTGTTCAGAGCCCATCTTCCCATATTTTTAAAGCCTGTGCTGCATAACCATGGACAGGCATGAGATCAGGTGGATTTAATTTTCAATTCACCAGATGCATGTTTATCCAGGGATCAGCCTGTTGGGATTAAAAGGCACACCTCGGCTGCTGTGCATACTGCACCAAAATTCTCCATAGAAAGATGACCTGCATACCACCACCCACCTTTTTAGGGAGGTTACCTAGTCTGACAATTCATCTCAGGTAATCTTTCAGCCTTCAGTGCACAAGAAAAGTTTCTAGAAGTACTGATTTCCTAATAAAAATGCAAAAAACCACTGAAGCTTGTTACTAATAGAGACAATTTATAGAGATGACAACTTTCTCTATCATTTAGCTCTGAAATTCTAGCATTTTCTTGCACTGCTCCATCAATCTGGAAAGCATGGACAAATACAGACACAGTTTTCCTTTGTCTGTTTTAAATATTTTCACATTGGGATTGTTTAGCATTGAGAAGAGAAGCCTGTGGGGTGACCTTACTGCAGCCTTTCAGTACCTAAAGTGGGCTACAAGAGAGATGGAGATGGACTTTTTACAAGGGCATGTGATAAAGGGCAAGGGAGAATGGCTTTAGACTGAAAGGGGGTAGATTTAGATTGGATATTAGGAAGAAATTCTTCACTATGAGGGAGGCGAGGTGCTAGCACAAGTTGCCCAGAGAAGCTGTGGATGCCCCATCCCTGGAAGCGTTCCAGGGCAGGTTGGATGGGGCTTTGAGCAACCTGGTCTAGTGGAAGGTGTCCCTGTCCATGTGAGGGAGGTTGGGACTAGATGGCCTTTAAGGTCCTTCCAACCCAAATCATTCTATGATTTTTCAGAAAACTGTTTCTTTTTCCCCTTGATTACTGCTTAGGACTGACACACGTGCTTAGATATGACTGTTGTTTTAATGCTTTACAATGGTGTTGGTAAGCATGAGATAAAAGAAAAGAAACGGTTATTTCTGTCTAGGGATATGAGATAGTGTGAATCAAAAATCCTTCACTGATTTCTATGGGTAAGTATTTCAATGTCTTTGCCAGAGAAAAAAAGAAATGAAAGCAGTCTGAGAGTGGTTACCTACAGAAGTATTTTTTTTATATTTACATAATGATTAGGAAAAAAAGAAACAATTTTTTTTTTTTACTTTTGAGCCTGAGTATTGTTTCTCTTTACCAGCAGAAAATAAAGCTGAGAATAAAGCTGTGCTCCAGGATAATGAAAAGTCAGTTAAGTGACAGAAGTGGAAGATGAGAACTGTTGAGCACAGAGAGGTCACAGTAGGGGGTGCAAAGAAATGCAGCTGCAGAAGGCCGTGCTGCACTGCAGGTTCCATCTGAATCAATATCAAATCCCAGGTTTAGCTCTGTCTGCTAACCTCAGAGACAGTCAACTGCAAGATGCAGCATGGACAAAGTATATCATTCTAAAATAAATAAAAACTATAGATATAAAAATAAAAATATATAGATGCTAGGTTCATGTACAGATACACAGATAAAGCGAGTCCCAGCTGAACCTACTGTACAGTAGTCATCCATAAAACTATTAATAGTTTCTACCCTACGCTGACAGGATAAATTAAGTGAGAAAGGCATTCTGGGTCATACTGCATACAGTGAGTGGTTGTAATAATGAATATTAGTGGCTCATTTGAAAGCAAAGCTAAATCAGAGATGATGTCAGGGATCCTCATTGCAATAGTCTTCTTAAGCATAAGTGCCTGCAATTCTGAGACTCATTCCCCAGGTGGAAATTCAACTAGAGTGTATTCTGTATTTTTTGCATCATACCTCCTCTGTTCATTTTTAAGTGCTCTTGTCCTGGTTTCGTCTTCCTGCTTTTGTTTAAATTCCATTAATTCAGCCTGGCAATGATAAAAGTGAAAAACAAACAAATAAATAAACAAACAAACTTTTAATTAACATACTTATGCTGCAAACCTTATTAATTCCACATGATGTTAACCTCAGTTAGAGTCAGAACTTCTCTCAGCAGCATTTTCCTTATGTGAAAGCACTATGTTAAAAACTGAGCTGGTTTTTCTGTTCAGCATGTGGAGGATTTTTGTTTGTGAATTAAAAAGTGGGAAGTTACAGGACTCAGATATTTACAGTCATAGATTTTAGGAGATATGACAGACATTGGTCTGCTTCCCCTTGCCCTAAAACACAGATTTGAATTTCCTGGTGGGTCCAAGGGGGTTGACAGACAAAGTCAGGAGCAGACACAGCTGTCATGCCCACAGGGTAAGGAGACATCCTTCACCTCCTGCCTCTACAGAGTGCAAGCAGAAGATTAGATCTGGGGTATGTGACACAGTGTGTCATCTCCAGCTCCCTGGGGCTTCCTTCATGGTGAAGAGGGAAAATGGTACTTGATGAAAATGGTGTGGTGGAAACAAATACAAGCTCCCAGCATTGCAGCAGACTCCCAGCCTCACATAGTATTGAGGTATATAAACAGCATCAAAGGGAATTCTTTTCAGAGGAGAGCTTGCTCATGCCATTTTAGCCAAAACTGTGAAGAAAAAATAGTTGGTATGACTCTGGTATGTATGTGTGCTTGTTTGTGCAGCTCCTTCTGCCTGCATCACACCCAAGAAGTTGCAGATCTTTCTGCAAAGGAGATTTGGCTTGCAGGGCAAGGGGGAAGGCATAGGAACAGACCCATCTTTCATATTTTCCATACCAACTGCACAGCAGTAGGAATGGAAACTAAAATAAAATGATGTGGTTAGATAAAAGCTTCAGTAACTGAAGGGAACCACAAGACTTTTTTTTTTTTTGAATCAATTTAAGTGGAACATTAAGTAAAAACTATGCAATAAATGTATGGAGAAAATCAATAACTGAGAATGTGTTGTGTATCAATATTTGTCTAGCCCTAAAAGAAGAAACAGGATTAAGAAATAAAAAAGCCAACCTCAATTTTCACTATTTTAAATAACTATTCAACCTGAAAATTAAAACTCAGTATCTGACTTTCCAATATGCCGACTCCTCTACTGGAGTAATGTTCTGAAATATATTGTGTGTATATGATGCGGTGTTCAAAGTGTACTGAAAATTTCTAAATCAAGCAATACATACTAAAACCTGTTCTGAAGAAAAAAAGGGAACTGACAATACCTACACATTTTATAGCTGCACTGTGCTAGGAGGTACACACAAGACAGAATTCACAATTACTTTAATAAATATTAGTCTGAAGTAGAAACAAGCCAACACATATATCTGAGGGACAATTATTGGAGCCCTTAAAATACATATTATTTACAGTACGTTTGTAAGTAGTGCATTACTCTGCATAATAGGTAGCAGCAACTGTGAAGGCAAGGAGACCTTGGAACCACATGGCAAACAAGAGCAGCCTTAGGAGCAGCCAACGCCTCTATAGCAACCCATGGAAATCACTAAAGAGTCTACAGCTTTACACAAGTCCTTTAAACCAAACCCATGAATTAGGGGAGTGCTAACCTACATCTGTAGTTATTTTCTCTTTAAGAGCATCAGTGTACAGACTATAACAGGAACCAGCCTTACACTCACCCAGGCAGCTTTCAAAAATTCTTCCTCTGTATAGGTTCTGGGAATAAGCATACACCTGATGGGATAGCAATTAACAGACTTCTTTTGCCCCACCTTTTTTTCCCAGTAACATAGTTGTTAGAATACTATGAAATGAGGACACATCCCCAACATGTAAAGAAAGATTATCTGTGAGAAGGGATGACTAACTTCTCCATCTTTAGAAGAAACTCAGTGCATGGAATTTGTTGTGCTAAAATTCTCCTACTGGGGAAGTAGCTTAACATTAATTTGGATGTTAGTAACAGCAAAGGCACAGCAAGTGGCCCAGCACTTGCTCACATGTTTTCAAATTATTTGCTAGATTTTCAAGTGCTGCCCTCCCTGTACTTTCACAGTCAGACCTGGAGCCAAGACAGGTAACTTTGCACAGTGCCATCACCTTCGGTAGAGGAACTTTATGTGGATATGGTATCCAAATCTATACCAGAAGGACTACACATTTCAGGCAATGCATGATGCATATGCTGAATGTGGAGTTCAAAGTTGCAGTTATGGCATGCCTGCTTTTCAGACAATTCAGAACTCTTTAGTTAGATAGGCAGCAAGGGCACAGAGAGGCATACTATAATTAACAGCAAATCTGAGCATTTCCACATCCCCATTTGAAAAAGCAGGGTGCATGGCCCTCAATTCTCCAGAAAGAGACAACTCAGAGAGATCATCCTTAATTTCTCAGTAAGATAACTTCTGCCTGCAAGATAGCAAACTGGTTTCCTTAGCCTAAGAAATTGGTTGCCATGGTCAAAAAACCCTCTACACAATTATTCAAGTGAAGAGGTGAAAAGGAGCTCATTTTCCAGATGCAAACAGCCTTGAACTCAGAAGATAATTGTTCTGTCCCTGTTTAAATTTTACAGCTTGACTCATCTCTCTCACAATATTTGAAAACAGTGACTGAATCACTTTTGCTAAAGAGAAGTTCTGAGCATAGGCTACAAGTAATCAATGTATTTAATTGGTTTCACAGCATGCAAAAATGATACAATATGCAAACTGTTAATGTATAATTACCTTCCTCTGTTGTTCTTGCTTCATTTCCTCCAATCTTCTGTTTTCATCCTCTTTAAGAGCTTGCTTATAAGCATGGCTTCTTTTCTATTGTTCAGCAGAAAATAAAAATATATTGGTGTGGTGAGAGCAAGGCCAAACCCCAAACCTTATTCTCAAATTGTTTATGGGTAATTAGCAAAGAAAAATGGTTGAATGATTCCAGTTACTTAAGAAACAGATTAGTCTCAAGACTAGAATTTAAACAAGAAGTGGCCTAAAGCCTCTCAGTCATTCGGTTTGGTCGAATGTCTACCTGTGCATCACACCCAGGTAGCCACAGCAAACGCTATTCTGTGTCTCAGTGACAACCATAAATATATCCTGAGCAGTTAGAAAACACAGTTGGCATATATGATAGTGAGATGGGAAGAAAGAAAAAATAATGAAAATATTACCAAGATAAAAAAAGCAGAATGGAGGCCTTGTAACAGAGGGGAACACAGAATTTTTTGTGGAGTTAGGGCAACAGGAGAGATCAAACATGCTATTATTTGTGGAGTATCAAGAAAATTGGAAATCTGAACTACACATCATTAATAATGTAATAACTGTGCAATAGGTTTTCATAACTAGCCCTGGTCTTTCACAAGCTGCAATTGTCTGCAAAAAGCTAACCTACATTTAGGATTTTAGAGGATCCTTAGGATATTATACACTGGAATTTCTACTGTAAGGTCTTTGAGCAGGGAGACAGTGTAGCACACTAAAAAATGAGCCAGTACAATTTAATACAAGAACTGTGCAGGTTTGACTTTAGTGAGGAATTTGTTGCAGGTCTACAGAATATTCCCAAAACTTGATAAATGCATGCAAAATGACACCATTAAAACAACAGGCACATAATTTGCTAAAAGACTGAATAGAGAAAGCAATTATTAATAGCTCAATTTTGAGCTGGGAGAAGTTGCTACATGTGTCCAGGGAGACTCATTCTGGGTCTGATATTATTCATTACTCTCTGTAATGGCTTGGAGAATTGTGTGGAGAGTATGTTAACCAAGTTGGAAGACAATAAAAATCTACACAGGATTGGTCACACTTTGAAAGACAGGATTAAAATTAATTATGAGCTTGGTTAAATAAGCAGGCCCAAAAGGTCATCAATGACAGAGTCACTCAAAAGAAGTCAGATTTGCTCATGGAGGTGAAGCAACATTTGGCAAGGATAGTTGAGCTAGGTGTGCTAAATTAATATCACTATCCAAGAAATGATGTGAGGGAAAAACTTTGATCTGCATCACATTGTTCCAGACTGTTTTCAGAACAAGATTTTCAAATTTTAAAAAATCACATATATGTATGTATATTCCGCCTTTTAGCATGTATGTTAGACACCTCCTAAGCTTATCACACTTCACTATTTCAAATACATTGTTCCAGAATCTTTTAATTACTCCAGGCAAAGGACACACTCAAGGTAAAATCCAAATTAGAGTCCTAGTTTTCCTACTGGTTTAGCATTTTGGTGCTACGCCAAGTTTATTTAGATAAGAACTCACTGGTTATGTGCTTTAGATTCCTGGCTCAGAGGCTGTGGCTACGCCTATGGACCGAACCTCATTCACTGCATTGCTGCATTACAAACAAGTGATTATTTGATTCACAAAGCTACAGAAATGCAGCCACAAAAAAGACAAGTATAATGTCAGCTAGCACTAAAGAACAGTACAGATAAATGATATGTTTTATCTGCTTGGATGCTAACAGAGTGAAAGATGAACTATGGGATGTAATTTGGCACAACTTTTTGAGAAACTTGTCAAAACATGGAATGAGAAAGCCACATATAGATAGATGAAACAGAAGGCTAAGGCTAAAAGTAGGACCTGTACAACTGTAAGAGTTCAGCATTCCTTCAGCCATCCACCTACTTCTGCATGGATATGAAGACAGTACACCAAAATGCTGAAATCCTAGTCAGCTGTGGGAACATGAGCTCACTTGTCTTCACTTATCAATGATCACACCATACAAAGGCCGCAAAGCTAATCATTCCTTACCAAAGAGCAAACTCCCCACTGGAGTGTTGGATGCTTCAAGAGGGAGGTAGAAGTGGTTTCAAGATACCTTTTCTCCCTTTCCATATCCCTTCCTCTTGATTGGTCATCCAGGACTACAAAATACAGTCTGAAAGCCACTCTCCAACTGATCTTCTGTCTAGCAGCGCTAGGCAGAAATTGAAACTTGCTAGCTACATATCTGCTCACATTTGCTAAAATGTCTTTAAGGTTTTCAGAGATGCAAGATATCCTGAAGAATTAAAGGGGAATGGAACCTATTTTCAATATCACCTTCCCTTTTCATCCAATGAAAACCAGGAGAGATACTAGAGACAAGACAGATGTGTCATATATCCTGTTGGCAGCAATTTCTATAAAGGGAGGATTTTTTTCCCATTTCTAAGGCATCAGAGGAAATATGGAGGCAAATCTTCCTGTTACCCAACAGTTGGTGCTCAAGCCTGTATTCAACAGAGGTCTGCCCAGATCAGATACTTCCAAACTTCTGCTGAGTTGCTTCCAATGTTAATTTCTGTCCACTTGGCTCCCTGTTCTCTGTCTTTACCCAATTACAAACCTCCCTACAGGAGAAATACTTCTCTCTCAGGGTTAATACTCCTCACTGAAACTTTTTACATTAGTAGGAAGGCTTGGTTAAGACATGAAGAGACTAATTGTATGTGAAAAAGGCTCCTAGAGTTAATTAGAATAATGAAATTGAAGCAATACTTTATCTATTTGCTAATTACACTGATACTTACCAGACTAGTTCAAACTGGGACAAAGACCCCAAGCAGTGTATGGAATCACTTTTTGGATGCAGTGAGAAACAAGCTTCTCTTTTGACTGGATTTTTAATGCAGTAAAACATCTGCTGACGTGAACTAATTGAGATTTCATAAAAGCTTGGCACCAGTGAATGGGTGCGGGGCATACTTAAGATTTCCATCTAACCTTGGAATATATATCTGGTTCTCATTTATCAGAAAGAGCTCTGTGAGCAGTCCTCTACTATGTAGAATACCCTGCCAGTGTGGAAGAGACAAGGTAGGCAGTCTCATTCACCCAGAAAGGCTCCTCGGTACTCACTGAGTTCTGTCTCAGCAGAAGCTCAGTTAGGATATTCAAACATTATACTATTGACAGCACCTGGAAAGCTGATAGAAAATACAGTAGACACTATGGTTTTGCTTACCCATGCTGTAGATTCTGGGCCAGGATTAGCAATCTGACACGAATCACTCTTTGGCAAACCGACGTCCAATCTGTTCAGTAATTCATTGGTTTTGCTATGAAGAAATTCAATCCAAATAGAATTGTTAGTGCTTCCATAAAAATAAACACAGCTTTTT
This sequence comes from Donacobius atricapilla, assembly GCA_013397315.1. Classification (NCBI taxonomy): domain Eukaryota; kingdom Metazoa; phylum Chordata; class Aves; order Passeriformes; family Mimidae; genus Donacobius; species Donacobius atricapilla. Next base: position 470,029 of record WBMY01000383.1, read on the forward strand.
ATTCCACCCTTGGAATCTAGCCTAGACATTTTATCATGTGTCTGCTGAAAAACATCACAGGTAGGAAAAAATAGGTTACAGAAACAGACAAATGGGACAGAGGACACAGAACCCCATACTGTAGATAAGACATTTGCTGGGATGATTTTTTAAGAAAACAATTATGGCCATTTGCATATTTGGGGTGTACAGTGGCTATGCTTTCCTCATTGTAAAGCTCCTATAAAACAGACTCACATACCACTGGACTTCATGAGGATGCAACTGCTTCACTGCATTGTTACAAATCCTTCTACAAGATCTATAAATCTCAGCTAAGTACTTTAAAAGATTATTTTCAGGAATTTTCCTTCACAGTTAATACAATGCAGCCTTACAACAAATTACTTTATCAAGCAGAAAGGCTTTTAAGCATTTTGTACCATTGGAAAAAATGTTTGTCGTTAGTTAATGCACACATTTTAATTTCTTATTCTGGTAAGGGAATTTTCTTTTTCCAGCTGCATGCCTAATAAAGCAAGAATTTCAAAGTGGCATCATTTTGCTCACAGTTTTGACCAAGTACAATTAAACTAGGTCACAAACAAAAACAAAGAATGGGAGTTTGTGTGCTGCGGTGAGGAATCAGCTTCTTAACTTGCACTCCCAGGCATGTATATTGAAGTCTTTTCTCGCTCAAAGGAACAGAGTTAGAGGAAAGAGGCAATTTTATTTCTGTGTACAGCTTTGGAAAACATGAAAGCAGTGAAGTGAGAGCAGGAAGAGTGCTTCAAGAGATATTGAACGCAAAGATTTACTCTTCTCACAGGGCAACCAGCTAGCTCTGTATGGGAGAAGATGCCACTACCAAAGACTTAAACTTAGAGAAATAGCCTTGGCGGCCAAAAAGTGATTCTGGTTAACAGCTGAAACAGAATACCAAGTATGTTTTTATATTTCACTCCATGATCTCAAACTGTGAGTAAATACTTCATTGGTAAAATATCCTGCCGGTCAGTGAGGAGTGATACATTGAGAAGTTGGGAAAAAGAACAAGAAACCACGAGTTCTTCTCTGCTACTCTATACAATACAAAATCATATTACCACTCGAGGTACAAAGTACTTGCTCAAGTTCTAACAATTCAGGCTTTTAGAGTCTCACCATTCCCAGACTCACTCCCTTTCCTCCATTACCTAGGAAGTTAACAGACCTCAGACAATGCCCAATAAAGAAAGAACCAGATGAAACACTGTTTTCCCTGATCTACAAAGTATCTGTATATAAAGGTTGAACAAATTAATAGTATTCTTATACAAGTGTTAAGCACTCAATTTTTTTCCAGGAAAGATGGCTTATTAAGTGGTAAAATAGCACAGAATAATCTTGGGAACATGAAGATTTAAATTGCAGATTTTATGTTTCTCTACCTATGCTAAAACTGATCAAATAACAATTTATTTCTACACCAGAAGACTAAGAACTCCTACAAAATCTGGAGTATATTTGAGAAGATTGAAGCTCTGCGAAAAAATATGTGGCAAATTGGGGTTATACCTAGATGCCCTAATTCCTCATCAACAGCAAGAAAATGACATGCAGTATGTGAAATTTCTCATTATTTGCATAAAAATGTGGTGGAGGCCATTGAATTTCCCAGACCAGCACACTGATAGGTGAAAAGCTTACTCAGTTTTAGTCTCAAAAAAGATGATTACAAGAGTGGAAGCAAATAAAGTTCCTCAGCAAGACTGTGCACTGCCTTTGAATAGAGAAACACCTGACTTCACCAAATTAAGTAATACATTAATAAAGCGTTACTATCACAAGAAAGGGAGTCACATTTCTGAGTTTTCTGATGAAAGACAAGTCAGGTCTGATATATGCTAATCTGTTGTGTGTCACCTCTCTGGAAACCCAGCAATGCACCTAGGCTGGCCAGACAATGTCTGAATGGTATTTTTCATAATACTAAACCTGCAGTCATACTAATGCAGAGTACAGCTTAAACCAGGCTGCACAAAAAGAGAGAATTCAGGGATGTGACTGTTCAATTAATGTCCTGTAAAGGAAAGTAGTATCTCCAGAAGGAAATCAGTATATCAATACATAGTCAGACACAGTTGGAGGAACATCTCATTCACTTGCTAGAACTTCAAGGGCTAATCAAAATGGCTAAAATGCGTTCCTCTAAACTTAGTAACATTAAGGAAAGAAGAATATGAGATGAAGAAATTGATTTGAATACAGCAGAATCCTGATATCCTTCAAACACAGCTAGGCAAAAGAAGATACAAGATTTAGACCAATCAAGAAGTCACCCCCCTAATAGGCTGCTAGCCTGAGTTCTGACCCTCTAAGCATCAATATGAAGAGAAGAGAACCACTGATATTCTGGTTAAGCTAGAGTGATCTTATGAGGGTATTTTGTCTTGGGAGCCCTGTCTCCCATTACACCATTGGGAAAAAACCTTTTGCTCTGCTAATTAAAACAGCTTCCTCCCATACTGGTGTGTTTAATAGCACCAAGCAATACTCTTAGGATGGGAATTCAGCATCTATAGTGCAGTAACTATTCCTGGAATAGTTTTGACCTGTCCCAAACAGCACTTGCGCAAGTAACTCCTGGCTTCTGTCCCAGAATAAATATCAATTACAGCTCCCAACAGGCATTTTAGATGCCACACTATTTTGGGAGGTAAAAAAGTTTTCTAGCAATGGAAGCAGGCACTCTCAGGCCTGTTGGCCTCAGAAGTGACAGTTTTAATTTATCAGTACAGATGCAGAGGTGGGGGAATGAAGCACAATACTGGATTTGAGGTCTGAATAACTCTTAAGACTTGTCATGGGAAAATACTAACTCTGCTGCCAGGATCATTGAGTGATGTGCTAGAAAGGGGCTGATGCATGACAGTGGAAATCAGTCCATGTTGCAGATGCCCTCTGTGGGGCCTCAGATATACGGCTTTACGTTCCACAGCTACTCTTCAGGCAGAGTCCTTTTTTAAAAGCTGCTGTGCAAAGCCATTTATTTGAAGCTCAACAAGTACGTGCAAAGTGCAGAATCATGAATTTGCTAGGTGTTCCACTGAGAATGGTGTCATTCAGGTGCCTGCACTCACAAGCTACTTGTGAGCCCACATGCATTTCTTACTGTTTGGGACTAAATGCTGCCTGCATTCCCACTAGGGCAAGATGAGGATATGGTTATAAAAGCCAGAGTGAGCCAAGGTTCCTCTGGCCTGTTCACATGCTCCAACAGGGTCACCAGCCCTGGCAGGTGAGAAGCAGACAGCTTCACAGTTGACTCCAGAATGCAACTGCAAAAGGTCTGAAGACCCACAATGATCTCATTGCAAGATCCAAGGTCTAAAATCCTCTGCAGAGTAAGGTCTTCAATTTTGTGTGTCATTTGCTTTCAACTACTGTCACATCTACAGGGATAACAAAAGTCTTGAGAAGGATTCATCCTTAGGGACATGAATGAGGATATGGACTCAGGACCCAGCATTTTCCTCCATCCAGGAGTCGCACAGCACCACTTGCTAAGCTTTTCATTTGAGACTGTATTCCTCTCAGAACAAAGGCAGAGAAAAAATAATTTTTCTGCCTACATATAAAGTTCTCAGCTTTAAGTCTGTTTTACAGACTAACATTAAAAATGCATTAATTAAAAAGGCTTCTTGTAATCTTCATTAGTTCTTCCCAATGGAACCAGTGGCAGTTAATTCCTTTGCTTTAATTGATGGATATTGAAATGCCAGTATACCAAAAAATATACTGGCTTTTATACCAGTACATTTGGAAAAAAAAAGGCAGCACAATACTTTTGCATATATCATAAATCTATTCTTTTTCTCTTGAAAATATGTAAAAGATAATGGCCAATTCTTACTACTACTGAAAACAAGACAGCTCATGAACTTCTTGTTTCTCAAGCTGCAGGATCTCCACCATTACAATTCTGCTCTAATGAGCATATACAAGTATGTTAAGAGTCATTCAAAACCAGTAATAAAAAATAAAAAAAGAACCCCAAAGCAGGTAAATCACCATAGTCATTGCAAAGAGGAGACAACTTGAGTAATCACTAAGACCACAGAAGAAGCATTTAGTGCTGAATGACATGGACTCATCAGCTTCCGAATGAACTGCCTGTAAGCAATGCTAAAGTAACATTTCACCATTTTCTTCCAATTCAGCTGGAAAACTAAGAACCATGCATAATACATATATAATGTTAGTTTCACACATCTACTCAGAAGTTTCATGATAATTTTTAAAAATAGCAGAACTCACCCTCTCAAAAAAGAAAAACAATCCAACATCAAGAAACTCAACCCCAAATTTCATTCAAAACGTTTTTTGTAGCACCAGCAAGTATATCTACAACTTCTTCCCACTCCAACATACTTAATTGGCTAAGCATAACAACTTCCTCAGCTTTTGCAGAAATTAAGATCAGTTGCATAACCCTACAAAGGCCTATCCAGAAGAAATGCTGCCTGTCATTTCAGTAAGGTCCATGGTGGGTGTGTTTTAACTGATGCCCTTGTTCCTTCCTCAGTGACAGCTCTGCCTTGCGCATTGCCATGCGCATCTTGGTCTGGCATTTGCTGTGACTCACAAAGTAGGCTGGATGGTACTGGGGACACTGGCCTAACAAAACCAAATGTTAAAGTAGAAGAAGCTCTCCTACAATTTCTTGGTTGGAAGATGGAGAAAGAGACTCCGAAGGGAGGTTTAGTTGGGACTTTCACTACTGAAAATAATTTGGTAAAATGGAAGTGAAGCTGGCGGGCCAATAATACCATTTGTGAAAATAATACTATCAAAGATACGTGGCTTCAGATAGTACACAGTTACGCGTGCTTCTCTCACATGCCCTCCTCTTTGCAGAGATGTACCACAGCCAGTTTACTCAGTTTAAATAAATTCAGAAGGTTACAAGCAACTGCACTGTTTCCCACAGCTGGACCACAACAAGGGGCAAGGTAGTAAAACCAGCTCTGTCTGTCAGTAACGAACATGCCTTCGACTCCACAGGGATCATGGTTCTCTTGTACCTCAATTCTTACCCTGAGCTGTAGGACAGAATCCACTTTTTGTGTAAGAACAACAAACATCAGCCATGTGCAAAATACCCAGCATTAACTAATGTTCATTCCTGGAGTGCATGTAGGTGGGGGACTCATCTTTTATTGGAGGCTATATGGTAAAAAATTACATGAAATTATTGACACATCAAATTCATGTATGATGTTGATGGCTCTTCTGCAATGCCCTTTACCATGAAGAAAGGCCATTCTCTGGATATTTAGTCCACCTGCTTTCCAAAAGAAATCCTCCCAGCAGCCACATACCAAGCCTAATACAGTATTCACAGACTTCACTGGCAGTAATGCAAGATCATAGTACAGATGACTTGGACAAACCTAATGATAGTCATCAAACACTATCTTTGGCTAGGAGGATTTCTTGTTTGCAACTTCTTGAGCATCTGTTCCTGAGTTTGAGGATAAGAACAAAAAATGTGGCACTAGTTCATCTTAGGTATAAGGCTTCAAAAAACTATAAAAATAAGTTGTTTAAAGAAAAATAAAAAGCAGCTTTCTCAGCAGAATTATTTTCACCATTTTCTACCTACACTCATAACTAATCTATCCTCGCAACCCACCTCCCTTTTTTTGTTTCTCTTGACAGGATGAAATAACACAGCTCAGCTATTCGTTCCTCCCACCAAGTCATCCAGTATTCCTGGATGTTATTTTAGATGTAAGTTTCATTTATTATCTGAAGTAATAAGCATAAATCCAGTTTTAAGGAAAATGCAGTTTTGTATAAGTCTATTGCATTCCATTCTGTGTGCTCCATCTGCATGTGCAATCTGCTTCTATATTTTCAGCCAGCTTGCATGGGCAGATTAATGCGCACAATTAGAAAGCAACCTCACAGGCGTTCAATAAACTGCTTTCATTATTACACTCAAGAGAGTCCCTTTGGATGTCTATAAAAGCCTAGTTTTCTGCCTGTTAGCTAAATAATTGACAACGCTTAAAATAATCAGGAGCAAATGAACAAAACGAAGACAATTGTGGTGAAAAGAAGCAAACAAAGGATTCTCGAGGCTGCAAATGCTTTTTGTGTGAGTCCTCTTTCATTCTCTTTAGCAACCTGTATTAAAAGTCTGGTCAGGTTTACACTTGTACTTCTGTGGGGAAAATTTGTTGCCAGCCTGCCGTTTGAACCACACATCATAGGGGACTGAAAACTGGCAAGGACACTAGCATTTATCCTGTAAAAATTGATAAACAAATAAAAATTTGCAGGTTTTATTCTCCTGCATTTTATGACTTTTGAGGAAACTGCTTTGGCAGGCAAGTGTATATCAGCTTGGTTTGGTGAACCTCCTGCATTGTGTTTGGAATATGCACTCAGAGACACTCTGGCAAATTCTGTTTCCAGCTCCAAATTCTGAGCAGAATATATTGAGTAGTCACATGTACCCAAGTGCAGCAGTGCCAGGAATTTTTACAGGAATATAACCTTCACAAAAACAGAGGCATGAATATGTAGCAAAGTGAAAGATGAATTGACACAACAGTCATCATATACTATTAGAAGGTAACCCTATTTTTTATACTGCTTTTCCCATTACATAAATAGGTAGATGGCTATTAGAAAAGCAGTGGATCCCTTCCAACACTACAATTTCTGGAAAGTTAAATACAAATATAATAAAAGCATCTGAGTAGAGATCTGGACTAAAACCACATGTGAGACACCCTACAGTTCAGACAGCAAAACTCTGAAAACAGCTAGTTATGACATATCCACTCTCATTACTGCTTAAATGACAACTGTGGTGTACTAACTAAAGAGGGATGTCCTGAAAAGTCCTGCTCCTTGTTTGCTTTTGGAAAGATGGGCACTCAGTTCTTTCCTCGCATGGATTAGCAATTGCAAAGTATGGACTACACGAGCCTCCATTACCTTTTAATGCACTCGGGCAGAAACACAATCAGCCAATAATGCAAAATGCATCCAGGATACCATGACTCAAAAGAAAGGACACCATTTCATGTGTAAGTAGTTTCTGGTAAAAAGTCAACACATACTCCCCATTTTCTATATCCGACATCATCAGAGATAGAACCACAGCAACACTATCACCACATGTGCTTCTCCTCTGCTAGCAAAAACTATAGTAATCATGCTAAGCAGCAACTTCTCCACCCCAAAATTGCTCCTATGTGCTCTTAAGGCTTTTAATACACAGCTACTTCAGGAGACACGTTGTGAGCTTTTTTATATTTTAGAGACTGAACAAAGCCTGAGTCCACCGGGGTCAGAGGAGGGGCTGATCCCAAAATTGTGAGGCTTGCAGACTTTTTCATGGCAGTCTGCATGTCTGTCTAGACTAAATTCTCACAAGACACAAACACATATTCAAGCAACTGTGGTAACAGATACAGCTGACTTTCAAGAACCTGTTGTACACAAAGACACTAACAAGGCTTTCAAGAGATAGGAAATAACTGTATTCTGTAGACAGAGCACAAGGTTACAGACAATCTTTCTTTTTAGCAGTCACTTCATGTTAGACCCTTTGAAAGGAGATTTCAGTGAGAAGATCTTGGTTTTAATAGTGACAGGAATTTAATCAGAAAAACGAAATTCTGGGCAGCATCATACTTTATTGTCAGAGCATGTTAATGGCATGAGAATCTTAATGCCTTTCCTTATCAAATAGAAGCGGCACTTCATGTAGGAGAAGTACTGATTGGGCTGTACCCCTTAGAGGCTGATACAGCTGGAGGTGGTGATCAATTTTAAAAGGTTTCCCAGTTAATGAGACTGCTGGTAGGCATTGATCTCCTCAGGAAAATTGTGATGTTGCAGCTACAGATCTTACAGAGGATAGATTAACAAGGGAGCTTATCTTCTGAAATGGCTCTATAGGCCACGACTTTGCAGAGGTCACTGCTTTATATGCAGCACATGACCTTCCTTCCCTCCATTCCCAGCAAGCAGAGGAGATCAAAATACTCCAACAGAGACAGTGAGGAAAGGGGCACAACCTCATATTTGTTCTTTTCACCTCTAGACAAATGGTCTTAGAGGAGGGAAGTAATGAGTCACTCATTTTTGCATGGTAGGCAAAAGCACATCTCTAAATACCAAGCACTTCTATGTGAATCTGTCATTAATAACCAGCAGTACTTCAATGGAGTTACTTCAAAAAATTGGAAATGTCACACAGAAGCTTTTCAGTGCTCTTGGATGCTGTGCTCCTTAATGCCAATGTCTCTTAGAAATGCATCCTCAGCAACCTCCAGTGGTACACCCTCCTCTTCCTGTGCCCACCAGAGAATTCCTTCAGACCAGGGAAGGCACTAGTGTCATTGTCTGCTGAGGAATACATTCTCTGCAGGTAGGTCAGTGTCCAGCTGCAGGTTGAGCTCTGGGGGGCTGGAGCCTGGGCCCCAGGCAAAAGGCCATGAACTGCCAACCTTTTGCATAACAAAGGGTTTGGGGACCTGTCACTTGGGCCAGGGGAATGGTCACTGGGAGAAACGACAGGAGCCGACAACCCCCAGACCTCCCTGTGCTTAGACTGCAAGGGGATAAAAACTAAGGGGTTCCTTTGTTCAGGGTGCTTCCTTAAAAGCACCAGCTCAAGCTGCTATTTTATTATTTAGTTATTGCACCATGATTAAATTATTTGAAGTACCTGGGTGTCTGGGACTCTGCAATGGGAAACCTGGGATAGAACTGGTAGGGAAACCTGGTTTGAACCGGGTGTGACTGTGTGAGCATGGGGGTGCGCCTGCGAAGGGGCCTCAGTCCCAGCTCAGGTGATGCGAGAGTGACTGACAGAGTGGCTCCTGGATGGTCTCACAGGCAAGTTTCCTTAACACTGCAGCACGTGAGGGCTTTGCTTAACCAAAATTGCATTCACTGGAGGTAGGTTTTCAGCTCACTTCCTCAACGTGAAGTATCTACAGGGCTCTCTTAGTGTATGTTCAATACATAGTCCATACAAATAATGTTCTGATAGTTAAGCAATGGAGCTTGAGACTCTAGTGATGAGTCCATCTTCACTTGCAGTTGCATCAGAGATGACACCAGCTGAGTGCTCACAATACTTTCCTTTATCAGTGGACAGAATAGCTGCCAGGCAGTGCCAAGGCAGCCAGAGCTCCTGCACCACCTGGGGACTGCCTGCCTGCCCACATAGAATCATTTGTGTTGGAAAAGACCTCCATGATTATCAAGTCCAGCCATTAACACAACACTGCAAAGTTCCGCACACAACCATTTCCCTAAGCATCATATGTACATGTTTTTAAATACCACCAGGGACGGTGACTCAGCTGCTTCCCTGGACTGCCTGTTCCGATGCTTGGCCACCCTTTCAGTGAAGGAATTTTTCACTTGTGGCCATTTCCTGTTTTTCTATGTTTCAGAGGGTTCGGGCCTGCTTTTGCAAAACCAAATTTACTTTTAATGGAAAAGAGCACTCAACAGCAGCATTCATTTCACTCTAAGCAAAAAAAAGGTACAGACAGGGAAGGCAAAGGAAGGGAAGAGATAAGTGTCACTGATAACTGAATATGCCTTAAGATAAAAAATCAGATTAAATGGGAAGACAAGAACCCTGACAACCCCCTGAGGAAAAGCAAGGCCCATAACTGAGGACCTTGCACTGCAAAGCTCTGATGTGTCTGTTGTTGATTTAGGCTCAAAGAGAATCAAAGTGTCTAGTCTGTCAGAAACAGGCAGAGATCTAAAGTTGTGCAGTCTTCAGAATTCCTGAGGAATCAAGGTGTATGTGTAAGTATCCACACTAGGATAAACAGCAAGCCAAACACCAATATCTAGAGACAAATACTGGCAACATATTAAGGGAAAGAGCTATGCCTAAAGCTGAATGGGAAGAAATAAAAGGAAAAAATACAAGAAAAGCTGGAATCAGTGACAAAGCACCAAAATGTCTGTACCTTAGAGAACAGACTCTAGGCAAATGACGAAGGAACTGGAGCCACTAGCATGGGACAGAAGTGACTTCTTTAAAGGTGACAGAGGAGGGTAAAGCAATCAGTCAGGCTAAGAATACAGGTAAGTAATTTCAGAAGCCAAAGATAAAAAAGGTAAAGGTGACTAAACAGCGTTGTGTGTTAATTATGTGATAGAATCCGTTTGGATCAGTTAAAAAACAATAAATGGGGTAGAGTGAATGGGCAAGGCAGGAATTTCACTGCCAATGGAATTAATTATATCAGGACTTAGGCAGTATCTAAATCTGACATTAAGGAGGTATTCTTGAGAAATAGGTCTTTACAACAGATCTCCATATTTAAATAGGACTATGCTAAATAGAGGAAGTCCTCATTATTTACATGTGGGTTAGACTTCTTTACCAATCAACAAAATAAATGGGTGGAGATGTAATTTAGATTCTGTTTTGATAATTAGTCTTGGATTGAATGATTACATATTGACTCAGTTAGAGAACTAAAGAAAAAATCATTTTATAATTCACAACTTTAATTTCAAAGTGTATGTTTTAAGAAGCTAAGAGAGGTCTACAGGACAAAATTTCTCACAGAATAAGGTGTGGAGGGGGCTTGAATATTTCACAGAATCATAAAATTATTGAGGTTGGAAGGGACCACTGGGTGTCATCTTGTCCTACCCCCCTGCTAAAGTGGGGCCACCTTGAGACAGCTCCCCAGAACTATTGAATATGTTCAAGGATAGAGAATCCACAACCTGCCTGGGTAACCTGTGCTCATGTTCAGCCACTCTCAGAGTAAAAAAGTGTTCAGTAGGAACCTCCTGGGGTTTACTTTGTGCCCATTGTCTTGAATTCAAAAGCTTCAAGTCAAAAACTGAAAAAAAATAGCAACAGAAGCCAAATCTTTCCTGAGCCCTAAACCAGGAAAAAAATGCAAACAAACAAGGTAATATTAAATAATAATTAAAAACCCAAATAAACAAAACAGAAGGACAGTAGATGAGGAATTTTAGGTAATAGGTTTCAAATTTTACTTACTAGTTTTGATCTTCAAGAAGCATCTCTCTTCTTTGCGTTTCTTCTTGTCTTTTTTTAACTTCGAGTCTCTCTGCCTAGAGCATTAAAACCAGGAAAAAATACTTGAGGTTTCAAAAAAACCAAAATCAAACATCAATTACTTCAATTGCAATGTTTCAATACTTTGGTTTTTAAAAGATCTGTAGCAGTTGAAGTGACCCAATCTCAAATTTAAAGGTACTCACTCATGAACAAACGTCTCCTAGTCAAGAGACCTGCTTAAATTAGAAAATGACATGGTGCTCCTAGTATCCATCTATCCAATACGCCTTGTGATCCTTCACAGCCATCATGTCACAGTCCTGCTGGGGAACATCTCGGGGTGCAACTGATGTAACCTTGGACCTTGCAAGAACGTAGAAGACCTAAACCCCTGCACCAGAGCAGATGATAACCCTGTGGCACGGACAGTGCAGTGATGTGAGTATATGTAGCTCACAGACCTGACCTGCGGGAATGTTAGGTACTGGCCAGTGTAATTAATACATGCTAAGAGGGATGAAAGTACATTTGTACTTAACCAGGATTCTTCTGCCTCACATACCATCTCTGGTGCAAGAGCCAACCAAATCCTTGACACATAAAGCTCCTCTGAAAATCTGGATACACACAAATGATTAAGTCCTTTAATATAAAATTGCACATAATTTCCAATGGAAGTATCATCTAAGCTGCCCAAATCCCCAATTCAAGTAGAATAAAACATTAAAATAAAGCAAAAACTAGAGAACTTGCTGCAACAGCAGCAGTTCAAGCTAAATTCCAATGAAAAGGAGGCCAGCCAAATTTTTGTTTTGGCTCACAGGATGCAGTTAGGTGCAGTGGGAAGAGCAGTTAAAAGACCGTTCAGTGTATGAAAAGCACAAATTAGAAGTGCCAGCCTGAGATTTCAGCCCACTATACCTTGTACTCCCACATTGAGATTGGTGGGGGGATGCTCCAGTAAGAGCTCCCAGGAAATGATCACAACAACTCGCATGTGGAGCAAAATACAGCCTTGAACTGTCACTCTGCTCATTGTCCACCCTCAAAATGAAAAAAGGTAATTGCTTGGTAACCCAGCAACCAGACATTGCTCTGAACAAAGTGCCCTGGAAAATTCAGACAATACCTTGCTGAGATGAAAAGGGAGGTGTAGGTGATAATGACCCCTGTGGCCAGAGCCCCAGATCAGGGAGAGAACACTGTTTGAGCAGAGGTACTGTGCAAGGACAGGGAGAACAAGGAGGGGGAAACATGTAAGGGGTGTTTAGAACCGGGCTGAAACCCCCAGTTCCATAATCTTCTTCCTGTCCTGCAATGAAAAACATTTCAGAAAAATTACAATTCTACTGTCAGTTACTCATGTACTTTGCCTTTAGCAATTTCAGGATGCATATTTTTTAATTGGATAAAGAATGACTGTCTGAAAGAGATTTGCAAAACGAGTGCAAATTCTTCCTTCGCATGCATTGGATTAAGAAAAAAAATCCTTTCAGATGTCTGCAGATAGGAAAGGAGCCACTATTTTGTGTGATGATATAAACTGCTGGAAGGCAAAAGACTTAGAAACTGTTATTTGGAAAAAGGCAGTGAGAAATAAACAAAAGGAGGGAGGTAAATCTCTGAATAAGATGTCCTGTTCTTCACTTGTTTGACATGCAGAGACAGTGATAGAACACAGAACTGATGCAATTCAAAAATCTAACCAAACTGTGGTAAGGAGTATCACTACACCGTAGGGGTGATTTTAGAGTATTCAGAGAATATATTGTTTGCTCCTAACCTAGACACAGATTATGTTTTAGGAAAAAAAACAAACTCCCCCTCATTTGTGCAGCTTCAGAGTTTACAGGAAAAGAAAGGAAAGAGATGGAAAAGAAATCTTATGGCCTGTGTTATTGTCAAAGGTGATGCTGACACCTCAAGACACCAGCCATAGCTCCCAGACTTCTCCCCAACACTGCCCAGTACTGCAGGCTGATGCCTTCACTTCTGAAAAAGCATTGAATCCACCATCAAAATGTAAGGCTCCTGAAAGTTCAAAAAAAGAATTTCAAAAAGTTCCAAAAAAATCCAAAGCTCACAGGACTTGTTGTGGTCTAGCCCCTGACTAGTGACATCTAGAGAACAGTGATATTAACTTTGATAAATACAAACCTTCAGTATCAACCCTGTCTCCCACTAGATGGAAAAATAAAGGAATATCCTGCAGCAATTATACCACCAGATTGGTACCTGAAGAAAACTCCAGCATCTTGAAATTACTTGTGGCTGGCGAGACTATTTTTTACTCTGGAAGTTTACCCTAGGACACCTGCTTAAGGATGCATCCAAGTGACAGGTGACAGGACGAGGACATTAACTAATGACAATCTATCAATAGACATTGCCAAAGCACTCCACATTTGGCACAATGCTCAAAAAGCCAAGAGTCGAACAGCTGTGATACTGAAGGTAAGTAAACATGTTGAAAAATGTTAGCAGAAGGTCTGTAAAGTGCCCGGTTTTAACAAATTCCTGAAAAAGGGCCTTTCATGCTGATTAACACAGTAAAATTAAAGAGCATATGATTTGATAAAGAATAAACTAAAATTACACCTTATCCTAAATAAGACAGTTTCTGAAGATGGCAGGACTGTTTACTAGATAATGTAAGAGAAAAAAACCTTGCATGCAGTAGAATTACACTGAGACTTTTCACTTCAAATTTTTTGAATCTTCTAATATTCAGTCAAGACCTAAACTATACAAGAGAAGCCTAAAGGCAGGGTAACAGCAATAGAAATTCAGTGACAGGAAACAGAAATGTCCATTGCCCTGAAGTAATCCAATTTTATGTACAACACAAATGAGAGAAGTTTAAAAAACAAGAAGCCAAGTATCAGCTGCTTGCTTATTTTTTGGGGAACTTTGACAGTCCTTTCACCCAACAGACAGAAAGGAAATTATGATTCAGTCTGGTCAAACACTGTGATGTGAAGGGCTGCACAAAATATATCAACTCCAGAGATCTACTACTAATGAGCAAATCATAAAAAAGCTACCTCTCATGTGCTTCAACACTTTCTGCAGATTAGACACACATCTCAGCATCAGGGAAAAATAAACAAAAACGGAACTCCCTGCTCATGTTACAAAGTTTTTCTGAATTATTTCACTGAGCACTCAGATCATTAGCTTCAAATACCCAAACTCAGGCAGTCCACGGTTACCCCATGAACAAACCCCAACAGTCCCAGGACAAGCTGCCTGTCATGAAGTGCACTGGAGCCCTGAGTATCTGTTCACACAAGGTGGCCCTGTGGAGCACAGAATAAAGAATCTTTCCTCTCTCTGGAAGCTGGAGAGAGACAAGGCAGATGCCAAGCTGGTCTTCCAGCAGCTAATAACCCCACAGTTAACTAAAGAGTCACAGAGAGAGGCAGGTGGACCCGTACAGATAGTAAGGCAGACCTTCCATATTTGGGTACTGATTTGGCAGACAGTTTCCACTTGTTCACAAAGATAATGGGAAAGGGGATGCTGCTTTTCTCTGCAAAACAAGCATTAAAACAGTAACATAAATAGATCCTAAGTTTGCAAGCAGCACTGGCTTACAGTACATCATCCTTGCAATCAAGGAAGAACTGAGCTGAGTATCAGCACCCGTTCTAGTCATTGCACATCAGTCTGTAGGGCTTCACCATTCATGTCTGTTGGCAAAGAAGCTTTCCAGCTGTGAAAGTCCCAGGGCTCCTGCTGATAAAGCTGGCTAGCTATTATCTCCTTTCAGACTGTCAAACAATTCAGTTTTATTGAATGAATAATAACCTTGAGCAAAAGAAGGGCTGGCCAGCAAGAAAAGACAGCCTGTGAACTTGCAAAAAGACAGGCTCTTAGCCAATGCCCTACAGGTGCAGCTGAATACAAATCTATCACTTCAAATTAAAAGCTCCTTTCCTCTGGTAAACAGAGGCCAATGCTGGCCGTACAGCACCCGTAGGATCCGTGTCATTCTCAGGTCTTGGGAGCCTTTTACCTGTAGACAGGGTGAGATAGCCAAACTGACACCTTCTAGTGGCTTTTCATCATGCTCTCCTAAAACACAAGGTTAAATTTTTAACACCTAATCATCTTCCAAGAAGTCTCCATCGGCTCAATCACTATTGTGGAAGACAATCTGAATAAACAAATTCAAACTAAGATTTCCCTTTCACGCACCTCTGTTTTGTCTGATTGCTTTGTGGGTATGTTTATTTAGTCAAATTAAACAGAAAATGTTTGCTGTGATGTTGCATCCTCGTTCAGAAAAAACAGATACTTACAGTTTTACTATCTGCAACATGTATAAAGATTTTATAATCTGTGGGAGTGAAGGTAAGGAAATTAAAGAGCATGAAAACAAACCTGATACATCAATATATTTCAGGTGTAACTAGAAATTATAGCAGTCCTGTAACATTTTTCTCGTCCAATGCCCATGGGCAAACAACATATATTAAATAATTAATCCACTCTCTTCCACTACTATCATCACTGCATCTGGAGCTATACATGAGATGGTAACAGGTAACGACATTTTCAGGTGATAATATTTATTGTCCCTGTGAGACACTGTGCATGGGCTTATGCCCAAAGTATTATACTAACCACTGAGAGACCAGGAACAGACTAGCCCTTACCTAGAGGCATTTACAGTTATTTTTGTTTATGCATGCCCTTGTACACCAACCACTATCAATGACTTTTTAATTAACTCTCAACATTTGGTTTCTGCACAGAAAATCATTTTTACTGTTGTGGAGGCAAAACTTGCAAGCCTGAAATCTCCCTTTCTCTCCTTGTTAATGAGCACATCAGTATTATGCTCCCTCTCCTTTCATTTTTCATTTAAATTCCACACTGCATTCTCAAGCAAATACTACTTGGTTGCCACCAAGGAGACACAAATGAACTTATACAAAGGGTTGTGCAGCACGAAGGATAAGAAGATACTTTTTGAGAATAACTAGAGAAAGCAAGCAAATTCAA
The DNA here is from genome assembly GCA_013397315.1 of Donacobius atricapilla. Lineage (NCBI taxonomy): Eukaryota > Metazoa > Chordata > Aves > Passeriformes > Mimidae > Donacobius > Donacobius atricapilla. The sequence goes on from WBMY01000383.1 coordinate 486,098, forward strand.
ATAATAAAAGAAAATTTGAAAGTGAGCTATGATTGATGTCAATATATGGAAAATATTAGAAGGAAGAGTGATCTGACCTATTAGCAAGACACGTGTGTGCAGGCCGTAAAAGGGCTGGAGGGGCAGCTGAATTTCAGGGTGATCTCAGCACAATGCAGGTAGACTACACTGACCTTTCCATGAGTTGGATATCTTTTCCGTCCTGACTAGCTGGATTTTGTAGTATTCTTCCCATATGCACAGGCAGTTATGGATTTCTATAAGATCTTTGTGCCAACTGCAACGATCCAATCTTACAGAGGGAGCTCATGCCAAAGTGAACCGTGCACACAATCTTACTCTTGACCTTTGTGTTCTCCGTTTCGGCTAACTGCCAGATAGATGCCAGTGGAAGGCTGGAGTTTCTGATGAGCCAAAGGAACACTCAAGCCCCCAGAAACCCCAGGCATGCATCCTTCAGTCAGCTACAAAGAGGAGGAGGACTACATTTCCTAATTCCTCGATAACATCCAGGGCTACCACTTAATTTAATTAGCCAGCTCCATGTGGTTCAGCAGAATCAAGCATCAAGACAGGAACTGTTACATGCCTTCAAGTCTGCAATAATTAGATTTACCTTTTCTCTCTGAATTGCTTTCTTTTTCATGATTTCAGCTTCTTCAGCTGCCTGTTTTGCTTTTACATACTCTTCTCTCTTGTGCTGTGTGACATAAACATAGAAGTTATTTTACATGTTTATGTATACGAGGAACACATAAGGTAACTTGACTCTAATAGTGCACATCTTTCAAATCTGAAGTGTGTTAGGGGAAAGTTTCTGGATTATTTTTTCCCTTAAAATAAGACACTGAATAATGCAAGTTGTGCATCAGCTACTACAATATTGGCTTTACGAAGGCTGAGAAATCTAGGGCTGATAAATGGGCATCCATGCAAGGACTCACACAGCTGATTGATAACTTACAAGCATTTATACCTCTTGTAACAGGAACAGCATTTCCACATAAGCATGGGACAGGGTGGTACATTGATCAATTAGTCCAAGCGTAAGCTACATGCTGGAAGATACAGCACGGCATTTAAGTGGCTTTACAACTGTTCTGGTTGTTATTTGAGGTATCATCTGTGATACAGATTGCTACACATTTATGGAAAAGATTTCTCATTTTCTTTGGTGCAGAACATTAGTTTCAGATTTTCTGCTGCTTCCTTCAGGTTTCATGACTTTCTCCTGTCAAGCAGGTGTGAGCTCATTTTATAGTCATATGAAACACTATAGGAAAAGCTTTCTTTTGAGTTCTAAAAAGAAACAAATACATGTATTCTTACTGACCTTTTTCTGGTATTTAGATTGCATGAGAATCATTTGCTGTTTTTGTCTTACTTGAGCCTCTGATTCGTTTCCACCTTAAAAAAACCCAAAAATATAAATGGCACTTTGCATGAGCATTTTAACTGTAAATGCCAGTTATATACAGCAATATAACAGACTGGATGTATGCAGATACAGGAAATTTTTCATAATTACAGTAGCTGTCTGACATTAAAGAGAACAGATAGAAGACCTTTTTTATCATTTTTTTCATCCATCAAAAGCACTTGCCTGTTATTTACAGAGCACCCAGTGTATCATCCACTCTACCAACAAATATGTCCCTGCAATATAGGATCAGTTTACTGAGGAACTATTCCATTTTCAGAAAATCAGTCATGCTTTGCAGGTGAGTTTTGATTTTCACATCCAGCCATCCCCACCTTTGCTCAGTTTTTCACACACATACAGTCAGAAATTCTATTGCTAAAAAGTTTATCTTTTATCAGATTCAGGATCTTGAACTCTGCCAGCTCTAATGGGATGCTGTCATTTTAATATTTTCTAAGTAATGTCTTGCGGCTGAAGGACAAATCCCCTTTCTAAAGTGGAAGTAAAAGTCTTTTCCCACAGTTCTCACATTCATGTCCAGGTAGTAGAAGGTGTCCCTTTCCAAAGCCTGGACTCTCTTTTGTGAACATCTGAAGCTCTGGGCATAATGTTCAGCTTTCAATAAAAAGAAATAAAACCCCCACAAATAAAAAAAGACAACCACACAAAGAAAGTTATACTGGGTCTGAAGGGATAGAGGGAGTGACTTTGATTCTATTACTCTGCTCTATTTTCCAAAGTATTTTCTTGCTATAGGAAAAAAAATAATTTATTCCCTTCAGTTGTTGCAAAAAATAACAGCAGCCCTCACTCCATTCTAAGGATGGGGGCTGTATTTCCCCTCTATGGTACTCCTAATTTTACAGAAGCAGCCGGACCAATCTGTGCTACCTTAGGTGCCTGATATCCTGGGCTGTATCAAAAGCAGCATGGGAAGTGAGTTGAGGGCCCCTCTGCTCTGCTCTGCTCTGGTGAGACCCCACCTGCAGTGCTGTACCCAACTCTGGAACCCCCAGTATAAGAAGGACATGGACCTGCTGGATTGAGTCCATAGGAGGGCCCCAACTATGACCAGAGGGCTAGAGCACCTCTCCTGTGAAGACAGGCTGAGAGAGCCAGGATTGTTTCCCCAGGAGAGGAGAGGGCGCCAGGGAGACCTCCTAGCAGCCTTTTAGTACCTGCAGGGGCCTACAAGAGAGATGGAGAAGGAATTTTTGCAAGAGCACGTAGTAGGACAAAGAGGAATGGCTTTAAACTGAAAGAGGAGAGATTCAGATAGAATATAATAAAGAAATGTTTCACTATGAGGTGCTGAGGCGCTGGCATAGATTGCTCAGAGAAGCTGTGAATGTCCCATCTCTAGAAGTGTTCAAGGCCAGGTAAGATTGCACTTTGAGTAAACTGGTCCAGTGGAAGGCATCCCTACCTCTGGCAGGGCAGTTAAAATTAGGTTTCCCTCAGACTCAAACCATTCTATGAAATGTAAGACAACTATACTAGACCTTTCAGGAGGAGACCTTGTCTAAAGGCAACTCTCTCCGTTTGCTAATGGAAGGCAACTAATCTTTAGGAGCTTTTGTGACATTCCAGTGAATGGGAGATCAATTCCCTAAGTGTGGCAACATTTCTATGGACAGAAATAAATCCCTAACATAAGTTCTCAAGAGAGAGTGGCCATACAGTATACAAGCAATAAGCTTAGAGTAGCAATCAGCATACAGCTGGCATTGTAGAGTGTCTCTTCTCAGGTCTAGAAAATTAAACTGTTGCTAAACAGGTTTAGAAACCTCTTGGATGCCTAATCTTTCTCTTGTTTTAGCCTTTTATTGGCAAAATGTCTTTTGGGCACTGTAGTTTTTTTGCCAGTACTGGTGAACATTTGTCTTGGAACAAACATTTTTGTGATAATTATTAGAAATTGACTATAGCCTTTCAGTCAGGTTTAATTCATTCAAGTTGGCTTGACTGTAACGTGTCAAATGCTTCACTGAAGTCAGGGGGTGTTGTGATCATATATAATACCATAAAAGAGACTGTTGCATTTATCGGGCATGATTTGTTGCTCCACTTGTTGCTTACAGAGGAGAGTAGAATTTGCATCCTTCATTGTTTTCATCTCTCCATGATGCCTGAAAGTTTGACAGTCAAATATTACAGAGTTGAAATCCAGAATACTTATTTCCCTATGGAAAGTACAAGTGCTAAAAAACTTCAACTTTAAGAAATTTCAACTGTATTTAGAGATTTTATTTAGTGATTTGGACCAGATGTGTAGTCCCTTAAAATCACCCTGAGAAAATAACACTTGATACTTTTTTCCCTTAATGAGTACCTACAGTGGTGAAATTAGAGATGCCATTTCAGCTCTAAATTTGTTCCTGTGGGAATGATATGTTCTGACAATCTTTGCACCTCGGTTCTCTTCAGAGGCACTGAAAGCAGTGCCTGTGTCTCAGTCTCAGGAGTCTACGTGGCAGCTAGAGAGTGACTAACAACATCATATTTTCTTACTTTATTTTTTTTTCCTTAAGTAGCTTCTTTGCCAAGAAAGATTTTAAATGCAGTGGGGCCAGAAGTTAAGACTCCTGACACTCAGTTGTGCAGCTTTAAGGGACACCCTCTGTCACACAGCCAGCAGGCACACACCAAACACATCAAATTTCTTTTTCCAGATTTCACTTTCTTCAGCAAAAAAGCTCTATGGTCTTCTTATAACAGAAGTTTGTCTTCTAGTATATTTTCACAAGCAAGAAGTAAATGTTAACATGGGAACTCACAAAGACTGTGCCTGGCCACACAACTGCACATGATGGTGGGAATACAGGGCATTGCCACCACTGCAAACAACTGTGACTCAGCTGCAGGGCAGAACATGTGGGACCAGGATCACTTTGAGCCAAAAATCAGCTCTGGGTTGGAGTCAGTTCCAATTCCACTGTCTCCCACCTGCTGTCTATTTTTATGCACTGTACACCACCACAAACTTATCTTGTGTAGGCTGGCAGGGAAAGAACTTAATTTGCAGGTCAAAGCAGACCACATCCTGCACTGTGCAACCCAAATTCTCTGACAACAGCCAAGGTAAGGAAGGGTAGTGCTTCTTTCCTAAAATCTTTTTAAACTAACTCTGAAATGTCACTAAATTCAATACTTTATTGTGGTTGCAATTCAAGGGATCTTCTACACTTTCCCTCACCCATGTAGAAAACATCTTGGTTATCTTGGCAAACACATCAGTTATGTTCAGGGTGTCTTAAGTTCTTGCAGCTTTTTACCCTGTTTTTCATTTACTTGTCTGTTTTTATCTTTATAAAGTTGGTAACACAGGGTTTCATGCACATTTAGCCTGCAAATGCTGAAGCTGCAGGGATCACTTTTACCTCTTCAAGAGCCAGCAGCCAGGAAAGCACACATAGTAACACAGAGGAGTTTTCTTAGGGGTAACTGGAGGGTCTCCAACAAGCTGTCCATCTGCGCACTAATGAAAAGTGTGTGCCCCCTCAGAGACATCAACCACAGACAGTGTAAACAGCAGGAGGGTTAATCCACCTGTTTTCTCTAAATGTTAATACAGATTTTCTACTCTGATCTTGACAGCTTTCTTGAGTGGCAATCTGTGCTGTTTTGTTTCAGAAACATCTTCCTTGCCATGATCATCAAGAAGCACAGAGCACTTACAGTAGGTTCATGTCAGCCCTTATTGACACTGAATCTCTTTAATAAATAGTGAGAAAAAGTCAAAAATGTCTCATGTCTTGGAAAATTAAATTTTGCAATTCTCAATTGCTGATTTACATGTCTTACCTAGTCTCTGTGGCACCAGTGTAATTGGCCCTGGCTTGTGTTCCTTCTTCCATTGCTCCAGGTCATCGAGCTCTTTCTTGGCAACTGAGCAAGTATAAAAGAAATAAATATACGGAAGTTAGAGGAATACTAAGAAGCAGCCATTACTGCAAATTGCATGCCATCCTGAAGGCCATCCAGGAACAAACTTGGTCTCAAGGGATGCAGACACCCCCAGAAGAGGTTACACAGTCACTGCAATGATCAGCTAAGAAGGTAAATATTTCCATAGCTTGAGACTGTAATGGTAAGCAACCCTAGGACTCAACCCCAAAAGTAAATCCAAAACCAGGTAGGAGACTGCAAATAGACTGCTTTTTAACCCCTGGGAACCTATAGGTAAGTGCCACAGTATGTATTCCTGCAGGTAAAGAAGAAGTTGTTATGATGAAGACATTATTGGGGCATAGAGGGAAATCCTCGTGGTGTAATGCTCCCCAGCACAGAAGTGCAAAGTAATTTTCCCTCCCAACCACATGCTCCCTAAATAAAAACAGGAGAAATGCATGAATCAGCTTCAATTTAAGACACTTCAACACAGGCACCCACATGCGAGATGGGTAGCAAGCTCCCAGTGTAGTCAGTGGAAGTCAATACAGCCAGGGTGCAGCCATATGCTCTAGGATGGCTGATTTAACTTCTTCTCTCTTTGTCAACTGGTAGAGGAAAAAACACAACAATTCCTTTCAATAGCAAGGCCAACAAAGCCTATGGAAAGAGGAGCTGTGTTTTACACTAGCACTTCAGTTGCTCTAGGAGTTTATTTCACTCTCACTTAGCACTCCTCTAAGAGGATAAAGCTTCTAAAGAGACCCAAAAGACGGAGAACAGCTTTTTATTTCACCTCTATAACAAGCATTTGTAGAGACTGCATTCAGTGAGGTCCTATTTCTGCCAGCGTCCAAGACAGAAATACTTGACATGTTTCAGACCTTTCACACTGGCATCACAAAGTGAAAACAGATCTTTATTAGAGCAGCAGCACCTTTGCTGTTAACATCACAGTCAGGTCTAAGATGATCTGCTGCTATTCTTCCTTTAAAAAGATTATAGTTTGGTCCATGATAAGTCCATTTTCTTTCTTGCAACCAAAGGAAACCCAACCCATACCAGCCTGCTGGTAAAGCATTTCAGCCAAATTCACAATGTTTGAGAAGAAAGGATTTAATTGCACTGTTTCCTCAAGGACTCAAGACATGGAAAATGCTGACTCGCACTCCTTCAGCTTTCATGGCCTGCATAAATCGATGCCCAGGTGTGTACGACTGCTGTGCTCAGTCAGTCACCTCTGTATTTACTCATTTCACAATTGTCTCTTACTGTAACTTTCCCCAAAAAAGATTTCAATGTATTCCTGATCTTTCTGGTAGAGGTTCAGGGTGCTCCTGATTAGCTATTTTCACCAGCAAGACTCAAAGCCAAGCAAAAATGAACACATATCCACAAATATTTTCATCTAAAATGACTTTTACCAGCTTCAGTAAAAGACGCACCTACAATCCTTAAATGCATGTTCAAGAACCAAGAGCATCTGCAGTTACTTTTGTTTCCATATGGGAATATTTTCAAATATATTTCTTATTTATATTTTTGTTTTTCCTCCTCCTAACCTTGAGTCTGCTCAAAGTTCTCCAATATGAATTCAATCCTGTAAAAGTCAGATAGAGCTAGTTCCAGCATAGTCTTGTAGAAGACATCTTGAGCAGCTCCGGCACTGAAATTACCAAAATCCTTCTGAAAAAGATTTATTCTGCATGAAGTGAAGCCAGACGATGAGTCAATCTTAAAAAAAAAAGCTGTATGATCATGGAGAGTGCTCAAAGCATTGGCATTACTGTAATACCTGTACATATAAAAGCATTGTAAAAATGAGGATAAAAATTGCAAAGGTAATAAAATGTTAAAACCCTAAAGTTATTCAAGTAGAAATAATGCATTATATTAGACAACTTACTTTGCTGCAACTGTTTTCTTCTGGTTTCATTTGGAGTTACCAAGACATATGGGCCAACACTAAAATGAAAGAATTTCATTTTACATATGAATACACTCTTATTTTTCCTATTTACACACATTCAGGACTAGAAAGAGTTCCTTCATCAGCAAAGTCAGTTTTCTGCTGTTGTAGCAAACAACTTCATATAAAAACTAGTATTTATTCTGATTCAGCTCTTTAGGAATTTTTGGTAAGTACTTTAGAAATACTTGTTATATTTGGAATTGGCAGCAGATACCAAGGATAATATTTTCAGGAACCTCTAACATAGCCCTTGCTGTTCTTATTCAAGACTTACTCTAGACTGCTGACCTCAAATATCATACATTTCAAATCAAATCACTTCCATGAATCAAAATGTTCCATGTGGAAGACCACTGTCTACTGGGAAGAGCCCTGGTGCTGGCAGTCCCACCCTTTACCTTGTGGGCACCAAGCACCTTGTGGACTTACGCAGTCTGCCCAATAGTTTTCCAAGGAGTGTGAAAAGTCACACTGTGATGGACCTAGATGACTTACTCTCAGCCTGAGCCTCAGTTTCCTTGTCAGCCTTTCATTTTCAAGCACCAGGAATTCCTTGGGCATATTCATCTTGCTGTCATGCCTAAGGTGCAACTCACTGAATCAGGGCCAGGGCCCTGCTTTGCCAGACTTAATTCAAAATGCAGTTGCAGTCTCAAGGAGCTATCAATCTAATGTGACAGCAAAGAGGCAAGACAGAGTTCAGACTGTATTAAGAGACTCGAGGTGATCAAAAGAGTGATGAAAACAAGTCAGTTCCACTTGGAGAAGACAAAGGGTTTTATCTCCTTGGTGTATTGTGTGAGTAGGAGTTTACACAGGTCCCACTCAGCAGAAGCTGTGCCATGGAGGTGCAGGTTTAACAGAAATGCACTAAGCAGCAGTTGGCCCCACACATCAGAGTCTTGGCAGGGTTTTATATGCAGATGTGGGCACAAATATTTCATCTAGCTTCACTGCAGGGAAAGTACAAGGAGAAGAACAGGTAGCAAAGAATATTCAGGAGTGGAAGAGCCACAGGAAATGTCTAGAGGACAGACTAGTAAGCAGAGAGAGAAGTTGGCAGTGGAAAAGTAATGAAACAATTAGGCCCAAGACTAAGGCTTAAAAGGGGAATAAAAATCATGCAAAGAGATCAAAGTGCCCAAAGTTGCCTGCTGCCATATCACTGTAATTCAGGGTTTGGTAAGAGAGTATTTATATCCAACTGCCTCTTTCTCTTTGAAGACTTATTCTAGGAGGATGTGGATTAATTTATGAAATTAAACTAGTAACAATGGAGCCATGAGCTTTAATGGTGCCATTTAGTATGATCTTTTCCCTTTCTGCCAGCATACTCTGGTGCCCTTGAGACAGTGAGACTGTTCTGCACATCTCCATTGAATCCCAGACCCTCAAAGGCAGGAGTGAAGAGAGCAACAGTGCCCCACAGGCATTCACCACACAACTGCAAACATTACTTAAAAGAAGCTTTGACAACACATCTTGCTCATGGCATAACATTCCCCATCAGTGATGTTGTTTCAGATTTTTCTCTATTTGACTGAGTAATAGCATTTCCAATTTATCCCAAAGTGCTTTGAATGAGCTGCTGCACAATTTATCTGTTTCAAGATGTTTTTAGTAGCTTTTGGTTTTGTTTCAGATATTAAGATCATATTTCTCTCAAGTTCATATGCAAAAATTATTAAGTACCTCTGAAACTCCCCTCCCTTCCCTTTGGCAGCGATAAGAGTAGCTGAAATTGTGGGTTGCAATGCTACATATCTTCCCCTACCAAAAATCGATCAGTGCATCTAAGATATCACACTGCTTCACAGCACTAGAGGGCAGAAGAGTTTTTATACCATGTACTTTGACGACTTCAAACAGCATTTGCCTGGTTGATTTAAGTTATAATCAATTTAAAATAAGAAAAATCCTTGGCTCATCTGAACATGTATGAGAAATCATGGTAGCAAATCCAGCCCTTTTGCCATGAATCATTTCCTTTATCTGCTTCTGCTTTTTGGCTGGAAGGCTCAGACTCCAGGGGGCCAGGTGGGACCCACTCTTCAGGTACCCAACCGTGGCCTCATCATCAGCACCTCAGGAGGTGCTGCACATGAAATAGAGGGAAGATCAGTCAGTTTACAAAAGAGGTAGAGGTGACAGTACATTTACCATCTGTTTTCCAGAGAGTAGATTAAGAGTCATTGCGTTCAAAACAGTGCTTCCTTAAAAGCCAAATTGGTTTCCATTTTATTGAAATAAAGGTAAAGAAAGTAAGGATGCCAAGTCTCCAGTGGGGGAGGGAAGGGCAGAACAGGACACCAACTTTTCTTTGTCTTTTATCTAATGCTTTGTTTTAGTAATTATTAGAAATTAGAAGGGGAAAAAATAAAAACAACGGCGGGGGNGAGTTTATCTAACTTTATAGTATTCACCTTGGTCTCTGGAAAGATATATCAGAGTGTGGGTTGGGGTACTGGTATCAGGAATGGCCTTAAGCTGAAGCAGGGCAGGTTTAGGTTAGATACTAGGAATAAGTCTTTCTGTGAGGGTGGTGAGGCACTGGCATAAGTTGCCAGAGATATTGTAAATTCCCCATCCCTGGAGGTGTTTAAATCCAGGCTGGGTGGGGCTCTGAATAGCCTGGTCTAGAGGAAGGATTCCTGCCCATGGCAGGGGATTTGGAACTAGACGACCTTTAAGGTCTCTTAAAGAATTATTCCATGATTTGCTGATTGGCAGGGAAGGAAGAGTAAGTACATGGTAAATGTCTTGTGGGAGGGGTGAAAGTCATGGTACAAACTGGTTCCTTGCCTTCTAACCCTACAGGAGAGGAGTCAGATGAGCTGTTGTCTGAGAAACTCCACCTGCCCTAGCAGTTCTAAAATCCTCACCTAGTATCACTTATTTTCTTGGGATGCTTTTTTTGAAGGAAAAAAGTTAATGCAAAAATCCACCATCAGCTTTCATTGTGTGTTTTTATCCAGTTTGCAGGATATTGTATGTCATTTCTTTGTTCAGGAAAAACCTCTGATCCAGTTAAGCCTATAAAACCCACTACAGCCTGTCAATTTAATATTCCAGTCAGTTTCTGGGTTGCCACAGTAGCCATAAGTCTGGAGCAAATTATCCTACTTACCTGAGGAACAATTAAGGAAATGTGAAGATTTGAAGCTATCAGTGCTGTGCAGAATTTTGTGCTTTATACCAATATATGAAGTGTTTCAAAATCCACAGACAGAAATTACGATAAAGAATTTAACTTTACAGTTTCCCTAACAATGATTCTAATTGTTACAAGACTTAAGCCTATCTTTGAGGTAGGGTTGTTTTATAAATACAAATTCAGAAGTCATTGGAAAGGGGAGAAAGAACATCTTACCCCAGTTATAGCTCTTCAAAAAAGAAAAATCATCTTCTGCCTTTATGGATCATATTAATCTTGATGACTGTTTTTTGTTTTATTTTCTCTGCAGAAAATGGGAATGTATTGACTCATTACACAGACTGAACAGATATTAATGAGAGCAAGAAAGTTATAACCCAATAAGAGAATGTGTCTATATTGAAATAAAAGAAAAGGAACCTCTTATGATTTTTCAAGCAGATACACCAAATATACCACAGATGTGGGATTATAAATACCTATGTAACAATATATCATTGTGGTTTAACCCCAGTCAGTAACTAGGCACCACATGGTTGCTCACTCACTCTGCCCCTCATGGGATTGGAGGGAGAATTAGAAGGTTTAAAGTGAGAAAACTCATGGGTTGAGATGAAGACAGTTTAACAGGTTAAAGCAAAAGCTTCAAACACAAACAAAGCAAGACACGGAATGGATTCACCACTGCCCGTGGGCAGGTAGGTGTTCAGTCATCCCCAGGAAAGCAGGGCTCCATCACATGCAATGGTGCCTTGGGAAAACAAACTCCATCACTTTGTGCATTTTACCCCTCCTTCTCCTTCCCCCAGCTATGTACGCTGGGCATGATGCCATGTGTTACAGGATACACCTCTGCCACTTGGGGTTAGCTGTCCCACAACTCTCACAAGTTCCTGTGCACCCTCAGCCCACTCACTGTTGGGGTGGGAGGCAGAAAAGGCTCTGACTCAGTGTCAGCCCCGCTCAGCAATAACAAAAACATCTCTTTGTTGTTAACACTTTCAGTCACAAATCCAAACCATAGCGCCATAGCAGCTACTATGAAGAAAAGAAGCTCTACTCCAGTCAAAACCAGCACATACAGAGAGAGATATAAAACATTTCAGTCAGGAGAAACATGCAATACAGTCATAGATAATCTTTAATGATAGTTCACACTTTGAGCGATCAGTACCATTAGAAACCCTATGTCTGAAAACTTAAATTCTGAATCATATGTGTTAGGTCTATAACTAGCTCAAGGACACTTTTTCAGTGCTTTCAAGGCATTGACCATAGCAACTTTTGTTCTACTTTCTTTCAGGTTTGTATAAAACAGTTCATTTCTAAAATTGAAAAAACACATGAGTATTGCTGCTCACTGGTAGTAGGTTTTGCAGAGCTGTGCTCTTTGGTTTTTCCTTAAGTCCACTCAGCCATCTACCACAGGAGAGATTTTCAAATGAAGTGTGAAATGGTTTAAAGAGTTACAAAAGGAATGGGTGTTATAAACTATTTCCAGTTCCACTGGGTTTTATACTGTCGGTGCATTGGTACATGAATGTCACAGAGCTGAAAGCCAAATATCTTGCTCTGCTGGGCAGAGTGCTCTGCATAACAGACAGAAACTAAGGAGAATGAAGTTGGAGAGACACACAAATGACTAAAGCTTGGGAGGGAGACATGGGCAGATTCAGCCTGAGGCGGGACCAAGGGAAAGATAGGAATGAGATTCTGCTTTAGATAGTATGTCAAGACTGAATTTAAAAGTTAAAAGAGACCAAACTGCCAAAGTCAACTCTTGAATTCCCTTCGATGATACCCTAACCTGAACTTCGCGTTCCTTTATCAGGAATTGTTTTAAGAGCTGTCAAGTTCACACCACCATAAAGTATTGTTTTCACCAAGCCTCCCATGCCTGATGGAGCAGCCATATGCTGCTGAGCTGCACAGAAGCTGCCAAATTAAAGGGCTACAAGATGCCAAATCCCAGCAAGCAGACAACTCTCCTGTAGATATCCCTACTTTGCAATGCACACACAGCCAGATGCTAATGATAATTGACAGCCACAGTTCTAGACCTCAGCTGAGCAATATGCTCTGTGTCCCAGCAGTGCCATAAGCAGAGCTCGAGGAGAGTGCACAAACCTTGCATGCAGGCCTGGGGCTCTAGCTTTCCATCTTTATCAGTGGCATCATGTTACCAGTTTGCAGCTCGGAGACAAAAGTGATTTACTGCGGCTTAGCATTACACACTGTCTGATTCATCCTCACTGCATGTGTGCTCTTAACACAAGAGGGAGAAAATGAACTACATTAGCAGGAAATGTTTATCACCAAAAATCTACCTCCATGGATTTTGTCCTGTGTTTCTGACAGGCCAGGAATGCCCTTAATGCCCTTAATTACCACAGTTCAAATGATGTCTGGAAGATTATTAAAACAGGGTAACTCACTTCTGCATCTGGTCCCTTTCATTAAGAACAGACAACATTTTTTTCATTTTGAGGCTTTGGGTTAAAGCAAAGAGTTAAATCTTGAAGAAGTGAACCTGCAAGGGGCAAGAGTAAGAAGGGAAAGAGCCCAGAGAGCAGACCAGGAAAAAGTAAGAGTCAGAAATCTGCAGGAAAGAAACAGACCTGAAGTTCTGCTGTTGCCCACATACTTTCAGAGAAATTCCTGAAGTTCAAATTTGGTCCAAAGACTAAAACCGAAAATTGGAACTGAATTTCCAATAGTTTAGATGAGGCTCAGACTCAGCAGCTTGTTGTGGTATTTGCACATCAGAAAGAAGGGCGAGTGCTCCAGCCAGTACTCTGTTTTGGACAATCTTAACCAACTTCTAAAGCTCCAAGGAAACTGCCATCCTGAAGGACCAAATCAGGGAGCCAAGGGGTAGCTCTCAGCTCACACTCGGCTCACAGCACAGCTTTCTCTCCTCTGAAAACGCTAAGGTGCCATTAGTCAGCCTGTGCTCGCGGTCAGATTACACCATTAGGGGCAGAGAGCCCTGTGGCAGTGTTCTAGATCAGCATCAGACCCAGCAAAGTCTAGAAAAGTCAGACAAGGCCATGTCATGCTGTCCCTACACGCTAAAGCAGCTCAGTTCCCTCAGTGCAGCACAGTTTCAGGGATGTAGGGAGCATGCCAGAGCCAGCTGGAGCACCTGGTAATCACTAGCCATGAGGAGCTTGGAGCATCATACGTGGGCAGGCCAGGCACTGGGCTTGGCAGCACCAAGTGCCGAGCTCAGCTAACCCCCGCAGAGGCGTGCATGTGTTGCATGTCAGGCCTGCCAGCATGCCTGGAGAGCTCAGCAGGTCAGATGCCGTATCACATGAACATTGAGATTTGAGCTAGTGGCATGCTCATCTCTGCTTCCCCCCTTCTTTTCTTTTCAACAATGTACTTCCTCCTCCTCTGTCTCTGCTCCAGAGAATTTGTCGTTTCATTGCCCCAGCCCAAATGCAGCATCCTCGCAAACATTCCTTATACATCACCTCACCACAGTTCCTCATCCAGGTATGCATCAAGAGAACATGTCAGGGCTTGTGCAAAACAAGCTCTTCCAAAAAATCCTTCTAATACAGAATTTGAAAGGACTTCCTTACCCACCCTGCCCCCAAAAGCATTACATGCAACTGCAACCCCCAAAATCCAGACTAATGTAGTTATTGTCTTACATAGGCCCTGCCACCAATCCTGTGGCTGGAGAAAACAGTGGCTACTGACCGCTGTGAAGCCAAGCATGTCTGAAGTGCTCCACTGGGCTGTAAACATTAGTACCTCAGCCTGAAAGAAAGAGAGCTGGGAAACTTCTCCTGTGCAGCAAGTGGAGAGCTAAACTCTGAACAGATTTTCCATAATTCGAATTACCTGTCTTGCACTCCTTCCAGTGGCTACATAGTGGACAAAACAAGCATTTTGCTAAAAATCTGCCTACTGCTTTGTAAACTAACTTTTTTTTATTTTAAAGAAACTTCAGTTCATGAAAAAAAAAGAAAATCAGAACTGCTAAGTATAGTCTGCCAGCAATAGGATGAGGGGTCTTATAACACCATAGATATTTATGTTTGGTGGGGGGTTTTTTGTTTGTTTGTGGGTTTTTTTGTTTTTTTGTTTTTTTTTTTAATTTGGGATAAAGACTGGAAAAGGAAGGAAAGAAAGCTCTGATAGATTTGGCTCCAGCAGTCAAAGAATATAATTTCTCTTGAGTCAAGCATTCTAGCAAGTTCGCTCTCCTTTCAAACAAAATGAAGAGAGACTGTTACCAGCTGTGCGGCAATACATCTTCAGGCTTTATTATTTTGAATTTCAGTTTTTAATGGATTTTACCAGAACCAGTATTATTCTTGGCAGCTTTAAAGGTGCTAAAGGCAGACTGCTGAATGGGGGCAGCAGTTTCTTTTTCAGGCACTAGCTATAGTTCACCCTCTGATTTCCCCACTTTCCTCCACCTTACTTCTGTGCAGACTTTTGTTTCTGAATAGGTATGAACAGGGGCAATTTGGGAATTGGCTTTCTTCAAGTTAATTTCATGGCACTTAGCAGACAAAGTGAAGCCACTTAAATGCAAGCTTATTATTATAAGAGTTTCAAGCTCTTATCCTGATGACTTTTTTCTCCATGGCCTGAAACCACATTCTACATATAACTGGATGGGGATGTGCAAAATGTGGCTTCAATTTTGCATTTGAACAAGTATTTTTCTTAATTAGGACCATTTTATTGTCACTTCTTGCCCTTGACATATCATATAAGTGCTTTTCCAAAGCAAAACTATCCTCTAATACCAGCCGCCCACCTTGTATTTTTAAAAGTTCAATTTAAATATTGCGTACTGAACAGGACTGCAACATGTTAATCCCACACATATTTCATGTGTCCAGTCTAAACAAAAGGTCCCCTGATCCGATCTTAAGATGCTCCTAAGATGTTTTCCCACTCCCAATTTCTCTCACAGCCTGAGACAGAGAGTTTGCACGGAAACAATTCACACAGAGCCTTCAAAAGAGACTCCAACTCCTGCTTTGCTGGCAGCAAAACCTCATCCCTGTCTGTTTCCGAAAAATAGCAAGCAGAAGCTGGAATAGAAACACTGCTTGGCACAGAGGTATCCTACTTGGGCACCTCATGTTCCCTCTGCTATGCATATTCCAGAAAGCCTTTAGTAATGCTACTCTGTGCTTTTTTTCTCCTACCCCATTACTTCAGCTCTCCAGCTGCCCTTGTTATACCACAGCCTGAAAACCTGGACCATTCTGAGGGTGTCTCAGTATTTTAGTTTTAAAGGTAATATTAAAGTGGATTGGTGGCTAAAAAGCTGAGTCAGCTTTATTACTGCTAATGATATTTTAATCTGAAATCTTTCTTGAAATGTAACTTGAGAAAAGGAACAAAGTAATAATGAATAAAACTTCTTTTTAAAAAAAATAAGGATCTCTGCTCTTCTGTTTCACTATTTCAGATGCTATCTTCGCCTTTTATCTGTGTTACTTAACGAAATTTCAGTTTAAATGGCTTCATCCCATTCAAACTGCTTGGTAGCATCTCCCTTCTCAAGGGAAGGAGGCAAACCCCACTCTTGTTCACTTCATTTTTTGAGTATTAGTTTGCCACTCACATTACATGGTTTCTGTTTCAACCTGCCTTTCCCTCATCCTTCTTCTCATTAACTGAATACTAGTGCAGAGTTTAATCTGTGCATCCAAGATTTAAGAACTAATTCTTTGTTAGAACTTTATGAAGACACAGAGAGAATTTTTTCACATGCAAAAAATACTACTCAGTCTTTGCAGTAGATGCACACCAGCTTTATGTCTGCAAGAATCATGTAAGATGAAAGAGAGAACAGGGATTTGTGTGATACATGGCCCGGCCTTAAATTCTGCAGGGAGCTCTGGCAAACCAACTGATTAATTATTCACCTAACCTATACCAGGGGGCTTGTATGCCAGACAAAAACTGGGTAAAGGCAGTCATGCCAATGGGAAAACTCCCACTAGCCCTGCCTCCTCCTGCCCCAACACAAACCAAAGAAAGCAACAAAATGCACACATCACAGCTACATAAACAAACCGGAGCTCTCCCTGCTTTACTGTCGATACCTGGCACTGCGAGAGCAGGCAAGACAGAGAATTTTTCATATTTGGAAGTGGCAGCAAATAAGCAGACTGTAACTAAGGAATTGTTGTTTGCTCTCCTGAGAGTCAGTCATTAAAGCACTGATAGATTTTAAAGGGACTCAGCTCTTAATAGTCCCTGTATCATTACTACCTAATAGGCAAGCATTTCATGGGTTTCAGTGGAAAGCTGCTGATCTCTGCTTGCCACCAGCTGCCTGCTACCTCCTCCACCAGTGGCTCCACCTTCTTCATCCAGAAAGAAGGGAAAGGAAACTGAAACAGTTTGCACTTTTGCCAGCTGCACTATGAAAACCGGAGGAAAAAGAAGCAAGCTAAGCAAAATCAGCACATAACGATAGTAACAATTTCAGCATTACATGCACTGTTACTGAGAACTCAGAAAAAGCATATTTGGGGAAAAAGACTAAACACTTAGCTATGGTCATCTAAGCATATTTATATTAAACATATTATTTATATTAAACACACAGAGCTTTCAGTTTATATTCTGTATTATATCTGCAAGACACAGCTTATGCAAGCTATCGCAGGATTGCCACTGAAAGCCAGAGATGGACTAAGCATAGATTGCAATAAAGCACAAACTAAAATCGAGAGCTGAAGCTTTGATTTTAGTCTTGTCAGCATGAAGTTTCTGGAAGCTGTTCTGTGTCCTTGACTGCATTCAGAGCAGTGCTGGAATGCAGCCTATATCCAACTCTTAAGCCAAAGTAAGTATTTTTAGACTTTCCAGGATGAAACATTAGGAGACACACAAAACAGGGCACTAGAACCAGATTTGAAATTTCACTTTGCAAAAAGATGCCAAGAAACAGACACCACATACACCAGTCAGTATCCAAGGTACAGAACTGGCCACTGCAATGGAACAGTGTAAACCATGCTATCAAGAAGCCTGCCAGAACAACCTGGGTCTCACGTAGGAAGCTTCAAGAAGATGACGACATGCTGCTTGTGTGCTCAGACACATTTAGGCTCTCTACAAAGTATTTGCACTCTTAAAGGTGTACACCTCGACTAAGCAGGAGAATAGGTATCCAATACAGGTAAATCATCTTAGACAGGCTCCTTGTTACTTACTACTGCTTTTGATGTTGTTGGTAGGCTGATGCTTGGCCCCTTTGTTTCTCTTCAGGTGCTGTCAGCTTCTGGGTGTTCTCACCTTTCTCCATGTCATTGTTGCCACGCCAGGGGTTACCCTGAAAGGAAGATGGAGTATTGGAGGCAGTAGCTGTCCTGTACCTGCTGCCTTCCCTCCATCCTCCGACCCCAGACATGCTTTTGCAAGTACCTTGCCTTGACAGAAACCAGTATTGCTGCTACAGCTAGAGAAACACTCAAAACTTTGGAGTTACCGCAAATCAGTTTCAATTTCTGGTAAGCCCCTCCCCTTCCTGAACTTTGGATTGGCAGGCTTGCCAATACATCTACTGGTTTCTGAGGCATCCTGCCGCTGAAGCTCAAGTTTCATCATCTCAATCAAAGCACCCAGGCAGACAAGAGTCACAGGGTGACAGCAAAGCTGATCTGCACTAATAAACCAGGGGACAACAGTTTTGGCCAAAGCATGGGGAGGTCTGACATTTTTCTGATACATTTCTGACATATATTTCTGACATTTTTTAACCCAGCACTTCCCTGTGACAGAGGGAATAACTCTTGCGGGTGTAATGACCCACCCCTGAAGGTGAAGGTGACCCAGGTTCTTGTTAATAGATCTCCTGGGGCAGATTAGAGTGAGAAAATACTGAAAGATCAGTGTTTGCAAATATATATATATATATAGGTTGCAATGGAAAGCAGCTATATAGCTATTTTGGTTATTATCTATAGTAATATGGCAATATGAAAGAATAAAGATATGACTTAAAATGTGCAAGGTGTAAAAAAGGAAGCAAGAGAAAGAAAGGGTGAGAGTAGAAAGATACATAACTACCATCACGAGACTTGGACTTTAGTCACCCTGATTTTTCAGCCTTCTCTTCTGTTTCACAGTTTCATGGTTTGGGTTCTTTCTCACGCTGTGGTCTGCAAACACAGCCAATGTTATTGTAGTCCAAGGAAGGTTTTCATTCCTGTTCTTTGAGATATGGACAGCTGATGGACAGTTGTCTTGACCAATGGGATGGGGAGAGGTGTCAACCTTCTCCCCCAATCCCTGGACTCTGTAGAAATACTATATAATGGAGTCNCTTTGTAGAGATACTATATAATGGAGTCAGACTTTTAAATAAACGTAGTTTTAGTTCACGCCTTCTGATCAAAGTGTGAGTGTGTGTGTGTGTGTGTGTGTGTGTGACGAACTGCGTCAGACTTACATCATGATTTACAGTGAGACTTGAGTGCTGCTGTTGGCTGAAGTGATGATTGAAGGTCTTGATCCATCGGCAGTGTGTGTGTGTTAGAGAGGGCAACTTGGCATGGTGAAAAGGGTCGTCCTGTCTCCACAAGGTCTGCCTCTTATCAGCCTCAAAACCCAGCTTGTAGACTCTGGCAGTTATAATTTCACCCCCCTTGTCTTATGCAGACCAGAGGTTTGCCATTACACACCCAAAATCTCATCTCTCTTGGGAGTTGCAAACCTGGTCTCAGCAAAGCACCCTGGTGCCTTCACAAATGGGCATTTGTTTTGAGTCATAGTCCAGTCTCTCACAAGGGTTTTTTCTGGTTTCTATTTTGCATGAGTGTACAAAGAAAGATGAAAGAGAAACTAAAAACTAGCCTTCAGATAAATCTTAAGGCAATGGTCCTGAAAAGTTCTAATTCAGCCTTTCAATCCTACTCAATCTGAAAACTTTACTTTGACTTTCCCTAATTCTACCTAAATTGAGGACAAATATGTGATCCACTTAGTGAAAATGGAGATCCTTTGAGTGATCACATCTAACTAGTGGTAGTGTATCTATGGGATCTGCAGGGCTGGGGATAACCAGCAACCTTCTTAATATCATTAGTAAATAAAAGATGTTTGGCAACTTCTAACCCCAGCGAAAAAGAACTAGCAATGCTACTCCAGGTTAATGCAGCAGAACTAAGGACATCCAGCTCTACACATGCCAATCTCATCACTCTTTGTCCTCAGCTGATCAAGCTGCACTAAAAACACACTGCTGGCCAGGTTTCCTGACTGCCCGGACCACCTAGGTTTTACAGCACTCTCCACATATACAGGGGAAGGAGTAAAGTAAAATGCCATATGGAAAGCCACAGGCTGCCTGCTGGTTTTAATGCTCTTTGGGATGCTGCCACTAGCAGCTCACCTCCCAGAGCTTCCAAATATCCACAAGGACTCATCTCCTAGGGCTGCCCCAAGAAGGCAGCACCAATGGTCTCTCCCTCCCCCCCACCCCTCCTAACGTGCTGTGCAGCAGAGATGATCTTCATTTGTACACAAATCATTCTGCAGACTTTGGACTGCAAGGGTAGTGTGTTGTAAAGGGATGAACTGGTGCATAGNAATGTACAAGGTGCTGGCAAATGAGTGTGAAAGCATGAAGCTTACTCCCTCTGTAGAACTGCAGGGTCAATAAAGGAGATACAGAAGCACCAGAAGTAGTACAGAAATTATAGCAAAGTCATGTCTGAGGACTGCAAAGATTTGTGGGATAGCAGCTGTGCCTACAGACACCCTATCTGGTAAAAATCCAGCTTTGACATCTGGAGTGTTCTTATCCACACAGATTGATGTCTTAATAACCCATATTTAATTACGGAAATTGATTATAATTAATGTAGCCACTGCTGCTGTGTCTTCAATCCTATAATGTTATATAAAATTCAGATCTAGTGTCATTTTCCTGTTGAAATTTAGAAACTTTTGGCTGAAAACAGTGACTGTAGAAGCTAAATATTTATATCAATATTGCTCAAAAAAGAGGGATGTGAAATGAACCCAAGTACTTGAAGCCTGATCACTTTTGTAGCTTTCATGCTTATTTATTTCATAGCTCTGTTGTGGACAATCCAAACTAACTCTAACCAGGACAACATCCAGGCCTTGCTTTAAGGACGGTTCATGCCAGACATGACCCCCAGAAAGTCAGTACTAACAAGTGTACCAGATTTACTTTGTCCACCCTAAACATCTCTTCATCGCTATCCCGGCAATCTCAAACTCACCCCACAGCCTCTGTGTGATACTCCAGTGTATCATTCATCAGCCCTTCAATTTCACACTACTTAAACACAACATTTCATAGGCTGCAACCCAGCTCTTACATTGCTTCAGACGCACTGAGCTGAAATATCCCCAAAGTAATAATCGAGTTCTAGCAGTACCACCTTAGGCTCTCAGGACTCTTGGAGTTTGGTAAGGACACATGAAAAGAGGGCATCCTCCACTAGGATCAACCCAACCGCTTAGATACCTCTAGCCTAGTGGAGACTAGTCTTGGGCAGCATATATATGAGTCTGTAGTAGCTGTATTTAGGAAAAAGGATCAGCGTCCAGCCCTCTTTATTTAGTGTTGTAGATGTTAAACAGACATTAAAACATCAGAATGCCAATGTATTCTGTCTCCTGAAAACAAACACCACCATGCAAACACGACCAATTCTCAACCCTTCCCAAATCCTCCATAAGGATTTTAATTCAGTTCTTATATTTTTCCAGACCCACCAAATACTCACTGCCAATTCTATCTGAGGGGCTATATTTATAGTTGTTGCACATCCCTAACTGCATCTGAGGCTGCGATGCACTGGCCCTTGCTATCAAGTGAGTACTCACACAGCTGGTGGCTCCTTCCCTCCCCAGTAGGACAGGGGAGAAAACAGGAAAAGGAGTGAGTAAATTCATTTGTCAAAATAAAGCTTTTTTGTCCGTAAAGCTCTGTTGCCTCCAGCTATTAACAACCCTTTCTTTCTTTTATTTTGTGGGAGACAGAAAGATAGAAAATGGTCTTTCTTTTGCTCTGAGAAAATTCCTGAGTAGACATGTGAAATACTAGGAATCATCATATTCCCTCCCTCACCTGTGTTTCTCATGAAATTACAATAATAAACCAAAATAACTTCTGTGGTGGAACATTTTGTACTGAACCTTTATTTCCAACTCTCCAGCACCATAAACTATACCAGAAATGAGAGGTATCAGAGACCTTTTCTCACTATAAAGTATCTGGGTCAGCCATGTCATCATTTCTTTGGGAATGTTAGACAGGATAAAACTCTCTTCTATGAAAGAAATAGTATTAAAATCCCCATAAAATTAAATCAGTGTAATGTTCCATATCTTTCCTTCCCTGAAGACAACTGTTCGTTCTTCATTATTTCACTGTTGGTTTATGGCATTTTAAGATTTTGCATTTTTAAGAGATTTTTTCCACAACCATAGACAGGTTTCATTAAAAGGTAATATTTTTATTTAATCCAAGGATACTAGAAGCCTAAAGCCTGAAGAAAAGCATCAAACTGAAGGAGACCTTTGAAAGGACAGCCAGGACAGGCAAGCTTTTGTACAACCCACTCTCTTATTTTTCTCAGAAGCCAGGAAATGGTGTCATAAGGCCTTGATTGCTGGAGAAATGCTTTTTTGTTTTTTCATCAGCAGTAAAACACTCAGTCCAACAGCTGAATATGATGCTCAAGAGTTCACACATAAAGCTTGTTTCCGTGGATATTTTGGCTAAGTAGGTAAGACACACAGCTGAATATACTACAGAGCATATTGAGTAATTGATCATTGGGAACATATCCCTATATTTTGGAGCAGTGGGAAATGATGGCAAATATCCCGAGAGGAATATCTATAATTATCAATGCTTATAGAGTTGTTAAACCATGATGGCAAAAAAAGAATTGCATTTATAGAGGTGCATTTTACTTTACCAATGTTTTCCTGGCTGAGTACTCTGCCGTGCTGTACAATTACGTTGATTACTTTCTGCAGGGTTGGTAGCACTAATTGTTACAGCTGAGCGTGCTGGAGAAGAGAAATTTCTCTGCTCCCTGGAGAGGAGCCCCAGGAGGAGGGTAAAATGTCAACATTTGGTTAAGATTTATTCTTGTTTAGATTAAGGACTGGAATTTGTCAGGTTCAGCAGAAAGAATGCCATTAGCTTTGACAAGTGCGTGTCTGTGGATGTGTTGGGCAATCTATTTAGGAGATGTAAAATGCTGCACACACTTCCCATTTTATTGCAAAAAGCTGAAATTGACGGTACCTGTCAAAAGCTATCATCTTCCACCCTCCAAGAGAAAATTGACCCTTGCTTTCTCTACAGTATCCTTCAGCATTACAGCAGGTCCACCTCTCCTTTAGCTAATACTGCTTCAATAAATGGAAGTGGGGATTGAAAATATAATTAACCTGAATTCCAGAATTTTTTGTATTGAAGTCCAGTGCCTGAAGATTATTGCTACATTTTAGGGGCACCTCTTTAGCCTGGAGAGTGTTATGCATATCTATATTGCTGTATAAATAACTCTAAATAATAAAGCAGGGCTGTTTTAAAGGTCTGATGTTATAAAAACAATCAGGACTACAAAAGAATGTTTTATACCATTAAAAATGGCTGCAAAAAAATCTATTGGAAAAGGCAAAATTAACTGGTAAACTGCAGAAATGGTATCAGAAACAAAGATCTCTAAGAGCTATTGCTCCAGCTGTGTGTCTAGAAGGAAAAAGTCCTTGAGAAGTCTGGTAGTATTAAAATAGTATTTGCAATATTCCTAAATAGATCTTTTTCTTAACAGCTTTTAAAGCACAGATTTACTTATTCACAAAAAATACGGGAACTTTTTGGTATATATACCATCTTCTTCAAGGAATAATTATGCACTTTGATTTCCTAAAGGCTATGATTAGTTCCAGCTTAGGATTTTATATAATATTATATAATACCTTGTGGTACCTAGTCAACCAAAGGTGTCATGCAGACAATTATAGTGTCTAGAAAGAACATTACATTCTTTATTGTGTTATGTTTCCAAATACGTTACCTAAAGAAATCAGTAGAAGTCCATACCTCATACCTCATTTTACTTTTATAGTATATTGTGGTAATTAAATATACAACTGCTTGTAGGAGAACTAACTCTTCCAACTTCTATTCCTGACTGGGAAGATTTATTCTTCATTCATTTGTATGCACATGACAATTCAGTGAGGCTTAAGTACTGACTTTTCCAGTTTTATATGATATGCTTCATGATTTCCTTGATAAATTTCAATTATACTTTCTTCTCTGCCTGACCTCAGAAACTTTAATCTTTAGGATGAAACTTTGGTCCCTGCCATTCTAATTTCACTGATCGAGTGCTACATTTAAAAGTTCTTTGGAAATTCTCAGTGGTAAAAATCCCAAACACACACATGCTCCTTGTTATCAATTTCGAAAGATTTAACCTGGTATCCATTTCTAGATGCTCCTTCATTCCTGACAGAGACTCTTGCCAGCATGGATCCTGACTGCAACACAGAATACTGTAGCACAGACTGTTTAGGAAAATAATTTATAGGTAAAGTATGCAGACAATTAACTTCAATGGCATAACAAATCTGGACAACATTGCTGCACATTAATAGTGACAATATGCTGTAACATACCAGTGTTTAGGATTGAATTAAATAGTAATGGACAGATTGTCTCTACCAGCACCGTCCTGTGCATAACGTAGCACACAGCTGTGCCACGCCGAGAGGAGCTTGGGGAGAGAACCATAACCAAAGACCCAGCTGCTTTGGTTCCTCCTCTCCTTTCTTCCAAGGAAAACAAACGACACTGTTTCATTCCTGGCAGAAGATACATTTTCCTCGTGTTGATTATCTGGTTTGCTCTGAGTAATCGATATTCTTCCTGTGGCTCTCTGTCCAGAAAGCAGCAGCAGTAGCATGGCTGGTGAAGTGACAAAGATGTTTTTAGCGCTGTTCTCTGTCTCAGAGTGTGTCTGGATGTATTTTTTATGGACCATATTATGACTCAGTGTCTTTTAGAGTCCAATTTTGCTACCCCCTTACAATGATATAAAATATTTCCCGAGTGCATAGATTATAATTTCCTTCCAAATGTGATCAAGCACCTGACAAGGGCAGATGCTTTTCTGGATTTGATACTTATAAAGAAGGAAGAACTTGGCTGCTTTGATCAGGAGATAGAAGAATTTGGGCAAAATAGCAGAATCACAGCTTTGGATTAATGAGAACAGAATCTGACCTGTTAAGGGGTTTCAGAGATCAGCATGGAAAACTAAGGAAGACACCCTAAATTCGCAAACTTTCAATTTATTGGTTTTTAAGCAAGGTTTGCTAATCAAGAAGGTAGTAAATGACATACTATTCTGCACCAGTTCTATGCAAATAAATGAATAATAATAATAATAATAATAATAATAATAATAAAAGATTAGTTGGGGACGTTTTTATTGATTTTAAGATAAGTTTTAAGTTCCTTAGAAATCCAATTCCACTGAAAGTTTAAAAAATTTTTCATACATGATTGTATTTTATGTGTCCGATGAAGAAGTAAAAATGAATGCATTTCTTGACAAACGAATCATCATGCAACTTCCAATGACTTCTGTTCAGTAGAAAGTTAAATTTATACGTCTTTCTAAGGTTAATGAAATGCTGTATGCGGTCAGCTCACCTCTATGGTGCTTTAAAAAGATACTTAAGAGATGCTCAGAAGAGCAGTCATCGTTTGAAATAGGAAGTAAGAGTAATTCTTTTTGTCCAGTCACATCGCTTAGCAACCCGCAGATGGTCCAATTCCATCGCCAGCACTACCCGGCAGGAGGGAAGGAAAAGCAGCGTAAGGGAGGAGGTGCTTCACTGCTGTACGGCCACGGGGCTGAGCATTTTACTGATTGTGGTACGGGACAAAAGGCACGGACAACTTCTGCACAGGGAGGCATCAGATGAAGAGCACTTCCAGAAGGATGAGCTACGATCCAAAGGGGCGGCATTTGCAGGGAATCAAAGTATAAGCACAGTGAAACATATACAGACATCAACTGCATGTAAATTTTAAAATGCATTTTTAGTGGGTGGTGGTTTTTTTTGTTTTTTGGTTTTTTTCCCCAGATTAATTGCGCTTTATCCTTTCCTTGACACATATCCCTCCCCCATATTTCTAAAATCCTGTATCCTGAAGATGGGCACGAATAATTTCCGTGTGGCCTGAATGCTTTTCCCCCTCTTGATCCTATTTGTTAATGCATTGATCACCCCTAATGTCTGCACCTATTATCCCTTCTGGCTCCGTTTCCCGCTTCTCCCGGGTCGCGNCGAGGGCCGCGGCGCGCCCGCCTCGGCCGCGCGGGAGGCGGCGCTTCGCGCTCCGTCCTGCCGCGCCGTTTGTCCCTCCGGCAGACCGGTAGCGCCCGCTCCTCCTCGCGCAACCATGGAGGGCGCCGCGGCCTCCGCCGAGGGCCTGCGCTACGCCGAGTACGCCCGGGCCCCGACGGGCGCCGGCAAGGGCCAAGCCGAGCTGGACCGGGGGCTGGTGAGCGCATGGCGGGACCCCCACGCCCGGGGCCTTGAGGCCGCTGGTGCCCCGTTCCCACCCCGGGCCGTCACACGTGTAAAGGGTGACGTGTGTGCGCGGGGCGGGGGCCGGGCTGCGAGGACAGGCGTTCTCCGCTCCCTCCGGGCCGGGCAGGGCAGAGAGGCTGGGGGGCAGAGCGTCCTTGGCACAGCGCTGCGGCTGCCGCGTGGGCAGAGA